>JAGFNQ010002126.1:493546-565543 GCA_024364735.1 Boesenbergia rotunda
AAACGCAAAATCGAACCAACCGAAATTGTTTCGAACCAATAGAATTGAACTGAACTTTTTAAAAAACCAAACTGACTGAACCGATAAAACATTGGTTTATTCGGTTTTCGACCGAAATAACTGAATTTTTTGGTTTGATTTGATTTGGTTCCGATTTAATTTGGTTTGATTCCAATTTGATTTGGTTCAACTTATAATATCAATTTGATTTGTTCCGATTTGATTCATTTCAACTCATAATATCAATTTAGTTTGATTTCAGTTTGATTTGATTTGAGTTTGGTTTTATTTGATTTAATTCTTATTTGGTTCATTCTAATTTGGTTCGATTCAATTTAAAATATCGATTTAATCGGTTTAGCCGAATTTTGATTTTTAAAACCAAAACCAAACCAATTAAATCAATATTTTTAAAAAAAACCGAACTTCCGAATTAACTGAACCGAACTTTTAAGTTCTATCGTTCCGATTGGTTAGTTTGATTTAATCGACTGCACAGGCCTATTATCAGTAGGGGCTAAGCCCAGTCAAGCCCTCCAACTAAAAAAAAATTAATATAGTATACTTAAGCCCAATATTTAATTATACAAAACCTAAACCTGCTTTGCCTTACTTCTGTATTCTTGTCTTCTCCGTTGGCCGTCGTTCACCAAATCGCCCAGGTTTGTCTATTCTTAATTTCTTATGCATATTTAATTATTATTTTTATTTTTTCTTTTACTTTTCCTTTCCTTTTGCTTCGCTTTTTTTTTCCTTTTCATATATATTTTTTTATTATTTTTTACTTTTTCTTTCTTTCAATAACATGTTTCGATTTGCACTTCACTCGAAAATTAATATTCAATCTTCAGCACTATTTAAGTATGTAATTATGAATTTATATTTTATTGTGTTGGGATCAAAATGCTTGATATTTTATTCAAGTGTTTGTGAATTGTGAATATGTGTTTTGTTTTTTTTTGTTGAGGAAGATAAAATAGTTGATATGATATTATTAGGGAGAATTTAGTTAATTTTTATTTGATATTTTTAAATTGTTATTTTTTCTGTTTGTAATGATAGGCAAAATTAAAAGGATATGCCGAAAAGAAATATCAATGATTATTTCTCTCGAAAAGACAATCATCAATCAATAAATAATCCAAGTGTTCCAAATGAGCCTTCTCCTTCAAGCCCAAAGTTTACATTGGAAACCAAAAAATGAAACTTGATCATGAAGACAATCATCCATATTACGAGCAATATCCTAGAAAATAAATTACAATTTGACAATATTCATATGATAAAAAATATGAGATTCGAAGAGAAAATGTTGGTATGAGACTGTATCAACTGTTTATAAATATCGTCTTGTTGATTTTAAGCAACAAAGACGCAGTTTTTAGTCTTTCTGATTTATAAAATTTTCGTGGCTTGAGTTTTCTAAATCAAAGAAAAATGCTTTTTGTTTCCCATGCTATTTATTTGACACCCCATCTTCAAAACAAAAGAAATCTACTATTGAAGGATTCAAAAATTAGAACAGAGTGAATTGCAAAAATTGTTCGTTGAAAAGATACGAAGGAGAAATTAGTTCACATCATAGTGATGTTATGCAAAAATAGGAGAGTTTGAAAAACATATTGATAGAAAAATAATTAAAGAGTCAGAAAAAGTGATAAAGCAAAATTGGTTACTTTTAAAGACTTCCATAAGAGCTATGTGGTGGCTAGCATTGTAAGGTTGTGCATTTAGAGGACATGATGAGTCATCTAGTTCTCACAACCAAGATAATTTTCTGGAATTGGTTAATTTTTAAGGAGAGTTATGCAAAGAAATTGGTGATATTGTTTTGTCAAAAACAGCTAAAACTGCTAAGTATATATCACCATAAATTCAATAAGAGATATTAAAAATTATTGCTGATCTTGTACGAAGTAAAATTCGTGATGAAATTGGAGATGCTAAATTTTGTATTCTTGTTGATGAAGCAACTGATGAATCCCATAAAATACAAATGACTATTGTTTTACTATATGTAGATGGTGACGGGGTTTTTAGGGAGTACTTTATGGAAGTTATTGTTATTAATGACACAAATTTAGTGACTTTGAAAACACAAATTTGTAACATACTATTACACCATAAGGCTTTGGTGGAAAATATGCGAGGTCAAGGGTATGATGGTGCTAGTAACATGAGGGGAGAATAGAATGGGTTACAAGCTTTGTTTCTCCAAGATTACCTATATGCATATTATGTTCAGTGTTTTGCTCATCGACTCCAACTTGCCTTAGTTGCAACATGTCACGCCCCCAGAGGAGTCGCTGTCCCAATATAGAATCGGACAACACCTCCCCTGTACGGCAGACACTTGAAGCATGTATACAAGGCCTAAATGGCCACCTCTATCCTTCAGCCAACACGGCTGACAATAGCAACACAAAAAGAAAACAAACATCACAGCATACAAAGTTGCGTACCGATACGACTTACGATAAACATACACCAGCAAGGCCCTCCATGGCACACAAAAGTACAATCCAACGACTAAAACGAAAATAAAAAGCCGCAAAGAAAAATGCAAAGAAAAATACAATGCATCGAATGAATACAATATAAAACCAATGGATTGTCACGAGCCAGAGGGATTGGGACTGGCAGCTGGGTAGTCCAAGCGATCAACCTGAAATAAAAATATGATTATCGGGGTAAGTTCAAAGAACTCAGTGAATACACATATCTGATATGCAAAGTAAGTTATACTAGCAGTAAGAATCCAGCTAAGATAATATCAGGTACAGTAGTAGAAAATGCTAAACTGAGGTGCTAAGAAAGTATAATATACTAGTGTCAACCTATCTCGGTAACATATAGATCAATACCCCTCCACGGGTAAAATAAGATTGTCGGTTGTATGTATATCACAACTTGTCTGTGCATGTCAAACAAATGCAGCAAACACAAACAATGCAATCCATGCATCATGCACATGATGCAATGTCATGGCCACCCTTGTCACCAGTCAGCCATCGTCACAGGTCATCAGTGAGGATGCTGGCGGAAGTACACATCCAGGTGTAGGGCTATGACAACTGTACGCACCCTGCCATCACTGCTCCTGAGTGACCGAATAGACAGGATGCTGGTGGAGTAAACACTCCGGCCCCATATCCAATGGGGGAGACAAGTCTCTCATCTCCTCGTATCTCCAGAAAGAAGAGGAACCCCTGTCTGCTACCACGCTCCGATACCGCTACTCATGAGTGACCAAGCGGAGCAGTACAGAGCAATTGTACACGCTTGAAAGGGTCCCTAATACTGAACGCACCCTTCGATAACCACTACCCATGAGAGTGTTGGATTCAATTTTGCAAAGCAAAATTTTGATGTCATTGATCGTTGAAAGTCAAGTTTGACTTCAAAATTGAAATCTACGTTTCGCGTAGATAAATCTGAACTATTTATTTGCTCAAAACCGATTAAGGGTGAATGAGAAATTAATTGTTCAAAGATACGCTCAAATGAACATTAAGGAAAAAAATGGGGCTTTTTAGTCCCACATTGCTAACCGGCGAGAGCCAGTGTTTCCTTATATGTGTTCTTGTGCTAATATTGTTAATACAAAAGCATAAGAGCTCTCTACCCTTGGGCGAGCAGGTGCTCGCACCTGCGAGCCCGCCACCCGCCACCCGCCACGCGCGCACGTGCACGTGCACGCGCGCACAATGGGCGCTTTGTTGGCGCACTTTGCACTTCGCATCGTCGCGAGGAGCTTTAATTTACGATCCACGTGGCGATAACGTGCCGTGATCAGGTGACGCCACATGGCATGTCGGTGTGACATGTCATGATCAGGTGGCACCACGTGTCATGTTGGTGACGAAGCAATGCCTATGTGGCACGTGACTGTGTAGAGAACGATGACTGGATTGGGCGAACAGATGGTGGTCGTCGGATCAAAGATCTGGACAGATCGCAGGAAGATGCGATCTGGAGCGTCGGATCAAAGATCTGGACAGATCGCAGGCAGGTACGATCTGGAGCGTCGGATTCGAATCTGACTGTGAAGAGGGAGGATGGATATGAGGCGTCGGATTAAATGTTCTAATCTGACGGTCGAGATCAAGATGGGATCTAAAGAGTTGTAACTCTTTAGATCAAGGGACGAGATTAAAAGACCTTTAAAGGGTTATCCCTTTCGTTATGAACGGTCCAAATTTGTCGCGAACCAAAGGATACTTACCTCTTCACTCAATATAAATAGATCCCTCCACTAGATCATTTTATTCATTCAAGCATTGCAATCTAAAGCATTTGCACTCATCTATCTTCTGCATCGAGAGTCCAAAAAGCCTATGAAAAGGTTCGCCGGTCTCGGAATTTGAAGTGCTACTATTCCGAGACGACGTCGTTGTATCTTGGAAACGAATTGTTGCTATCCGTGAGCACCAGTAGCGGAGCAATATCGTTTTACGGAGATAGTGTCAAGCACTAGCCTCGACGTAAACCAATCAGTTTGCTTCCTCCGAAAGCAACCTCCCGGAAGATCCGATGGTCGTAAATCGACTAAGTCAAATACCGAGAAGATACAAGTCATCAAAAACTCCAACAGAGTGGTTGTGTGCATAACACATGATCTGACGACTCGACTCTACCACAAGGGAGTCTAGGATCGCCAGCAATGCAATAGTGCAAGTATGGTGCATGACACTAAACGCATGCAACATCTAATCGAAAATGCCTACCTACAATCTTAAGGCATGCACAGGTCTAGGTCGTAAATCGTGATCTAGAAAATAATCTACCAAGGTATATGCAAGGTAATAATTGCGATCAATCGCTATCATGTACGAGCTATACAAGAACAAACATGATATATCACAAAGGTATGCTACAAGTAACCAGCGAAGATATACAAACTAGGGTAAAGAAACTACTACTAGCATAACCAACCGTGCATATATATCTGCGACAATATCTAAAGAATAGATAAGTCAAAGGTACCCGTCTCGATATGAAGAAGTCCGTGCGACGAGAACTCCCTGTCCAATATAATATCCGTAACGAAAATAATCAAGTCAAGGATCTGTATCGAAGGACAAAACTAATTGGCTATTTACACTAGTAAGCCGCTAATCCAACCCCTAAAGCGTATCAGGATTAATCCTAATACTAAAGTCATTTAATTAATTATAGTTAAATGGCTAACTCTTATTCATTGAGTCTAGTTTTGATTTAAGTTCAGCCTAAGCCCAACCCTAAAATCTAAACCAACTCAAGAACAAGAATGAATCCATACGTAGATCAAATTCAATAACCTCTATGATATCCAACCCTTAATGGTGGTATATGACAAAACCAAATAGAATCAAGAAGATATAATCAAAACCCCAAAACTCAATCTAAATCAAAGTTAAGATCTAGTGTGGAGCAACCTAACCAATCCCACGGATCCCACTTATCTTCCAAATAGCAACTCACTGTCAGCAATCAAAACCGAGAAAGACACTCCAATTCCAGGCCACACAAATCACAAACCTATCTGTAACTCAACACTAATACAACCTCACGATCAGTGTAAGAACAACATGGATTAGAGCAAGAACAAAATCTACAATTCACTCTGAGATCAACGAAAGCAAGGGAAAACGCGAAAAATAAAGAAAACATATGTCGGAGCTCAAATTCATGATCAAACTAAAAACTCAGATCATAATCCAAGAAGAATCAAGAATTAGAGTAAGAACATGAGATCGGAATCCAAACCGCAGATTGAAAACCAAACAATCAGATCCCAAACTACATAGATCGAAATTCCAACAGAATCCAACCATTCAAAGTCATCCAAGATCTATACCATACATGAACCTTACCTGAGAAAACGCACTGGAGGCTGCTGGTGAGGAGTCAGTCGAGTCGTGAGGGTACGAGTGCTGTGTGATTGTACTCGGGAAGTCCTAGGGTTCGAGTGCGGAGTGAAATGTACTCGGGGAGTGTAACCCTAGACTTAGTAAGGGACCAGTCGACTGCCCTGGGAGCAGTCGACTGGTAGCGGCTGGTGAGCTGGCAGAATTTGAATGTTGGGGTGTCAACGGTCGAATTCTGAGTGGGGTAGTCGACTGTCCTGGGACCAGTCGACTACCAGCGAGAGTTTTCAACCCAAGTTCTATTTAAAGAGAACTCAGTTTGGGCTGAAACTCTTGACGAAACAAGCTTAGTTAAGGCTTGTTAGTAGTCTCTTTGTGCTCAGAGTGTGCTTGGTGTTGTGGCGAGGTTTCTCCACCCATAGGAGCGACAAGGGCTAGCCGGAGGTTATCTGGGGAGTGATCCACCGACGGATTCATGGATTAGTCACCCGTCCGGGGTGGATACCAAGTAAGTCTGATTTGTTAGCGTTGCTTTTTGTTGTTAGCTTTATTCTTTTGTATTTCCGCTATGCAACTAACAACGTAGGAAGAAGAAGAATCGAAGAAACGCTATTCACCCCCCTCTAGCGTACGGAATCGATCTAACAATTGGTATCAGAGCGAATGACCGCTCTTGATCGTACTAACCGTCGAGGGAGCACACGCTAGAGGAAAAGAATCATGGAAGACAAATTTGGGGATGATATCTACACTCCACCCGGCCTACGATCATCAAGATTTCGACTTTTGGAGGGCAAGGATCCAGACTTGGTTCAGAATGGAGTGGGCATGTAGAATTGCGCTTGAAGAGCCCTTCGAGATTCCAAAGGATAAGCACGGGAAGAAGCTTAGACCTAGATATTGGAATCAAGAACAACAAGCACAATCAAAAGCCAATGAGAAGGAAATTAGCATTTTGGTAAATATTTTTCCTAATAACATTTTGAGTTGCGTAGGTGAATATAAAGATGCACATGAATTATGGAATAAAGTGAAATAATATCATGAAAATACTACACAAGTTCAAGAGCCCAAGGAGAAAAGTCAAATGGGTCAAGAAGAAGAAGATGAAAAGGAAGTGTCAACTTCTTCAAGTGAAGAGGAGAAATTAAGTGAAAGATTATCAACCTCCTCAAGAGAAGAAGAGGAAGAGGTCACCACCTCAAGGATTGAGGGGGAGGAGAGACCCACTTCCATGCCGGAACAAGAGGAAGCATCTACCTCATCCAAGGTTGAAGAAGAAGTCAACCTAGCATCTACCTCCACCAAAGCAAGGAAAAAGGAACACATTATATGCTTTGGGTGCAACGAAAAGGGACACTACAAGGATAAATGTCCAAAGGGTAAGAAAAAGGAGGTAGCTCCTAAACCAATTTCAATTCAATTAAATTCTAACATGAGGTGTAAGGATGAGGAAGCTCAAGCTAAAATAAAGAAGATTAGATGCTTCACATGTGGAGAACTTGGGCATTACCACACCAAGTGTCCAAGAAAAGGGGAGTTAAAGAAATTGGGACACTTGAGGAGATGGGAGAAAGAAGAATGGAAGAGAAAAAACCCACAACATGGAGGAACTTCAAGGGTAAGGGAGGTAATTCCTAACCCTAGGTTAAAATGTAATTCTAATTTGAGTTCCTCCATGCATGATCAAAATAGAATTAATCATTCATCCATGCATGCTAGAAACCATGAAAATTATTTACTTGTGCACAATTTTAGATTTAGATATAATGATAGGACTAGAGTTGACAAGGTATATCAAAACCCTAGGAAAAACATGCATCATGATCAACCCAAGACCTCTAGACCAAAGGATCATGACACTAATCCCAAGAAGGGAAGGAATGTGTCTAGGAAAATGGGTAGTTCTAGGAATGTCCAAAGTGGGCATATGGACTCTAAGGTCAAAGGTTTAGAAAGGGAAAATCAAGCCTTGAGGGCAAGACTTGATAAATTAGAAAAGACCCTAGAAAGATTCACGGTTGGATCAAAGGATCTAGACATGGTGTTGGGTAGTTTGAAACTCAACTATGATAGATTGGGTTTAGGGTACCGGTCTAAGACCTCCAAGGTCAACAAAAAGAAGTGTGCTGGGAAGCATATAATTATGGCAAGGAGGGAAAGCCCAAGGATGGCAAGGGGGTGTCATTCAAAGGTAAAAAGAATGACTTAACCAAAGACAAGGTGTCTAAGGTTAAGAGGGTTCATTGTGTAGGCCAAGAGTCACCGGGGGCACACCGGTGTGGCTTAGTATGGATTGAGTCACCTAGGAAGGTGGCTAAGGCTAAGAGCTCAAGGGGGAGCTCTAGGAGCCTTTGGGATCTATGGTAAATAGATCTCAAGAGTTTTTCTCCTAGGAAATTAGGTGAAATGTGCCAAAAAGGGTTGAAAGACTTGGGTAAGTCTTAATCCTAGTTTTGGCACAATAAATAAGGAACTTAGGGAGAAAAAGATGAAAATGAGGTTATAATTGATAAAATTAAGGTTTAATGGGCAAATACTATGTAATTCAGTGCTAGAAATGAATTATGATCAAGAATAAGACGATACATTGAGGAGAAGTCACAATTAGGACTTTTGGGAGAAGTTTGAGTGATACACTTTAGGAGAAGTTGAGTTTTATGCCAATCTTGGGATTTGGAGTACATTTGTTTGGAAACATATTTTTCCCAAGTAGATATAGACTTCACAAATCTCCCCACAAAATTTCAAATTTTTTAGAGATTTGTAGAATTAACTAGGCATTACTGAAATTGGGTTGAAAACCTGAAATTCAGGTATCAGTCGACTGCCCTAGGGGCAGTCGACTGATCCAAAGGCTTAGGAAGAAAAGGCCTATTAGATGATCAGAAATTGCAAGATTAAGATCATAGGAAAGTGTTATGCTATCTTGAGAGATTTTATGTTATGATTTGATATGGTTTGAAAGTCATTAGGTGATCTTGGATGATAAGTTTTTGGTGAATGAAAAGATATGGAGGTTTCCCATATATGTCTAGGAGTAAGAAATAAAAATGGGAAAATTGAGGACAATTCCTTGTGTAAGTTGATATTGGTTAGAGTTGGCAAACACGAGGAATCATGAGTAGATTTCAAAGATGATACAAATGCCAAACCTCTTAGGAATATAAAGGATGTACCAAAAGTCAAGCACATTTGTGGTTTTCATGAAATCATATTTTTTTCTAGGATAGGGTATATCCTAGCAAGTGTGCTTGCAAACCTTTAGAGTTTTCCGGGTTTTGTTGAGTTCTTTTTGGAACTAAGAGAAAGGTTGCTTGAGGGCAATTCTGTGATAGTGTCAAAGAGGGAAGAACTCGGGTGTTGGGTTAGGTATAACTCAACACGGTGTTAGTGGGTTAAGTTGGGTAGAACTTGACCTTGGGAAAATGAAAATTAGGAGAAGACATAGGTTAAGGAGGAGGTTGCCTCTTGTTTGCCTTGATTTTCATAAGAAAATTTTTAGATTTTGTGTCAAACTTGGGAGTGGTGATAGATACATGGCTGAATGTATTTTTCCCAAGTAGGTATAGGTACCACAAAGTTCTCCACAAAATTTGGGAATTTTTGGAGATTTGTGAAATTTCTGGCGCATTTCTGAAAATGGCCGAAAAAACTGATATTCAGAGTATCAGTCCACTGCCATGGGGGCAGTCGACTGACCAGGGCTGATTTATGTATCAGCAGCTGGTTTAGTGTCCAAATGGTATAAAACAAGTGTATAGGGGGTTAGTACACTGTGTTTAGGACCATTAGGGATTAAAAGAACCGATAATTGGGATATTATTGGGGTCTTTTTGATGTATGGCAAAGGGGGAGAAGTGTTGGGTTTAAGTGGGAAACCAAACACGCCTTTGCGGGAAACCCTAGGTTTAGGGGGAGCTAAGATTAAGGGGGAGCATGGTTGCTCCATTCTTGACGTAAGGGAGACCTTGAAGAGGTTCTTAAAAAGCCTTTGTAAGTCCAATGTAGGGGAGCTTGGGAAAAGCTTTAAAAAGCCCGGTTTTGGTGAAAAGTCCTAACTTTGGGAAGTTAGGTGTAGAGAAATTCCTAACTTGGGAAGTTAGGATTGGAAAAATTCCTAACTTGGGGGGTTAGGTGTAGGATGCCTTGGGATAGGATCCATGTATGCATTGCATATGCATTTGTTTAACATTGTTTTTGCTATTCTTTATCTATTTGTTTTCCCTAACTTAAACATATTGCCAAACATCAAAAAGGAGGAGATTGTTGAGGCAATCTATGGTCCGAAGTGACCAAGTGTTTTGATGTTTGGGCAAAGGGTTTAAGTTAGGATTACCCTTGTGTTCTTATATGTGTATGTTGAGTGCAGGTTGTACAGGTTACACATATGGACTTGATTGGACGGCCTCGGTACGGTGAAAGGTGGCATGGAGATAAGATGGAGGCTTGTGTGCACCTGAGGGACCTTGGAGAGCAGGGACGATGAGCTGAGGGGCGTGGACTTCGAGGCATGCATGAAGGATGGCATGGAGGCAAGCTGGAGGCTTGCGTGCATCCGAGGGATGGGAGCCAAAGATGAAGAGGGTGCGAAGGCAATAGTCGAGGTTGTTGGTGAGGTGTCAGTCGAGTCGTGAGGGTACGAGTGCTGTGTGATTGTACTCGGGAAGTCCTAGGGTTTGAGTGCGGAGTGAAATGCACTCGGGGAGTGTAATCCAAGGCTTAGTAAGGGACCAGTCGACTGCCCTGGGAGCAGTCGACTGGTAGCAGCTGGTGAGCTGGCAGAATTCGAACGTTAAGATGTCCACGGTCGAATTCTGAGTGGGGCAGTCGACTGCCCTGGGACCAATCGACTGCCAGCGAGGGTTTTCAGCCCGAGTTCTATTTAAAGAGAACTCGGTTTGGGCTGAAACTCTTGACGAAACAAGCTTGGTTAAGGCTTGTTAGTAGTCTCTTTGTGCTCAGAGTGTGCTTGGTGTTATGGCGAGGTTTCTCCACCCGCAAGGAGCGACAAGGGCTAGCCGGAGGTTATCCGGGGAGTGATCCACCAACGGATTCTTGGATTAGTCACATGTCCGGGGTGGATATCAAGTAAATCTGGTTTGCTAGCGTTGCTTTTTGTTGTTAGCTTTATTCTTTTGTATTTCCGCTATGCAACTAACAATGTAGGAAGAAGAAGAATCAAAGAAACGCTATTCACCCCCCCTTCTAGCGTACGGAATCGATCTAACATCTTTAGCCTTTTAGCCCTTAAATTTTATGTGTTTTAACACAGCAACTAAAGAGGTATCAGATGTGTGACTATTTTTTCTAAATTAACATCCATTATCATATTTGTGACTATTTCTTCAAAATGACACGGAAAGTTACAATCTATTTGGGAAGATGAAATAGTGGATTTGATATTATTAGGAGAACTTGGTACTAGTAGTGTTAGTCATATGAGAGAAGTGTCCTAAGGCAATCGTCTTATGATTGTAATCATTTATTTTAATAAATGAATATTCACTATTTGAGTATACATGTTTGTGTATTTGATTGAGATCTTAAACTCATTTACTGAATGTCCGCAATACAATTCACAGCATGAGAGAATTTGTGATGAATTCACAACTAGTGATTATCTCTACATGTGGAATTGTGAAGTATTGAAATTGTCCCTAGTCGATGAATTGATAAATACGGACACTATCAATTCTGTTGAGACTAGCATGGGTTATTCTCTAATCAGCTGATTCTCACTGGCTGGTGACATTGAGATGTCCGGATATAAACATGAATGCTAGTTAAGGGAACTAGTTTATTGGAGTGACTGGCTGTAAAACTTCATATGGTAGTCTACATATAGATATGTCAGTGAAGTTCTTACTGCAGCTTAAGTGCGATGTTCCTTTGACTTGCGGTGTTCAAGTCATCTTGGTCATGGAGACTTATACTTTGACATCTTAAGCAAGCATCTCCAAGGAGGTGTGGACCCAGGATGATTGGGTATAAGCCGAAGTGCCCGAAGATGTTTGAACAGCCTACAAAGGATTCACCACTCCTTGCGAGGAGATGTATACCCAAGGCCTATCGTCGGATTGTTACTCGAAGCCTCTGGCCAGAGCATGACATGTTCAGAGTATGAATCTCTTAAATACATGAGAGTAATTAGAATCCGTAGGACGAGAAAACATTACTTGGGCTAGGTGTGACGTAGTCACCCTAGTGGGGACTGACACACATAGACCATGTCCTGAACCAAGTGGGTATAAGATGGTGAAGGGAATGGGGCACGATTTATTATAGCTGCTGAAGGGTTTCAGAATTGTTTCTGAGGTCAACCGTTGATCTTTCGATTAATTGGGGATCATGATGTACTACTAGGTGCCACTCATGATCGTTCTATAATTAATTAATTATAGACGGCCAACATAAATAGAAAGCCTATTTAGTCACACGTATTACGAGTAATCCAAGGGATTTAAAATGAGTTGAAAATTAGATTTTTCAATCAAGAGAGATTAGGTTTGGTTGAGCCAAACGATAAGTCGAATCTGAATTTTTCAGAGACGCATCGGAAGCGTAAAATGGCTAAGTCTTTTGAAGACTTAATAGATGAATTAAATAAGTTTAATTCATTGGGGCGTGGCTTGGATGGGCCGGCCAAAAAGGGCCTCCATCCTCTTTGCTTGGCTGGCCACAACAAAGGGAGAGAACCAAGTTTTTGGATCAATTTATAAAATAAACCAAGTGTGGTTTGTTTTATAATAAACCAAGGTTTGGTTTATTTCTTCATGGAAATTAAAATGAACCATGGATTGGTTTATTTTATAAAATCAATCATGGATTGATTTACCATGATAAGGAAATTTATTCCATAGGAAAGAAGAGACTTGATTGATTTTTATCATGAATTAAAATATGATTTTAACCATGATATAAAATCAAACTTGGCATGATGGAATAAGTTATTCCATATTTAAGAGGCTTGATGGTTGAGAGGCTACTATATAAAGGACCCAAGGCAAGGCTTGAAAAATAATCGAAGAGATGAAGGCATAGGCTCTCTCCCTCTCTTTCTCTCCTTCTCTTCTCCCCTTCTTGCCGTGTGCCAACCAACCCCAAGAAGGAGCACCAGCCGGCCACCCCTGCCCTTTCCCTGCCGACCACCACCTGCTGCCGGAGAAGGAAGCTCCGGCCATCTCTTGGCCGGAAGAAGGTGCTACCGGAATTAGAGTTTGCCGCAAGGATCTTTTGGCCGCAAGCCTCTTCTTTTGCTTCGCCGGAATTTTGATTCCGGCCATCCTTTTGTGGTTAGTCTTCCGACTTCTCTCTTGGTTTTTCTTGTCGCGTTCCCGGAGAATCTAGTAGTTCTCGAGAACACGAAATTCGTGGCTTTGCGAAGTCATCCCGAAGATACTCGGCGTGGACGCGAATTGAGGCGGAGCTTCCAAGGGACGCTTACGGTTGGATCTCGTCCCTTCCTTCGAGTTACGCGAGGTAATACGTAAATTAGTTTATGTTTCTGCAAAATTTTAAATATATGATCATGTCTACACAAGATAAATTGCATGCTTAGATGTGTGGTTAAATAATTTGAGAAATTATTTATGCTAAACCTTCCGTTGTACGTAATTAATTTTAAAATTACGAACCCGCATCCATGTCAATATGCACCCGGTCCCAATAGTGGTATCAGAGCGAGGTTTGTGTTCGACATAATCATATAATTGTTTTTGCGGAAAGCTTTGTCATGATCTCAATTTTGGAAAAATTTTCAATTATGGAATCTTTCCAATTATGGTAATTTTCAATTTAGGAATTTCAAAGTTTGGAAATCCTCATGAAATTTCGCAAACTTTTGAAATATCTCTGTTTCTGAAATTTTATGATAATTGTGAAAACTTACCATTTTTGGAAACTTTCCAATTTTGAAATTTTCCCATTTTGGAAAATTTTCAATTTTAGAAATACGTAAATTTCTTTGTACCAGAAACTTACAATTATTCTGAAAACCTTTTATTTTCGGAAACTTTCCATTTATAGAAAGCTCGCAATTTTGGGTACTTTCTTTCAAGAAAGTCTAGACAAATTATGAGAATATTAATTGGCATTTAAATTCATAATTAGAAATTAAATTATTTACAAAATTCTTTATTTTGGATTAGCCTCAGGGAGCCGTCCAATTTAAAGTTAGTTGTTATAATTAAATTTCCTAAATTGGATTTAAGCTGTCAAATGTTTAATTTGGATTGAGCCTCGGGGAGTCATCCAAATTAAGTTATTGATATTAATTTTCCATAAACAAAATATGTGATCAGATCTTGAAATTTTTGAGGTGATTCTCAAACGATAATTTCCTTATTTGATTTATGAGGTGATGCTCTTACATATTATTGTCTCCAAAATTAATTAGGAAAATTATTTCCTATACAGTATATTTCCTTAAATAAGATTTTCATGAAAATAATATGTGGTTGAATTAAGGGAATCTGTCTCTTAATTTAATAAGATTTGATTTAGAGAAATCAAAGTCTTAAACATATTAATTCCGAAATTGATTATGATAATTTAGGAAATTGTTTCCCAAAAATAATTCCTTGAATAAAGTATGAAATTAAAATTAGGAAATCCGGTTCCTAATTCAATTAATGAGACTTAATAAATTAAGTCACATACATACTTTATTAAGGAAATCGTTAGAACATAACATAATTACATGTCATGAATGTGCATAAAAGAAAAAGGATGAGACCCAAAACCCCTTACAAAATATTAAGGCCAACACCTTCCATTAATATGGTTAGAACCGGAGTTTTGTTTCTCGTTTGGGTTGATGGACACATCCATGCCCGGCTTGAACCTCAACATGTTCAAACCATGGAATTAGTTTATGATTAATATAGTTGGAGTCAGAGGTCAATCCTTAGTTTTGGTTGTTGGACAGATCCAAGCCTGACTAAATGGTTGAATGAGCTTCAACCATGTTAAAACTATTTCTTGATTAATGGGTCAGCCTTAAGCTTGGAGCATCGATTTGTTGTGCCACAACCAAGGTCGATGTAAAGAGAGGTGCAG
Source organism: Boesenbergia rotunda (assembly GCA_024364735.1). Taxonomy (NCBI): domain Eukaryota; kingdom Viridiplantae; phylum Streptophyta; class Magnoliopsida; order Zingiberales; family Zingiberaceae; genus Boesenbergia; species Boesenbergia rotunda. The sequence goes on from JAGFNQ010002126.1 coordinate 508,456, forward strand.
TTGGGTGCTATGTATATTGTTGCATACTTGTTAATGAGTTAACAACCTAATGATTTATGCAAATATTCAATTAGTTGATAGCATAATGTGATAGTTACATATGTATAATATGTAATCGGTATAATTACCTACCTTCATAGCTAAGAATAACTTGATGGACTCTAGCCATAGTTGTTCTTATCTATGGTTGGATATCAACCTATTAGGAGATGTTCCTACGATCTCCCGAATTAATAAAAAGGGTTATTCAATTCGAAAAATAAATAGGATTTAATTAATGTATATTGATGCATTCTTTATCATTCTTATCACATAAGCTCAATTTGTATTTCGAGGATAATCACCTGATCATGTCTTCTCTGAATTTGCGTTCCATTTTGGACATCAATAAGCTGACTGGGCCAAACTTCATGGACTGGTTTCGAAACCTGAGGATAGTCCTCAAGGCAGAAAAGCTTACTTGTGTTCTTGAAGAATAACTTCCCAACCATCCTCCTGAAGATGCAACTCCAGACCAGTTAGTGGCCTATCAGAAACATGTGGCCGATTCTGAACTTGCGAGTTGCATCATGTTGGCCGCTATGGTACCTGAGCTACAAAAGCAGCATGAGCATATGGATGCTCATACCATCGCCTTCCATCTTCATGAGCTGTTTGACGAGCAGGCGAGATCCGAAAGGTTTGAGGTCTCCAAACTCCTCTTCACCTCTAAGATGCAGGAAGGCACTTCTGTCTCACAGTTTGTGTTGAAGATGTTGGGGTACATTGAGCGACTAGGCACACTCAGATTTGCAATGGATCATGAACTAAGTATTGACTTAATTCTGCATTGTTTGCCCAAGAGTTACTCATAATTTGTGATGAACTATCGGATGAACAAACTGGAGACTACCATTCCTGAGTTGCTTAACCTGCTGAAGACTGTAGAGTCTTCTGTAAAGCAGGATCAGAAGACGGTACTGTTAGTTGGTTCCTCAAAGAAAGGCTCTAAGTGGAAGCCCAAAGAACAAAATAAGGGAAGGAAGAAAAAGGCCAAAAAGATTGAAAAGGCACCAAAAGGCACTTGCCATCACTGCGGCAAGGAGGGCCACTGGCGAAGAAACTGCAAGGTTTATCTTGAGTCCTTGAAGAAGAAGGCATCCGATGCCCCATCCTCTTCAGGTATCTTCGTTATTGAATGTCACTCTATTTCCTCGTACACCTGGGTACTTGATACTAGGTGTAGCTCACATATATGTAATGACATACAGGGGCTAAGGAATAGAAGAAGACTCGTCAAGGGAGAAGCGAATTTGCGAGTTGGAAATGGAGCAAAGATTGCTGCTGTTGCCATCGGAACATATTTGCTAAAGCTCCCTACTGGACTTGTCTTAGAATTGGATAATTGTTATTTTGTTCCTTCATTAATAAAGAACATTGTATCTATTTCATGCTTGAATGAAAAGGGTTATCATTTAATTTTTAGTAACAATTGCTGTTACATAACTTTAAATGGTGTTCTTTATGGGACCGAAACTTTATACAATGGTATCTACATGTTAGATTTATCCGGTGACGTTTTCAATATCGAAGTTAGCAACAAACGTGCTCGAATAGATAATCAAATAGACTCCTATACGTGGCATTGTCGTCTTGGCCATGTAAGTAAGAAACGCATGACCAAATTACACCGATGTGGAATTCTAGAATCATTTGAACCCGGTTCATTTGATACATGCGAATCATGCTTAAAAGGCAAGATGACCAAATTACCCTTTTCCAGAAAAGGTAAACCAGTGGGAGAATTGCTTGGTCTAATATATACTGATGTATGTGGACCAATGTCAACTCTTGTACAAGGAGGTTATAGCTACTTCATTACCTTTATCGATGATCACTCACAATTCGGGTATGTGTTCTTGAAATACAAATCTGAAGCTTTTGAGAAATTCAAAAGGTTCAAAGTGAAGTAGAGAAACAGCTTGGCAAAAGTATTAAGGGGGCGTTTGGTTTGGAAAATATTTTCTATTTTCTATTTTCCATTTTCTGTTTTCTGTTTTCTATTTTCTGATCTAGTTTTCAGAAAACGAAAATGCGTTTGGTATGATATACTGTAACTCTATTTTCTAGAAACGAAAACTGGAAAATGCGTTTGGTATGATATACTGTTACTCTGTTTTCTAAAAAAGAAAATTAAAAAATATGTTTGGTACGTTAATATTGAAAATTATAAATAAAATAATTTTTTTAAAAATAAAAATCGGTGCAATATTATAATTCTTTTTAGAATAATATTTTTTAATAAAAAAGTTTTAAATATTTTTAATCAACATTTCCATTTTTTAATCACCAATATAAAAAACACTAGGTCACGTTTAACTAGAGAGACAACTATTACAAGGTATATATAAGTCGCTATATAAGCACTGTATAGCTCTTGTTTTAAATATTTTTTTAATCAACATTTCCATTTTTTAATCAAACTATACCTCTTGTTTTCTTTTCTTACATTTGCAGATCCAAGAAAATCTCCCACCATTACTGCGTACTATTTTGGAGATTTTACCACTCCTTCGTCCTACAGATATTTTACAATCCATGGCCCCTATTATCAAGGAGCTCCTTCATTATGTGATTGGATGGGAAAATGATACATCAGTGAATGAGATGAAATTGACAATATCCAGATGAAAATTATACATCAGTGAATGAGATGAAATTGACAGTATCCAGATGAAAATGATACATCAGTGAATGAACGATACTAAACCAAACTTCAGTCGCTGCAGTCGCTGCTCAGTTGGTTTCCAGTCAAGTATGAGTTATGTCCTGTGTAGATGTAATAATGGGATAAACGAGCAGTCATATCATGGTGAACCTGTTCACAAAGAATTTATTTCTCATTTATTCACAAATAGAATTGATAAAGAAGTTGCAAGCTAAAAAGTATATGGAATGCTCAGGTACTTTCGGCTATGTTGACAAAGTGCATATATGAAGCTATAAATATTCATTTCTCAGATTACCGCTTAGAAAAGGATTTAAAGAGGGAAAAAACTCGTGTAGTTCAAATGCTATAAAAGAGGTACACAAGCACAGATTTTTCAGCTAACTATAATATGAATGCATCCAGTTCCTTTTACAAAGTGAATCACGCTCATAAACTACAAAGAGGCACACAGACACTGATTTTTCAGCTAACTATAATATGAATGCATCCAGTTTCTTTTACAAAGTGAATCACGCTCATAAACTACAGGTTACAGATACAATATGAAACAGCAAAGTAGTTGACAAACTTGAGCTTCAGTATCCAACCCATCACAACAAAGGAGGCAATAAAGAAATATCTTGTGGAACTATGGTTTGTACAATAACAAATGGATTTATCCAAAGTTCGATTATTGGAAAATTCTACAGGCCAGAATATATTATTTTCAATCACAATCATGAATAAGAAAGTTTTGAGATGCGCAAAAAACTTTTGTTAGCACTTCAATTTTCCAGTAAGAGAAAAATTATATATGTCCCAACAGAAGAAGATCCTTCATTACTCAAAACCAACAATAGTTCTGCTATCCAACATAAGGAAATTAAAGATGATGTGCAGAAACATATCAGAGATGTAAATAATATCAGAGATGATGTGCAGAAACATGGAATTTTCAAACAAAAATAAGTTAAACAACCATTCATAACAAAATCCATCTCACAGCTTGTAACAAAAACCTTCCAAAGGCAACCAAAATTCAAAAATAAAAACAGTCATTCATAACAAAATCAAGAGCCACAAAATGCTAAACCAAACATTAGATAATTACGGATGATGCTCGACATAATCATTCCACATATGGCTTGCAATTTCATCACGTATGTGTCCCATCTGAGCTGTTTGGCTTGGATCAATTGGAATCGGCTCTTGATTATCAAAATCATCTTCAACTCCAGACATAAGCATATCATCAGAAGAGTATTCCATAAACAAATTATCCATTGCATGATGCCGACGTATGAAATTATGTACCGCACAACATGCAACTGGAATTAATCTTTGCCTAGTAATTGGATAGTTGGGCATATCTTTCAAAATTCGAAACCTTGCTTTGAGCACTCCAATGCATCGCTCTATAATATTACGACATGTGCTATGCCTATAATTGAATAACTCCTCCTTCCCTCTTGGTCTGCCTTGGCGCCGATAATCTCTCAAGTGATAGCGTCGACCTCGATACGGAGCGAGAAATCCCGGCATATTTGGGTAACCAAAATCAACCAGATAAAATTGATCTGTGAAAATATTCCCATATTAATAATCTAAAAAATAAAAAAAAATGAATATACATATAGAGTTTTTTTTATTACTTACCACCGCAAGGCTTAGGAAAATTATTTTCATGCCTTGTCAGTGCGTCTATGAAAACTCTAGAATCATTTGCGATCCCCTCCCAGCCCGTATACACAAATGTAAAAAACATATCGCAGTTGCATGCAAGCATCACGTTTTGTGTAACAATCACCTTTCTACCACGAAAAGATGTCTGAATTGATGTCGGTGCCCATGTCGATACGTGAGTCCCATCGATAGCTCCAAGACAATTCTAAAATTATACAACGTCTTAGTAAGAATATATTATTTATGTAAATTGACACAATAGGGTACAATACGTACCTTAAAATACGGAAACCACTTGTGATTGTTCAATATGCGAGGATGGACACCATTGTATTCATATGGTCGAATTATATATGTGCCCAATGTACAAACAGCTCGTAAAACTCGCTTGAACCACTTGCTACAAGTGTACAATGAATGTTGAAATCGATCGGCACATATTCGATGTCGTGTGTTGTGCCCGATGATTAGTAAAATCATAGCAACACCTTCTTCAACTGTAACTTTCTTTCCATCTTCCAATAGATTCATTTCTTTTAATGTCCTACAAAAATTCACAAACACATGTTTTGACATACGGAAATTGTCAAAGCAAACTTGAGGGTGCCCATCAAGTATTTCTTGAATATACATCCTCCCAGTAAGAGATGAAGTCCGACACGGCATCCGATCAATATATCCAAGAAATGGAGTCATGTCATGAAAAAAATCATTTGCGAGACCCAAAACTATAAGTAAATTATTATCCGGGCCTAACTCATCATATTCTTCATCAGAGCTTGACATGATCTGCGACACAATGATATTAAAATCAACACACATGCATAAAATTAATTATAGATTTATCTCAACACACAGATTTCAAAATATCAAACATGTCTTAAACATAGTCTTCAACATTAAATTTCAAAACATAGTCTTCAATATTAAATTTCAAAATACCAAACATGGCTTAAATATTCAAGTCACAAAATCAAACATACACCAATAATGGAATAGTCTTCATCTAGGTAATAGAAGAAATCCCCATGAACTTGTCAACATATAACCCTACACACGATCAAGATTGAGGCAAACCAACCATTCAGCCCTTCTATTTGATGGAATTTTCAGGAAAATTTCTCGTAGACCAGGCTTAAGGAAAGCTTCTGTAGCTTTTGTGTACACTTGGGTAGATAAATTATCCATCTCATTTAAAATTTGCATGCACTTGTCTATAGAGTAAGGATCATTGAACACGCTAGTTTCAGAAGAGCCAGAAATATCTTGTTCACGTTCTAACTTAGCAGCCCTCAAATCCAGGTATTTTTGCCTAGCAATAGATTCTTCACTCAGTTGTTGCAAGGTATTACTCCACTTGTCCATACATGCCTCATATTTATCAGTTTTGAAAGTTTAGGATCTTTACGTCGATGACTATAGGATGATTCGGTAGTACGACGCCTCCGATTATTAAGTTCTCCTCCAACATCCTCATTCTCGTCATCAACAACTTCGACATATGAGTTAACACCTCTATTAATGAATGCATCTTCGAGCTCTCTCTCTTCATCAGATGTGGGAGGCAATTGAGTAGATGCCCTATGCATATCACCTGTTGCAGTTGTCCCACTGAAAACTTCACTAAGAATGTGGAAATGATCACAACCTTCCTTTCATATTGACTTGTACTCTTTTTTATTTTTCTGTACAATTGATTACAAAAGTTAGCATTTGATTAAATACAAACATATAATAAAAATATATATTTGAATGGATAAAAATATTTACCACATAAAATTCTGCCCATACTTCCTCTGGAGCATTCACTTTACCGGTGTTTGGATCCATTGTAACACCAGTATGTGCAAGCAATGCAGCAAAAAGTCGATGTCTAGTGTGTAGACGATTCCATTTACCTTTGAGCCTCTCTGCACCATAATTCTTCTTTGTAATTAGGTATAATTCTTTGTTGATCTCGTCCCAAATCGTATTAGTGAAGGTAGATGTTTGTAACTTGTTTTGCTTCACTTTTTCATAAATGATCTCAACAAACATGGCAACATTAGCCTTTGACCACTCATATTTCTCCATTTCGACACTTGGACTATGCCCTCCCATACTGTATTCTCTAAAAAATTACCTTAATATTTAGGGAATTTTAATGTAATTCAAGAGTAAACAAACCATACAAAAATACAAAAATATTGTCAATGTAAATTGCAAAAAAAAAACTGTGAAAGAGGAGGTAGGGTGATGGATACCGTTTGAGTGAACGACACTGGCGAGGAGGGATTGAAACACTGCTGAGCAATCGGCGAGCAGCCTTCTGAGTGAAGCACCTGCGAAGAAGGGCGAGTTAAAAGTTGCAAAGATACTGATGAGTTGCAATTTGTTGGTAATAATAAGCATGCAAAAAAAATAGGCTATCTAAAGCATCCTTGGAATGGAGTCAAAACATGGCCACAGAAAGGTCTAGATATCATTGATAACTGATGCGTAAGTTCAAGTCTCGAAATGTATTGGAAATCAGGTCTCGAAATCATATGGAAACATGATTCTAACCGGCAGAAAAAAAAATGTATTGGAAAGCTTTGAAATGTAGCCTATGCCTACTGCAACTGCAAGCTTTGAAGAAACTTAAAACTATAAATACATAAAATCAATGTTGTTGGCAACCAAATAATGAAGCATTATACTGTTAATTTGATATTTTATGAAACCTACATAGTCCAGAAAACTCTAGTCATTTGCATTTTATCTTACCATATTCTATTATACTGAAAGTGCAACTAAAGAAAGTGCAAAACCTGCCATATTCAACAATATAATACTAGATTATGCAGCCATTTAGTCCTACATTAGAGTTTTCTACTGAACCTTATTACTTTGTAGGAGATGGTTCATCAGATTTTATGATAAGGATAACTTTAGAAAAAATGAATTCCTTCACATATCCTATAACATGCATTATTCGGAAAACCTTGAGAAAAGCTATGAGAAACAAATTAGAGAAATATAAAAAAAAAGTCGTAGTTTATCCAAATCCCAAGTAAACTCTAACTCGAGATCATTCACTGAACCTGGTAAAAACAACAAAATAATTATGCAGATGTACTAAATACAACTCCAAAATTCTTTTTTCCATAAACACGCTATAGCAACGCCTGAAACTTCATATGAAGAAATTTTTTCATAAGATAAAAGCATTTTCACCAAGTAAAATTTCTACTATCATTTCTCTCATTTTTTTCCATATTAGAATTGGAATGTTGAATTGATTTAATTGATTTGTATATTACTATTGACATAGCTTTGCATAATGCTTAGTGGAGGAATAAGATCAGATCAAATAGTTGACACTATCACGATCTAAAGATGAATGAGAGTTGCTAAAGGTAGGAATAACCAGGTCTACTAGAACTATAAAGAACATAAAATAATCAGAACTAAGAGAAAATATCTTTTCCATTGATCTTCAATCAAAAAGAATATGTACATTGGTAAAACATTTAAGACCTGTGAAATCAAACCTGAAAACCAAATCAAATAGATAGTCTTATAGTCTTGCAATTGAAAAAAAAAACTAAAGGAAAAAAACATCGCAGTTTTCAAGAATATCCTAGATTGTAGCCGACAAGCTAGCAAATTAAAGCATACCGTTGCAACACAATTTTTTCTAGTCGATCAAAGGGATAACAACTGAGAATTTCTAACAAAAAAATAGAAAAAGAAACAAATATAACAACTCAATACGTGAAATTAGCTGCACGGGGATGAACACAACAAGGATTCTTGGAAAAAAAATTATCAAAATTACTGAGAATGCGTGAAATAAACAGTAGGTGGTATGGACACAAACGCGATTCTTGAAATATATAAATATAAATATATCAAAAAAAACAAGAAGATTAATTGACGTTGCTTACTACACGAGATTGAAACAGCAAACCCCAAATATGAATAATATCATCTGGCATAAGAATTAATAGCGTATTTGTTACTGATATCCCTAAATCTAAGGATCAAAATCTCTTCATGGATCAAAAGATAATGTACGTTATTTCTAAATTACCTACTGATTACCTTCTCTGTTTTGAGCTAAAGCAAGGGCAAAACGCGAAGAAGGGGCGAGCGATGTGGTCTTGCGGCGAGATAGGGCAGGAGAAAGGAATCGGGTTCGAGTGTTCGAGGAGGTTCGAGGCTTCAAGGAGGGATCGAGGGTTCGAGAGATGAGATGAAGCGGCGGCGATGATCTTGCGGCGATGATCTTGCAGCGAGATAGCGCAGGAGAAAGGGTTCGATAGGTCTGAGGGAGGAGATGAAGCGGCGGCGATTTTTCCTTCCCTTTATTTCGATGAGGGTTCGAGGGTTCGAGCGGCGAGGGGTCGAGGGCCAAGACTTCAAGCGGCAAGCGAGGACCGCATTTTCCAGTTTCCACCGCGTTTTCCATTTTTCTAGTACCGCATTCTCCCTTCTCTAGAAAATGACAAAATGTCATTTTCTATTTTCTCAGAAAATGATCTCTCCTTTTCCAGAAAATGAGATTAGAAAATGACAAACCAAACAGCATTTTCTAGAAAATAAGAAAATGAAAATGGAAAATGGCTAAACCAAACACACCCTAAGATACTTCGATCCGATCGGGGTGGTGAATACTTAAGTTAAGAGTTTCAAGATTATCTTAGGGACAATGGGATATTGTCTCAATGGACTCCGCCATATACACCACAGCATAATGGTGTATCTGAGAGGCGTAATCGAACCTTGATGGACATGGTTAGATCTATGATGAATCATGCAACTCTTCCAAAATCCTTTTGGGGCTATGCGCTTAAGACAGCTGTTTACTTACTAAACAGAGTCCCGACCAAGGTAGTCTCTACTACTCCATATGAGACGTGGAATAGTAAGAAACCTCATTTATCTCACCTAAAGATATGGGGTTGTCCTGCTTATGTAAAGCGGACTGTATCAGATAAATTGGATGCTAAGTCTGATAAATGTCTATTTATTGGATACCCTAAGGAAACGAAAGGTTACCAATTCTATCATCCCTTGGAACAAAAGGTGTTTGTTTCAAGGCATGCTGTATTTCTAGAAAAAGAATTTCTTTTACAAGAAAACAGTGGGAGTAGCATTGAACTTGAAGAAGTTCAAGAAACTCCAATAGACATTACAGAGACACCTAGTCTAGACCCACAACCAATAACTCATAATGATGAGCTATCAGTTGAACCTAAAACAACACCACTTCTTCGTAGGTCTGATAGGACACGCAATATTCCAGAGAGATACGAATTTCTCATAAGTGAATCGAACGACGTGTTACTCATTAACGATGACGAACCTATCAGTTATGAAGATGTTCTGAAAAATTCAGAAAGGGATAAATGGCTTGAAGCTATGAAGTCGGAAATGGATTCCATGTACAAAAATCAAGTATGGGACTTGGTTAACCCACCTGAAGGGATTAAGCCCATAGGGTGCAAGTGGGTTTTCAAGAAGAAAACTGACATGGAAGGTAATGTTATTACCTTTAAGGCTAGATTAGTGGCAAAATGATATCGTCAGAAACAAGGAATTGATTATGACGAAACCTATTCGCCAGTAGCTATGCTTAAATCCATTCGGATGCTCCTGGCCATAGCAGCTCATTAGGATTATGAGATATGACAAATGGATGTGAAAACAGCTTTCCTTAATGGAAACCTGCTTGAGGATGTATACATGATACAACCTAAAGGTTTCACATTGGTCAACAAAACCAAAGTATGCAAGCTTCGACGATCCGTATATGGACTAAAGCAAGCATCAGGTGCTGGAACATCCGTTTTGATGAGACAATCAAAGAGTTTGATTTCTCACAAAATCCTGACGAACCTTGTGTGTACAAGAAGGTTAGTGGGAGTGCAGTCGTATTCCTAGTGTTATATGTCGATGACATATTACTTATAGGAAACGATATATCAGTCTTACAGTCAGTTAAAATTTGGTTGTCCAAAACTTTCTCCATGAAAGACCTAGGAGAAGCAACCAATATCCTTGGGATTAGAATCTATAGAGATAGATCAAAACGATTGCTTGGTCTTTTGCAGTCTACATATATAGACCGAGTGCTAAAAGGGTTTAGCATGTCGGAATCCAAGAAAGGTTACCTTCCCATCAGGCATGGGATCAACCTTTCGAAGTCTATGTGTCCGCGCACAGAAGACGAGAGGATTTGCATGAATAAGATTCCTTATGCATCCGCGATAGGATCTATCATGTATGTTATGTTATGTACTAGGCCTGATGTATCATATGCTCTGAGCGTCACAAGCAGATACCAATCTGATCCAGGAATGGATCATTGGGTGGCTGTCAAGATAATCCTCAAGTACTTAAGAATAACTAAGGATGTGTTCCTAATATATGGAGAAGGTGATATGGTAATACGTGGGTATACAGATGCCAGTTTTCAGACAGATAAGGATGACTCCAAATCTCAGTCCGGATACGTATTTATTTTGAATGGAGGTGCAATAAGTTGGAAGAGTTCCAAGCAAGACACCGTAGCGGATTCTACCACGGAAGCGGAATATATTGCAGCTTCGGAAGCAGCAAAGGAAGCAGTCTGGATCAAGAAGTTTATCTCAGAACTTGGTGTGGTTCCAACCATTGATGAAGCAATACCGGTTTACTGCGACAACAATGGAGCTATTGCACAAGCGAAGGAACCAAGGTCTCATCAGCGATCCAAACATGTGCTTCGCCGCTATCATCTGATCAGAGAGATTATAAGTAGGAATGATATACAAATTGAGAAAATTCCCACTAAAAGGAATTTAGCGGATCCTTTAACTAAGGTCTTGCCTCAAAGCAAGTTTGAGGGTCATGTTAGAGCCTGTGGTATTGGGTACCGTAGCGATTGGCATTAGGCCAAGTGGGAGTTTGTTAGTGATATGAGAGAAGTGTCCTAAGGCAATCGTCTTATGATTGTAATCATTTATTTTAATAAATGAATATTCACTATTTGAGTATACATGTTTGTGTATTTGATTGAGATCTTAAACTCATTTACTGAATGTCCGCAATACAATTCACAGCATGAGAGAATTTGTGATGAATTCACAACTAGTGATTATCTCTACATGTGCAATTGTGAAGTATTGAATATTATCTGAATGTCCGCAATACAATTCACAGCATGAGAGAATTTGTGATGAATTCACAACTAGTGATTATCTCTACATGTGTAATTGTGAAGTATTGAAATTGTCCCTAGTCGATGAATTGATAAATACGGACACTATCAATTCTGTTGAGACTAGCATGAGTTATTCTCTAATCAGCTGATTCTCACTGGCTGGTGACATTGAGATGTCCGGAGATAAACATGAATGCTAGTTAAGGGAACTAGTTCATTGGAGTGACTGGCTGTAAAACTTCATATGGTAGTCTACATATAGATATGTCAGTGAAGTTCTTACTGCAGCTTAAGTGCGATGTTCCTTTGACTTGCGGTGTTCAAGTCATCTTGGTCATGGAGACTTATACTTTAACATCTTAAGCAAGCATCTCCAAGGAGGTGTGGACCCAGGATGATTGGGTATAAGCCGAAGTGCCCGAAGATGTTTGAACAGCCTACAAAGGATTCACCACTCCTTGCGAGGAGATGTATACCCGAGGCCTATCGTCGGATTGTTACTCGAAGCCTCTGGCCAGAGCATGACATGTTCAGAGTATGAATCTCTTAAATACATGAGAGTAATTAGAATCCGTAGGACGAGAAAACGTTACTTGGGCTAGGTGTGACGTAGTCACCCTAGTGGGGACTGACACATAGACCATGTCCTGAACCAAGTGGGTATAAGATAGTGAAGGGAATGGGGCACGATTCATTATAGCTGCTGAAGAGTTTCAGAATTGTTTCTGAGGTCAACCGTTGATCTTTCGATTAATTGGGGATCATGATGTACTACTAGGTGCCACTCATGATCGTTCTATAATTGATTAATTATAGATGGCCAACATAAATCGAAAGCCTATTTAGTCACACGCACTACGAGTAATCCGAGGGATTTAAAATGAGTTGAAAATTAGATTTTCCAATCAAGAGAGATTAGGTTTGGTTGAGCCAAACGATAAGTCGAATCTGAATTTTTCAGAGACGCATCGGAAGCGTAAAATGGCTAAGTCTTTTGAAGACTTAATAGATGAATTAAATAAGTTTAATTCATTGGGGCGTGACTTGGATGGGCCGGCCAAAGAGGGCCTCCATCCTCTTTGCTTGGCCGGCCACAACAAAGGGAGAGAACCAAGTTTTTGGATCAATTTATAAAATAAACCAAGTGTGGTTTGTTTTATAATAAACCAAGGTTTGGTTTATTTCTTCATGGAAATTAAAATGAACCATGGATTGGTTTATTTTATAAAATCAATCATGGATTGATTTACCATGATAAGGAAATTTATTCCATAGGAAAGAAGAGACTTGATTGATTTTTATCATGAATTAAAATATGATTTTAACCATGATATAAAATCAAACTTGGCATGATGGAATAAGTTATTCCATATTTGAGAGGCTTGATGGTTGAGAGGCTACTATATAAAAGTTCCAAGGCAAGGCTTGAAAAATAATCGAAGTGATGAAGGCATAGGCTCTCTCCCTCTCTTTTTCTCCTTCTCTTCTCCCCTTCTTGCCGTGCGCCAACCAACCCCAAGAAGGAGCACCAGCCGGCCGCCCCTGCCCTTTCCCTGCCGACCACCACCTGCTGCCAGAGAAGGAAGCTCCGGCCATCTCTTGGCCGGAAGAAGGTGCTGCCGGAATTAGAGTTTGCCGCAAGGATCTTTTGGCCGCAAGCCTCTTCTTTTGCTTCGCTGGAACTTTGATTTCGGCCATCCTTTTGTGGTTAGTCTTCCGACTTCTCTCTTGGTTTTTCTTGTCGCGTTCCCAAAGAATCTAGTAGTTCTCAAGAACACGAAACTCGTGGCTTTGCGAAGTCATCCCGAAGATACTCGGCGTGGACGCGAATAGAGGCGGAGCTTCCAAGGGATGCTTACGGTTGGATCTCGTCCCTTCCTTCGAGTTACGCGAGGTAATACGTAAATTAGTTTATGTTTCTGCAAAATTTTAAATATATGATCATGTCTACACAAGATAAAATTGCATGCTTAGATGTGTGGTTAAATAATTTGAGAAATTATTTATGCTAAACCTTCCACTGCACGTAATTAATTTTAAAATTACGAACCCGCATCCATGTCAATATGCACCCGGTCCCAACAGGTAGTAGGTTTAATCAAGCTTGTGTTTTACAACATCCTGGGTCTACTCGTTGGAGTTTACATTGCACCTCTATTGGCAGAGTTATTGAATTGTTTCATTCAATTTGTAAACTTTTTAAAGATCTTATGGAGAATGGATCAAACTTTAGTATACGTGCTGAGTCTAAAGGTTTATATATTAGAATGATGACATTTGAATTTGTTTTCATGTTGTTGTTGTTACATAGAATTTTGGAAATATCATATGCATTATGTCAGGCATTGTAACGAAAAGATCAAGATATTTTGAAAGCAATGAAGCTAGTCACAACTACAAAATTACTTTTCCAAAAGATGCGAAATGATGAATGGGAGGATTTTATATGGAGTGTAAATGATTTTTTTGGTGTTCGTAACATTGAAGTGCCTGATTTTTCTAATCCATACCTCGAAGGCACTAAACGTTCCTGGCAGTAGAAAAATTAGTTCACATTGGAGGAGTATTATCATTTTCATGTATTCAATCTTGTAGTTGACAAATAGTTGATGGAGTTGAGCAACAGATTTACTGAGAAATCAATGGAGCTTCTCACTTTGTGTGATGCCTTAAATCCTAACGATGGATTCAAATCATTCTATGCGAGTGTTATTCCTTCTATGGAAAAAGAAGTTTTATCCCTGTGATTTTTTTTGGAGATGACATGGAACATCTGAGAAGTTAGTTAAATCATTACAAGTTTGATGTTTTTGAAGATCCACGATTTAAAAATATTGATTCTCCTCCTAAACTATGTCGACTACTAACTGAAACAAAGAAGTCAAAGATTTACTTCATGATTGATCGGTTGATTCGTTGAGTCTTAATCTTCCAATTTCTACAACAACAATAGAAAGAGCATTTTAAGGAATGAAGTTTCTCAAGACCCAACTTAGCAAAAAAAATGGAGCAAGAATATCTTAACAATACTATGTTTTCGTATATTGAGAGAGATATTGCTTGTGATATTGATTTTGAATATATAATTGATAGGTTTGATTTTTTAAAAAAACATAGATTACGCCTGAAATAGTATGTATAATTTTGTTGATGTAACTTGCGAATATTATTTTTTTTAGGTTTGTTTTGCCCATATTATTTTGAATAAAGGTTTTAGATTTTTGATATTTTTTATTCTTATCATCTAGCCCCAAGAAAAAAAAATCCTAGATATGCCCCTAATCAAACCACAAATGTCTAAGATGAAGACTTATCACTCTGCCACTGCACTATAACCCGAGGGCCCAATTCAACTATTCAAGGTGGCAAAGGCGATTTACTTGCCCGCAACGTCGCCGCCAATTCGTCCCAGAGCCAACACGGAGAAGGTAAATCGGGGGAGCTACTAGTCTGGATGCTGTGGCTAACTCATAAGGAGGGCGGGCACACTGGCTTTGTCGAAATTTACCCTTAGACCTCAAGATAACAACATCGACGGCCAATTCAACTATTCAAAGTGGCAAAAGGCGATTCGCTCGCCCCCAGTGCCCCCATCAACCCGTCACAGGGCAAAACGGAGGACCAATTCAACTATTCAAAAATGTTGGACCAAGTAACAGACGAACCTGGGGTGACCGGCCCGCCTCCACGAAAGTTTCCCACCAGTCACTAAGGTAATTCGGGAAGCGCTCGCGTGGGCAATCTAAAAGTCCAGCGTCTCAAAGTTTGCACCCCATTTGGAGGAAAAATTTCTACAAAATACGTCGTATCTAGGGATCGAACTATGAATACCTGAGATAACGACTAATCATCCTACCAATGTACGGGGCCCAATTCAACTATTCAAGTACCATTACATCTTGATTCGATCACTACATATCATGTTTGATTCCAGAATTATGAATTTGCTACAGTGTATTCCAGATTAACATATTTTATTTTATGTGTGCAATCATGTGTTATGAAGTTCCATATGGTTCCACCGATGATTTTGATGCGTTTAATAACACATTTAAATTAATGTTTTTTTAATAATTAGATTTTATCATCCCATTAATTCTGAAATAAAGCTCTATATTTTACCCATTAAATAAATCTAAGAAACATAATAACTTTTAATGTGGCGTCTCAATTTCATCTATAGTTTAATTATCCTAGTTGTATTTACACAGGAATTTCAATTATTTGAAAAATAAATGATAGGTTCAAATTAATTATATGATCGAAAAGCTTGGATTGAATACTTATATTTTAGTTTCGATTTCGAGTAGATTTTAAATGGCTTATCAAGAAACACTAGTTTCAAAGATATATAATCGATGATTCAATCGACTAGGAGTCTAATTAAAACATATTTCCCTCTAACTTTGCTAGTCCAATCCCAACCATAATGTCCACAATTCAACATCATCAATAACAATCATAACAAGTTAAATTTAGTCCTCTAGACTATGATGTAATGGTAGAAGATGGAATCCACTTCTTGGATAATAAGGATTTAAATCTCATCTAAAGCACATTATATCTGATGATTTTGAAAAAATTTTGACAGATGTTCGTTAAAACTTATTTGTGCTTCTCGATTACTTTGATAACCAATAAAAATTTTTGTTACTTCTAAGATTAATTGAATCGTAAGAAGTATCTCAATTATTAAAAAAAATAAAAATAAAAATAACAAATTAAATATAGACATACACCAACCTCTATCATAATTTCACAATTTTGCTAACACCCAGAGGTCGACTATCTATTTCAATTCAAGTCACCTCAAGTTCAACAATCCATTTCAATCTACCTAAGTCACAATGATCTCGCCTCACTTGATCTTTCCTTGCCTACCGTAAGCCCAATCATCCCTTCAAATTAAAAGAGTCGCCTAAAATGACCACCACAACTTAACAGTAAGAGACAAACCACCAAATCCAACTCAGTATGATGCTCTCTCGTTTTTCTCATGGTAGACTACAATAAAAAAAAAAATTGATTAACGAGATTTTTTCAATCTCGGTCTCCGATTCGGCTCCACAAAGTTTCTCACCGCCCATCAGGGTAAATCAGGAAGCGCTCGCAGTGGGCGATCTAGAAGCCCAGTGTCTCAGGGTTCGCGCCCCATTTGGAAGAAAATTTCCTACAAATACGCCGTTGCTGGAGATCGAACCGCAGATGTCTGGATAGTGACTAGTTGCCCCGTTGTACCATAACCCCGAGGGCTCATGGTAGACTACAAAACTCATGCGTTTGGTTGATAATCATTCTTAATAATCTTAGTTATCCATATAATATTATTAACAAATATCTTATTTAATTTAGATAATTAGTGATTCTTAAATAATGATCCATACCCGACACATCAACAAAAGAGACATCAACCCAGAATCGAAAAATTTTGAAAAAGTAAAATTTTTCTTAATTCTGGAGTTATAATACTTTACTTTTTTCAAACTTATCCTCCAATATTTACCTTTAAGACAAAAATAACCCTCACAATTTATTAAATTCTGAGGACATCACCAGCAGCCGGCGCTAGCGGTTAGCGGTCGACGCCAACACCGACGCTAGCGGTTAGTGTCGATAGTCGACGAATATGTTTATAATTTAATATTTTAATTAAAACTTTAATAAATTAAATAGACTGAGAAAAACTAAATAAACTTAATTTAAAATTTACTAAAATTATCTAAAGAAATTCTAAAAAATAAAAAAAATAATCTAATTTTATTTATTTATACATTATTATATATTTTTTGATATTTTAATTTTCAAAAATTAAAATAAATATAATCATTAAGAAGACGACTGATATAATTTTTTTTACTTAAATCGAGAGTGCAAACAAGTATATAATATTATCTTACTTTTTTATTTTTAATTTGGACAAACATACAATATCATCATACTGAAGATAACTAAAGAGTAATACGTTCAAATATTATACTATGTTATACACTATTACTTCCAAACAAACAAGAGTTTATTTGTCAACTAAATTGAACCAAACAATATTAGGTTATGTTTCGTTTCTTATAACCTTGGTTATGTGATTAATTGGTAATCACATAATCAAGGTTATATATAATATCTTGAACCAAACATAAGAGATTTGTTGGCTCACTTATTTAATTGGTATAAAAGACAATCTGGTGTACGAAACTCTTGCTAGAGCATATCCCAGGATCACATTGGATTTATTTTATGTAGTCTTATGTTACATTTTGATAGAGGTTATTTCTACGATTCGAATCCATGACCTCAATGTCAAATGATAATAATTTATCATTGTATCAAAACTCCCCTTCTTAATTCTCCTATTAGTGTAATGTAAAAATGTTCTACATAAACAAATCTAACTAATGATTCTCATAATTTATTATTAAAATATAAAAATAAATTAGAATTTTTACTTCTACTAGTGAAAAATTTAGATAATTATGCTCAACAATGATCAATTCTATATTCCGTTAGGTGCTTCACTACTACGTCATTTCAATGACTTATAATCGCCGCCAACTTAGAATTTGTAAGAAGTATTGCAGTACATATATTTTGCGCATACAATTCTCTTGACCTTCCCGAATCTTAGAAGTAATTTACATAGGTATTTTCTTGTGTTTCAGGTGTCGCATTTAGATTCGAAAATTGCTTAGTTTCATCTTCGGTGGATTGAATGTTAAGCTCATTCGGATTCACTATTTCCTTGCCCTTCCGAAATCAAGATGATGAACCTCCTCACCCTCAAGCTCATCCTCTTCCACTAGTTGTTAACTCAGGCATCCGCGGTTCGATCCCCAGCTACGGCGTATTTTACAGGAATTTTTTCTCCAAATGGGGCGCGAACCCTGGGACGCTGGGCTTCTAGACTGCCCACCGCGAGCGCTTCCCGATTTACCCTAGTGGCCGGTGGAAAACTTCCGTGGGGTCGGGCCGGTCACCCTATGTTCAATTTGTCTACTGTCTGGTTGATCATCATCCTCTTCCATTGTAGTCGAAACTCAGAAGTGGAAGTCAAAAGTATATAGAATTAGAATTGAAAGTGAGTAGAGTTTATGAAATTGAGAATGATAATAGAGAAGATGAGTGTAAAAATAATGAATGAGCTCTCTATTTATAGAGTTTAGAAAATAATGGACAATAAATCATAATAATTGATAAAAAAAAGTCAAATGATCTCAACCGTTGAAAAAAATACAAAAACAACCCTCTCATTCATCTCCAATGGCTAGAACAGGCGGTTTCATAGGTTAGAACCGTCAGTCAACCGACAATTCCAACAGGTAAAACAAAAAAAAAAAAACACAAGCCTCTGAATTGGAGGGTTGAATTGTCGATTCAACGGTTAACTGCCGATTCAGCAATTAATTTGGGTTGGAATCATAACCGGCCCGGCACCCTGTCAAACCGGTTATAATTTTTGAATCATAACCGGTCAAACAGTACCTGGTCCATTGACTTCGTCATGGATCGGGTCTACTTCTATCGGTATAACGCAAAAAAAAAAAAAAGTATTCTAAGTTGAGGAGAGTCGAGAAAAACTAGAGTTCATCGTTTCAATTTAAAAAATGGCTTATCCATTTACCCTAGAACTTGAGGTTGGTAGGCACTCTCATCCATCCAAAGCAACAAGAGCAGGGATATCGAAGTCAAAGACAGCTTCAACAGGAGAATGGTCCACACTAACATGCTTTTTTTCGCCCCTTGAAGTAGATCGAGACAAATGCTGCATATCTCCTTTGAAATGGAAATGCCAATTCAGACATCCCAACCAACCTACTCTGCTCTTTGCAAACCATGAGGAAATCCAACATGCTAAGGCTCTTATCATGCCAACTATAATCCATGATTCAGACACAACTTAAAGGCTTTGTCTGAAATCAATGCCCCTGTGGACCATCATCTCTCAGACATCGTAGTGTGAGGATTTGGCTGTCATCATTCGATACGAAATCTTTCTAAGAAAGCATGTAAATTGATTGGCGATGCTTCATCTTCATGCACAAGCCAAACTGTTCTGAAAGCAACCGCCAACCTAATCACTGACGTGCAATCACACTGCTCCTCAGTAAACAGCGGAAAGCAGAGGAGTAAGAAGGAAGGGGTTCGGGATGGCGATGCCAACCCACAAGTTGCAGATGCAGCTGGAGAGCACTTGGACACTGCAGGTGAAAGCAATGATAATATCTGATTGTTGGGACAGGGAATGTGAGGGGGCAAATCATGACAGCCTGTTCGATGAACTCTCTTAGGGCTCCGCTCGACTGTCGCCACCAAAATTATTATTATTGCTCCAAACAAATTGTCCTCTGTTTTTTTGCACTTTTGTGCGATGGAATCCTGTTTTGTTTTGTTGTCACTTTGATGCTTACTCGATCATATCCTTCCAATACAGTGATGCTGATATAATAATAGGAAAAAATTCAGAATGTATCGAAGAAGAGTATTGAGTAGGTATTCACGGATCAATTCCTAACTAAATCCCAAGGACGCACCTCACCATTCCAGGTCGATGGATGCACACACCTCTTGGTAACTGCCTGCTAGCGCAAGTCTCGGTCTGCATAAAGATCCACACGTACACGAGTTTGAGCTCTCAAATCCTCAACTTCCGAGCAATCGAGAGATAGGGCACTTAGACTCTGATTCCTAAGTGCTCTCGAGTCCTCAGGTATTCAGCAAACCGGTAAAGTATAACCCAGATAATAATGACTCGGTAAGGTGACTAAGCTAATTTGGGATGGGACAATGTAGGCCATCGTATTTAGCAAATTGGCAAGTCGGTTAAGTGTAACCCAAATAACAATGACTCAGTAAGATGACTGAGCTAATTTGAGATGGGACCACGTAGGCACATCCTATTGACCTGGTTGGATACTGATGTGTTGTGTGAAACGGGGGTAACACCTCTTGACTTCTAACGCATGGAAGAAGAGGATGAGAGAAAGAGATCGCACGAGCAACGAGGTAAAAATGCACAATAGAGAGAGAAACATGAGGAAGAAATAGAAGAGGAGAGAGAAGAATGAGAAGAAGAATTACTATGGTTCAGCAGCGTGTCTACTCCACAAAAAGACTGAAGCTTTATTATGATTCTCTCAACTCAAGAGAATACATCTTATTCTCTTGATACTAATGATGATGATACAATGACTTACAATGATCCCTATAAATAATGCCTAAACCTAAATCCAGTAAAATTATAATACAATTTTGTTAGGAAAAATTTTAATAAAATTCTATTAAAAAATCTTAACATAATTTTATTAGAAAAACTTTAATAAAATTCTATTAGGAAAAATCTTAACAGATTTTTCTTCCATGATATCCATTATTCAAATATGAGTTACCCGTCAACAATCTTCACCTTGGCGAATATTTATCCCTTCGAAGAACACGAGTATCTAAGCAAAACTCGACCTGGACCTCTGAGTTTGAGGTTCCTTTCTCTAGCATTTAGAGACATCGATCAAGTTCAATCAATGCTTGAACTTTTCTGCGGTCACTGGCTTCGTCAACATGTCTGCAACATTGTCTGCAGTATGAACCTTCTTAAGTTGAATTTCTCTGGAAGTAATCAACTCATTAATCTTGTAAAACCTCACATCAATGTGCTTGGTTCTTGCATGATATACTTGATTCTTCGCCAAATAGATAACACTTTGATTATTACATAACAATTTGACTCCATCTTGTTGAACTCCCAATTCTTTGACCAACCCTGTATGCCATAAAGTTCCTTCGCTTCATCTGCCGCTATGTACTCCGACTCTGTAGTAAACAATGCAACAATAGATTGTATCATAGACTTTCAGCAAAAAGGTTCTCCTGCCCCAGTGAACACGTATCTTGTAGTAGACCTTCTGTCATCTAAATCTCCTGCATAGTCTGCATCTACGTACCCAGCAACTGAAAGATCTTTCGGTTGTTTGTTGAACATGATGTCATAATCAGTTATATTTCTCAAGTATCTAAAAATCCACTTCACTAAATCCCAATGTGGTCGACCAGGATTTGAGATAAACTTGTTGATCATACTAACTGCTTGCGCTAAATCGATCTCGTGCAAACCATGGCATACATGAGACAACCAATTGCACTAGCATAAGGAACCTTTGACATCTCTTGGATCTCCTTATCCGTCTTTGGACACTGTGTACTGGATAACTTAAAGTGATGTGTTAGGGGTGTCCTCACCAGCTTTGCATTCTTCATGTTGAACCTATCCTTCTCCACGTAGCCATGTTGAGACAAACCTACAGCTCTGTCCTTGTGAATTTCCATCCCAAGAATCGTCTTGGCTTCGTCCAATTATTCATATCAAATTCCTTGCTCAATAATCTCTTTAATTTATCGACATCTTTCATTTTCTTCGCAACAATGAGCATATCATTCACATAAAAAGTAAGAAAACCCATGATTCATCTTCAAGGTTCTTCAGATAAATACAACAATCATACTCATATCTTCTATATCCATTTTGAATCATGTATAAATTAAAACTCATGTACCATTGCCTAGGAGATTGTTTCAATCCATAGAGCGATTTTTTCAACTTGCAAACCAATTGCTCTTGTCAAGGCTGACTAAATCCCTTAGGTTGTGACATGAAAATTTGCTCCTCCAAATTACCATGAAGAAATGTCGTCTTCACAACCATTTTCTCTAACTGCAAATTGTGATGTGTTACCAAAGCCAACACCGCTCTAATTGATGTATGTCTTACCACTAGAGAGAAAATCTCATCATAGTTAACCCCCTTTCTTTATGAGTATCCTTTTGCTACCAAACGAGCCTTGAATGACTTTACTTCTCTTCCTTCTGACATTGTTTTCTTCTTCTTGAATACCCACTTACACCTTATAGCTCGTTTTCCCTCAAGAAGTTTCACTAGATCTCATGTTTGGTTTTTATGGAACGACTCCATCTCCTTTGCCATAGCACACATTCACTTGTCCTTCTCAAAGCTGTGTACTGCCTCCTGAAAAGATGTAGGATCTCTGCTACTGGTGATGAGTGCATAAGACACCAAGTCCTTAAATCCGTATCTGGTGGGCGGTTTTACGGCTCGTCTTGTTTTGCCACCAGCTATAGTACGATGCTAATTCGTATCCTCTGAGCTAGAATCATCAGAGTCATGAGTCTCTAGCTCCACCTGCACAACCTCTTTCTCCTTGTTGCTATGTGGTGTTTCCTTTCCTTCTTCATGAGTACGTTATAACACGACTTTCTTATCAAATACCACATCTCTGCTGATCACCACCTTGTTTGCTTTAGAATCCCAAAGCTTGAAACCTTTAACTCCCTTATGATACCCTAGAAAAATACACTGTTTTGATTTCGTATCTAGCTTTTATCTTTCTTGACTAGATATATGCATATAGGCTAGACATCCAGAAACTCAAAGATAAAAGTAATCAACTGGATTCCCTATTCATACCTCCTCTAATACTTTATCAACTAGTGTTGTCCTTGGTGAACCATTAATGAGATAACACGCCATGTTTACTGTTTCCGTCTAGAAATTCTTTGCTAGTCCTGCATTCAGCTTAAGACATCTTGTCTTCTCAATGATTGTCCTATTCAACCTTTCCTCAAACCATTTTGCTGAGATGTCCTATGAACTGAGAAATATCTTATTATTTCATGTTGCTCACAAAGTTCCTAAAACTTAGAATCTGTGTACTCAGTCCCATTATGTCTAACCTAAGACATTTGATCTTCCTTCCTGTCTGATTCTCCATTTCAGTTTTCATAATTCAAACTTCACAAAAGTTTCTGACTTATAATGCATGAAGTATACCTAGACCTTTCGTGAGTAATCATCAATAAAACTCATAAAATATAAGTGTCCTCCACATGATGCACTGGATGGTCCCCAGAGATATGCATGTACATAGTCCAGAATCCCCTCCGTCTTATGTATTATCGTTTTGAATTGCACTTTGCTCTGTTTACCAAGGACACAAAATTTACAAAATTCAAGCTTGCACGTCTTGACGACCTTCAACAAATCTCTCTTATGAAGCTCCAACATCCCACGTTCACTCATATATCCTAATTGCATATGCCACAAGACTATACTTTATGATTCAGTCTCTGCTAAGGTGACTCCACCTATAATTGTAGTACCTATCAACTTGTAGATGTTCCCTGTTACTTTTTGTCCTTTCATTATCGTCAGAGCTCCCTTGTTGACCTTCATCACCCTGATCACTGATTTGTAATTACAACCTATACCATCCAGTGTACCTAGTGAGATTAAATTCTTCCCTGGATTTGGTATGTATCTGATATCACATAAAGTTCTGATTATACCATCAAACATCTTAATTCTAATGTTCCTTATTCCGATGACTTTGCAAGACGCATCGTTTCCCATTAACACTGAATCAGAATTCATTGTCCTATAGGTGTCAAACCACTCCTTGTTTGGAGTCATGTGATATGAACATGCAGAGCCTAAGATCCATACATCTGTCAGCTGCTCCGAACTTGACATAATTGATAGCATATCTCTATCACCATTATCTGAATTTTCTTCCACTATGTTTGCAGACTTTGTCGAACTATCTTTGTTCTCCGCATCATGTTTCTTTATCTCTGGACAATCTCTCTTTATATTACCTTTACCTCCACACTTATAGCACGTGATTTTCTTTTTCCTTCTCAACTTAGAACGAGTCTTATTGTCATTACTCGATCCAGGCTGAGTTTTGCTCCTACCATGCTCTTAGTTACTATTCACCACAGGTTTGTCTCCTTGAGAAACTTCGTCACTTACTTTCTTCCTCTGATAAAACCCCAACAAAGCACCTATAACCTCCTCCAATTTGAGAGTTTTCTTTCCTCACATTAGAGTAGTAACCAAATTCTCGAACGTAGGAGATGAAGGTAGACAATTCAGCAACATCAACGCCTTATCTTCGTCCTCAATCTTCACATCAACCTGCTTCAGATCACTTACAATCTGGTTGAATACATTGATGTTTTGGCTCAGATTGATTCTCTCTGTCATCTTTAGCCCGAATAATTTCTGCTTCAGATATAACTTATTTGTCAATGACTTTGACATGTACTGGCTTTCCAGCTTTTGCCAAACTACCACCGGTGACTCCTCATCCATAACATGATACATCACATCATTCGTAAGATAAAGCCTGATTGTTGCCACTGTTTTCGCCTGAAGTTTTTCCTAATCTGATCTCTTTATGCTTTCCAGTTTCCTTTCTCCTAGCGTCTTTGTCATGCCTTGTTGCACTAACAAGTCTTTGACTCTCCTCTGCCATAATTCGAAGTTTTTGGTTCCGTCAAACTTTACCATATCAAACTTCACAAAAGATGTCCCCAATATGTTGAAAAAATTTGTCAAACCTTACTCTGATACCAATTGTTGCGCAAAACAAGGACAACACCTCTCAATCTCTAACGCGCGAAAGAAGAGGAAGAGAAAAAGAGATCACGCGAAACAACGAGATAAAGATGCACAATAGATAGAGAAAACACGAGGAAGAAGTAGAAGAGGAGAGAGAAGGAAAAGAAGAATTATTGTGGTTCGGCTGCGTATTTACTCCATAAAAAGGCCGAAGCTTTATTAAGATTCTCTCTATTCAAGAGAATGCATCTTATTCTCTTGATACTAATGATGATACCTAAATCTAAATCTAGTAAAATCATAATAGAATTTTATTAAGAAAAATTTTAACAAAATTCTTCTAACCCGCCGGATAGTGATGTATAACAAAGTTTTCTAAAAACACTCATTTTCAGACGACCAAAAACTTTCTGAGTTTATGAGCAGAATTTGATTTCTATAGCAAAAGCAAATTAATATCATGAAATTAGCTATTCCTCAGTTATCTTACATCACAAATGTGGCACTTAAAAATATTTGGACCACATTATGGAAGTCTTAAGATCTTACATTTATCAAAATAAGATATAGAGAGTATAGAGAAAAATATGTTGGCTGAATATAAAGCTGGATCTTTCTACTGGAATCCTTCTTGTTTTGAGCTCAGTTTTCATTTCGCGGCGGCAGGGGTGAGTATCCCTGCATTGAAATAAGAATTTGAAGTCAGTAATAAGGAATGGATTCATTGAGTTTAACCGAAAACTTGTTCTCGAGATTGTCAGTACCACCATGGAAGAGACAATTTCCTGGCTTTGCCCTATGCCAATCTGAACAACACTCTGGAAGTCATCCTCCCAGAAAGCACCTAACTGAAAATCGGTATTGCGTATGTAAGACTTAAACATACTTAGTGTTCTTGGAGCTCGCAATCAATGATGTCGCAAGTTGAATTGTACCTGAGATGAAATGCTTTCATATCCATTAATGCAAGGCTGATGATGTGCATTGAAGTCCAATGTGTTGATTGAACTGTGTGAATTCATTCTATTGGTCGCGATACAAGCGAGAGGGTTGCTTTGTTGAGGCATCATCTCAAATGGATAAACTGAACTTGGTACGGCGCCAAAAATTTGAATCATCTGAAAATTTTTTACCATCAGAAGTTTCATAGGTGAGCAATGACTAAGGCAATTGATCTTACATCTTTCGGTTGGAGATTCATCAAGTTGTTGAAATCTATATCTGGATTTACAGTGGCCAGCTTCATTGAAAGAAACTAAACAAGGAAAACAGGTTAGACCAACAAGGGCAAAATTGAAGTAAATTCGAAAAGTCTTTCTACCTCGACTTGGCGTTGCAATGATTGCACATAGTTTATAATCTCGTCGAGCATGACAGCTTTGCCAGTTACCTAGAGAAGAACAAAACAGATTACTAAATCATATGGAACACTCTGCATCAAGAATAAGTGCTAATTTACTTTGTTACAGCCAGGCACAAGATCTTGCAGTAACTTCATTCTTTGGCTGATCTTCTCTCTTCGCACCTATCAATCACAGGAAATCAATTCAAACAAACCGAAAGCGACAGTTGGATCGATAAAAAAGGGTTCATCACACACTCTTTCGGCTAGGCTATGGCTATCAGTCGCTTGGCCTCTTCTCGCCCTGACATGGATGTAATCCTTCGGAGGATCAGAGGGCTTGCCCTGCTTCTGTTCATCATTCCCTGGATCATCACTTTGCTCTAGCTTTCGTCGAACCGATGCATTGCCAATCTCCGCATTGTTCTCAGTTTGCCGATGTCTCTTTGCTTCTTCATCTGCCACCTGAAGTTTAAATCTTTAAGTCTATAGGTTAAATGGACAAAAGTTGAAGCATAATTTGCATACCGTAGAAACAGCTTCCTTTTCTTTGCCCTTCGGGCTAGCTTTCCACTTCCTTGCATTGCTCCCTCCATGAGCACCTAAGCTTGCTTCTCTACTTGCAGATATTGTATCAGGCATGGAGGTTTCTTCTCTGCAAATCCCTAATTCAGCAGTTTTCATCTCCAATTTCAAGCCTTTTGGCCCTGGAGTTTGGCTATTGCTCTCCAACTGCTCAAGTTGGAAACCATTAGCCATCAGAGATTGACTAATTGTTGAATTTAGCTCAAAATCGCTGGAACGCAAACCATTCTCGCCTTCGAATCCGAAAACCCTAGCTGCCCTCTCCGAAAAGCCCGGTGGCAGGTCGCCTGCGGCAGTCAACTGACCTACCTTCGACGAATCGAACTCATTCGGAATGACCGCTCTCTGCAACCCTAGCCCGGGCTTACCGAAGCCGAAGCCCACGTCCATGGCAGCAAAAGTAGGCGACTGCGACGACATTAAGGAGCCAAGCGGCGATCCAAATTGACCGCCAGGATCCACGGAACGACTCCACTTCAAGTTAGGGAAGCACTGCGCCAAACGCTCCGACGACCATGAACTCATCTCTTCCAGGTCAGAAACACCCAAAGACCCTCCCTTATCGACCTTAAACCCTAAAAACAGAAAATCTAGTGATATCAGTCTATAAAGGAGGAATCTTTGCGAATCCACAGCTGAAAACTTCGCCCCAGGTCGAAAACCCCAGAAAGGTGGGAACTTTCCAGGAAATCGAGAACGAAAGAGAAGCAACAGAAGGGAAGGTAAGGGAAGATGAAACCAAACCAAACTCACTTGTTGGCCTTGTCTTCACACATTGAAGGTGGGCAGTTTGTGCGACAGAGAAGGGAAGGTAAGGGAAGATGAAACTGAACTACTTGTTGGCTCTGTCTTCAAATCCAAACGAGGCAATTGGACACTGCACAATATCATGAATGAGAGACAGAGAAGATATGAACCATGGATGAGGGAAAGACGTGGGGTATTGGGTTTGAGCTTCCCTTAAAGATGAAGGGAAAGGAAGGTCCCCCAATTGTTTAAAAAAAGAAGGGGAAAAGGAAAAGACAAAAGGGTCAGTACCTGTTGGTAGTGGTCATGCACAGTGTCCACAAGTTCATGGGCGACTGACGTGCAGCCTGCAGCTCTCTTTCATGCACCACCGTTCCATTCCCTGCATCATAATTTTTCCAGTTACGTATACAAAAATAACCAGTAACCAGTGCGTTCAGGTATCAGATGAAGCCACTGTCTCCTCCCTGCTCTGGCTGGTGAAATCAGGAGCTAGAAGAACAGAGTGGTATTGAACTTGCTTGTGATGAGCTTTGAGCATGCAAAAAACTGGAGGTTGACAACTCACTCCTTCCTTCCATGACATCAAATGACAAGCAGCTGATGAGTTGAGAACCAGTTTGTTCGATCGTGTTTATCTTATTGTAATGGCAGAAGCTTCGGATCGTTGCTGAGCATCACATGCATGCAAAGTGCGGCTCCACTAATTGACAACTTCATGCAAACACTGAACTATTTATTAAATTAAAAAAGACTTTTTTATTGGAAAATTTACTGAAATGATATTGGTGTTATCTTCTTCATCCTAGCTAGCACCTTTCTTCGATATTCTATTAACCGATCGTATACTTTCGTTTATAAGAGAAGGCACAAGAGTTTTTCATTCTCCATTCATTAGTTAATCAATTGAACCAATAGACAGTAATATTCTATTAACAGTACTTCGATAGGCAGGACTGTAATATTAGTGTCATTTGGCGCTCACTCTCTCTTCTATTGATTGACACTGTAATTAGTATAGCCCCCCTCCCGAGTTCAACTCAGGTGGTAGCCGGACGATGATTTACCACTTGAAGTCAAGAAGTCGAATTGTGGGACTGACAGGGTGAAAATCCCAACACTCTGTATAATGCACTTCCATATTTACATATATCCTTAATTATCATGATTTATCTTTTTCGTATTAATTTTGAAATAAATTAATGGGCCCCCGGGGCTATGGTGCAGTGGTAAGATAACTAGTTGTTAACTCAGGCATCCGCGGTTTAATCCCCAGCTACGGCGCATTTTGTAGGAATTTTTCCTCCAAATAGGGTGCAAATCCTGGGACGCTGGACTTCTAGATTGCCGCCGCGAGCGCTTTCCGATTTATCCTGGTGACCGATGGGAAACTTCCGTGGGGTCGGACCGGTCATCCCAGGTTCAATTTGTCTGCTGCCTGGTTCATCATTTTTTTTTTTTTGAAATAAATTAATGGAGGCGCTGGAAATTTCACCTCTTGCCACTTGTAATTAGAATAGCTTTTGCAGAATGCAGAATTGTAATTAATTAATTAGTATAGTTTTGGCAAGCATACATTGATTATAAATTTGATTTTATGTTAACAGTGGAAGTTCCATAATTAGTAGTGTTGTGGTTGTTCTCCTTCTTCCCGCTTTACTGCCTTCCTTGTGGGTTCTAACCGATAGAGTTGGCTGCTCTGCTAACATACTCCTTGCATAGTTATATCAATGAGAGAGTATCCCCGCGGGCACAATTGACAATATAAGAATATCTTCAAATAACTATATATTAGCGACAGAATCTAATTCCATCAACAAAAATCGAGTGAATTTTAATTCAGTCCATGAATTTACATTTACCGACTGAATTAGGATTTGGTCGGTATTTTACCGACTAAATCCAAATTCAAATGGTATTTTTCCAACTGATTGAAGATTCTATCGGGAAATTACCGATTGAATTTAGTTTAGGAAGGTGAATTCTACCTAATTTCCGCCAACCCTATCGCTTTCAATTTAATAAGATTTACTGACGAATTTTAATTTAGTCGATATTTACCGATTGAATTCTAATTCCATCAGTAAATACTGGCAGTCGGTAAATATCAACTGAATTAGAATTAGTCGGTATTTATCAACGGAATAAGAATTCCGTAGGTAAATTTGCCCTAATTTTCCTGACCCGATCCCCCTTCCCTTCTCCTCGCGTTTTTTTCCCAACTGCGGCTTCTCCGATTGCAATTTCTCTTTGGTGTGTTTTGTCTCCGGCTGCTCTCCCGCTCCGGTAAGCTTCTCCATCTATGTTGGCTTGCTCGCGGCCCCTTCCCGCAAGATTGGCCTCGACCCCTTGGCCGCGAGCTTGGTCGTGACCCCTTGGACACGAGCTAAGTCGGCCACAACTCATGGACCCTTGGTCGCGAGCATGGTTGACCACAACCGACTTTCTCATAGCCGAGTTGCTCGTGGTCCCTTGGCCACGAACTTGGCCAGTCACGGTCGGCTTTCTCGCAGCCAAAACTTTCTCACAACCCTTTGGCTGCGAGCTTAGCAGCCATGAGCTTGGTTGGCTGGCCCCTAGGCCAGCTTACTCGCAATCCCTTGGTCGCAAGCTTGGCAAATCGCAACCGACTTGCTTGCAGCCATTTTGTTTAGGTTGTAAACAATGTAAGTATCCCAAATAAGTTTTGATGTGGTCAACCGAATCAAGTTAGGTTCTATTGTATTTGATCCCTGTGTCTAAGCGTGCAGGAGCTTAGGAGTGCAGGAAGTCAAGCGGAAGACGCAGCGTCGAGAAGGATGGCATGGGAAGAGAGCCGATGGGCTCGATGCATCCGAGGGATGCAGAGGTCTGTGGAAGAGTATGTCGGTGGAGCGAGAAGGTCGCACGCGATGTCCGAGGGATGAGAAGCCGAGCGAAAGTACGCTCGAGGAGAAGCTCGGAGGAGGATTCGGGTAAGCCTAACTCTGGAAGGCCCGAGATCACCCAAGAAAACCCGTTAGAGACTGGTCAACATAAATCTGACCGAAAGCCACTCAGGCGCTCGTGAATGAGGGTGCCCCTATGCACTTGGGCGCCCAAGTGCATACAGGACAGGCGCCCGAGAAGCAATTTTTATCCACAGATTAGTCATTCGTGAATGTTGCTAAGGAGATATCCCTTAAGCCACATATCAGGCACCCTTAAGCTCTCGGGCGCCCGAGTAGAGTCACATCAGCATTCGGATAGACTTGATCGGGGCTATAAATAGGCTCCTAGAGCTCAATTCCAAACATCAATTCAACTATGCATGAAGTCCTTTTAGTTTCTTCATCCCATGGAGTTATTCAGGAGAATCGAGCTTTCTTTTACCTTGGATTAGCAACCTTCCTGGTTGCAAACCAAGTAATTGACTGTGTCTCTTTCGTTTTTGGTTTAATTAATTCTTATATTTATCTTGCTTGTGAACTAATTGACACTTTTGTTGAGCAAGGACAAAAAATAGGTTTTTATTTGTAGGGGCAATTCACCCCCTTTTGCCGATCGCACGATTACCGACAAGTGGTATCAAAGTGAGGATTCTTCAGAAGGACTAACCGCTAACTGATGCAAGTACAAGATGGTCAGACCAGTCATCTACCCACCAATGTTCGAGGGGGAGTTCGCTAGTTGGAAGCAAAAAATACAAGTATTTTTTAAAATCGATTTTGATTTATTATTAATAATGAAGAATGGTTTTGAAGTCCCTAAAGACGCCGAGAATAAAGACAAAGACGAGAGCCTCTAGATGAAAAAGGAGCAAGTAGACTTTGTAGCAAACGGGAAAGTAGAATTTTATCTGCTGACCATTCTACCAGTACAAGAAGTCAACCGTGTTGGAACTTACAAGTCAACAAAAGAGCTCTGGGAGAAATTCTTGGTGTTGAATGAAGGAACCTCAGAAGCGAAGCTGGCACGACGAAATATCCTTCGGAACCAACTCACCAACCTCCGAATGGAAGAAGGAGAGACGGTGCCACATCTGCATGCGAAGATAAAAGAATTAATCACTGGACTCACGAATCTCGGAGAAATAGTAACCAATCAAGATTCACAAAGTTATGCTCTAAACGCATTTTCAAGAATCCCGGAGTGGACATCAATCATAGATTCATACTATATCTCCAAGAATTTAGAGGTATGTATTCTAGAGTAATAATTTTGTTCTCTAGAACTTCACAAGTTTCGGTGCACAAAAAATGGTAGAAAGATGGACAACTTAGCCTTAAACACGAGGAAGATTCAACATAAGGAGGAGTCTTTAGAAGATGAAGATGACACAACATACATGGTAAGAAAACTATTCAAATATTTCAAATCCAAAAGACTTAATAAAGTGCAAGGTAAGAAATGTTCCTTAAAGCAAAGGAAGATTCATTGTTATAATTGTGAAGAAGAAGGGCACATCTAGGAGAACTGCCCGAGGCTAAAAGTGAACAAATCTAACAAAGTCAAACACAAGAACCTAAAAGTCACATGGGATGAATCATCATCAGATGAGTTCGATCTCATGAAACACGCTGAACTATCACTGATGGCCACCCAAGAAGAAGAAGAAAGTATCGATGAAGGGAGAGCCACATCTGAAGATAGCAGCGACAAAGGGAGAGCTTCGGAGTTCGAAAAGGATATGGTAAGTGAGGTATGTTTTCTACCTCCTGATGAACTTTATTCAGGAATCAAGGCAATGGTGAAATCAATATGCAAATTAGAACATAAGAATTTAGAACTGATATGTACGATAGGTTGAAATTAGAAAATGAAGATTTGAAGGTTTAAGTCGAAAAATTGAAAAACAATCATGCATGTTCAAATTGTCTTCAAAATTCAAAAGTTAGATATTATGGAGGAGTAAATTGGTATTTACGGTTTCATAAGGGCTAAATTATAAAAATTCCCAAGACTTTTATTCCATCTAAGGTTTTTATTAATCCTGTTGAAAAGAACTTATATTGGGTCTCAAAATATGTATTAAACGGTTAAATTTTATTTATTACTTGTTTGTCAATTGTTAATTAATTTTTTATATTAATACATTATTTGTCATCTTTTTGAATTTTTTCGAAGATATAATTGTTGCAGAAAAATTAGTTTAATATTTTTTTGATGATAGAAACTACTGTAAGCTATCCATAAATTATTTTTTTTCAAAATATTTTACCATTAAACTGATTTATTATGATTTTTAATTTGAAAATATATTTTTAAATTTTAATAATATTTAAAAAATTAATTTCATCGAATCTAATTTTTTAGGATCTATAGATTATCTTTTAAGCATTGAGAAAAAATTTTAAATATATTTGAAGTCAAAATCAAATTTTAATTTTTTTTAATTTATCAACTTGGAATTCAAAATTACTTTCATAAAGTTTGAAAATTAATTTCACTTTGATAATTTTTATAAAAATAAGTCTGCTAAAATTCTAACATGCATAAAAAATTAAGTAATTGTCAAGTAAAAATAAATTATTGAAAATTATTTTTTGAAAATGAGACTTTAAATTTTAAAAATAATTTTTGACTAAAATTTAAAAAAAATATATTTTCTAGAAACTAACAATTATGTTAGACATCTTATCAAAAATTTTTGAAATTTTTAGAAGATATAATAATTTTCTATGAATTTTTGTATATGTTTATCATCAGTGTTAACTTTACCTTTAACATATTTAAATTTTGATGTGATCAAAGGGGGAGAAATATGATTAAGTTAAGGGAGAGACTTAATTTCAAATGTTTATGTGCTTATTGTCACATATTAATTCTTGTATTTTTTATGTGTTCTTTTACCCTAACTTAACCCAGGTTGATGCACATCAAAAAGAGAAAGATTGTAAGTATTCCAAGTAAGTTTTGATATAGTGAACCGAGTTAAGTTAGGTCATGCTATATTTGATCCCTGTGTCTAAGTGTACAGGAGCTTAGGAGCGCAGGAAGTCGAGTGGAAAACACAGCAGTTGAGAAGGATGACACGAGAAGAGAGCCGACGGGCTCGGTGCATCTGAGAGACGCGGAGGTTTGCGGAAGAGTACGCCTGTCGAGCGAGAAGGACACACACGACTTCCGAAGGATGAGAAACTAGGCGGGAGCACGTTCGAGGAGAAGCCGGAGGAGGGTTCGGGTAAGTCTAACTCTGGAATGCTCAAGATCACCCAAGAAGATCCGTTGGAGAACAGTCAGCATAAAGTTGACCAAAAGTCACTCGGGTGCCTAAGTGCACTCGAGCGCTCCTATGCACTCGAGCGCCCCTGTTCCCGAGCGCCCTGGTGCATACAGGCGTCCGAGAAGCATTTTTTATAAATAAATTAGCCGTTCGTGAATGTTGCAAAGGAGATATCCCAAAAGATGGGTTTTTATTTGTAGGGGCAATTCACCCCTCTCTTGCCGATCGCATCATCACCGACAAACAACGCATGTTGTAGAGCAAAATTCAATCATTTAGTTTTATTACACATATTATGTTTGAATACTTTAGGGCGAGCTTAATTTAAACTATGAATGATTAGTTTTGTACTTGTTTTGGTAATAATTTTGGAAATTTTATTGTCATTAGGATATAAATACATTAACAAATCTTGGTTGTACAATAGATTAGAAAATGGATTTATCCGAGATGAATATTTTGTTGGAGTTGAAAAGTTTGTGAACTTTGCAAATAGTCATCTAGAATATATGAATGGTATCGAGTTACGATATCCTTGTAATCATAGCAATGTAGAAATAAAACTTTCCGTGATGAGGATGTCGTGAAACTACATCTTTGTAAAAAAGGATTTGTTCTAAATTACTATAATTAGTACTGTCACCGAAAGCATTATTTTTCGAATCCAATTGGAACTTCGGTTGCTTCTTCATTTGGCACAACTGCTTTAGGGGAAATATCAAATAATGACAATTTAATAAAATCAATGGTCTATGACACAATGAATGCACTTAATCATTCTAATATAGATGAAATACTAACACTTGAAGTTTTGCAACTATATGATATGTTAAAGGCTAGTGAAAGAGAAGTGTTGGATGACATTCCATCTGGTTATTCCTAATTATTAACTATTGTAATGTTATTGAACATTTGCCAATTGATATCAAAGTTACTCCTTGTTCATTACCTAATGATCGATAGTTTCTACAGTACAAAGAAATTGGGGAGGGATTTAGAGTTGCCTGTAGAGAAGATTGATTGTTATATGAATAACTACACGATATTTTGGAATGAAAAACGTGAACTAATTGAATGTAGAATTTGTACTCACCCTCATTATAAGCATGGTAGTCGTATATCTAAGAAGAGGAAGAAAAAAATTACATGAAAAGTTATGTATTATTTCTTGTTAACTGCTAGACTTCAACGCTTGTATGCATCTACTGTAACAATATGCCATATGAGGTGGCATCATGAGTATGTGCACGACGGAGGTATAATGTGTCATCCTTGTGAAGGTATCTTGGATTGATAATCACCGTAAACTTTTATTAGCTGAACACCCTTTCAGGTGAAATAAGAAAAATTTTATTAAAAGTGTTGTAGTTAGAAAACTTTCACCAACAATCAAGCCAAGTGAAGAAATCATTAACTAAATAGATAACCATGGATTCCTACCAGTATCTCATCCTAATTTTGATGAGATAAATAAATGCATTGTTAGGCAGTGCAAGTATAGTTGGAAGAAAAAAATATTTCCTTGGAGATATTATATTGAAAGTATCTACTCATTTGACATAATTTAGATGTTATGTATTTCAAGAAAAAAATTCTTCAATAATTTCTGCAACACTATGATAAATATGCCTGGAAGAATAAAAGACACTACAAAATCGTGCGAGGAATTAAAAAAACTAGTCAGTAGACCAAAGTTGCATCGGGATAAAACAACCAATAAATTTTCAAAGGCTTGTTATATATTTGACAAAGATTATAAGTAAGTTTTATGTAGTTGGATGAAAAAATAAAATTTCCAAATGGTAATGCCTTGAATATGGCTTGATATATGGATATAAATTGGTTAAAGGTGTTTGGAATGAAGAGTCATAACTGTCATATATTCTTACAATGACTTAATCTAGTAGATTTCCATGACTTACTTTCTCAAAATATTTGGAAAGCACTCACAAAATTGAGTCTATTTTCAGAGATTTGATAGCGAGGTATATTATGATGGCTGATATGCTTCAACTAGAAATAAAAATTTCTCTCATATTATGTAAGCTTGAAAGCATTATCCTACCCAATTTTTTTGATTAAATGAAATATCTACCAGTTCACCTACCTTACGAGGCACAACTAGTTGATCCTGTGTAGTACAAATGGATAACAATTTTTTAGAAAATTAAAGAATAATATTCATAACAAAGCAAGAGTTGAGGGTTTAATATGTAATGTCTATTTGGTTGAAGAAATATTGTCTTTCTACTCATATTATTTTGTTAATAATGTGAAAATCAGACATCACAAGTGTCTTCGAAATTCTGATGATACCGAGCCGATAGACCCATAGACATTTACTATTTTCAAGTTTCCCGGTAATCCAATAGGTGCATCTGTTTTTAGATAGTTAACTTAATAAGAATATCATGTTGCAAGAACATGCATACTCCTAAACTGTGATAAGGCCAAACCCTATATAAAATGAGTTGACTTCTCTAATCAAATATTTATCACATTATGTTTGTTTGTTATCCCAATTATCTTAAAATTACTTTCCATGATAGTTTATACAAACAACAACTATAACTACAAAATTTATTAATGGGTGCAAGTGAGATAGTTCAAAAGTTAGAGACGGAATTTGTATTATTATTTCAAATCAGAATAATTTATATTTCATACATCTGTATCAAATTATCACCTAATTTATATCATAACTACGTTTATAGGTTCACGATCGTAGAATATCATGTTGGAGCAATCTAGGTGTCCTAGGTTTTGATGTTTAGGTAAAGGTTTAAGTTAGGTTTATTATTGTATTTGATATGCATCGTGAGTATGCAGGATACAGGTACAAAAGAGGAAAGTCCAAGTGGGATCTTAGAAAATGAGGAAAGACAAGGATTGAGGCCGAAGGAAGCTCCAGAAGGTAAGTCGTAAAGGATGGAGAGGCATCCAAGAGACACGAGGCTAATGGAGGAGGCTAGAATGCTAGGTCTAGGTTGGTCGGGCAAGGACGAGTGCTGAGTGAATGTACTCGAGTCTGAAACCCTAAGTTTAAGGTTTGGACAATCGACTACTGCTAGGAGCAGTCGACTGGTAGAGGGCACAGAGAGATCAGTCGACTGGTCTTTTGTGCAGTCGACTGGTGTCAGTTGAATTCGAACGTTGGGCTATAACATTAGAATTCAATAGCTAGAAGTCAATTGGTGTTGGCACTAGTCGACTGGTAACAGTTGGATCAGGAACGAACTCTATTTAAGAAAGCTCGGTTTGGTTGGGCAAAGGTTGACGAAATAAGCTTAGTTAAAGCTTATTAGAGTCTTCCTTGTGCTCTAGAGTTCTTGTGCGCTATCAAGAGGTCTTGGTGAGTTTGTGGTGAGGTTTCTCCACCCACAAGGAGGTTGGGGATAGCCGGACGCTTTCCGGGGAGTCATCTACGGACGGATAGGGATTGTCCACCTTACGAGCAATCATGGAGTAGGAGTGTCATCTCTGAACCATGTAAATTGGTTTGTGTTCTTTCTTGTTAGTTTTAGTTTATAGTGTATTCCGTTGTGCACTAACAATTGTAGGAAGAACCGCGAAACAAGTGGGTGATCGACTATTCATCCCCCTCTAGCCGTACGATCAAGACCCAACATATCAAATGTTCAAGATTCCAGGATAATCAATCTTGCATCTGACCTCTCCATAAGATAACAGTGTATTCTAGTTACTAAGTTAATGGCTTTAAATTCCACGTGGCACAACGATATTCACGCAGATTGATCTATAATTCTAGTATTTGCGTTAATGGATCTATCGACAATAGTAACACTAAGTTTGATTACTATGGTAGACTTGACGAGATCATAAAGATTGAATATGCTACATAACTTATAAAAATGTATATATTATTCAAATGTTCATGGTATGATTCAACTCTAAGAATATGTACTAGAATACATGCAAACTGCAATTTAGTTGAGATTAATGTGAATAAAAGATTCAACAAGTTTGAACCTTTTATTTTCACGATACTAGCGGGTCAAGTTTTCTATCTTGAATACCTTATGAAGAGAACAAGATATAGTGAATGGCTAGATGTTTGTCGAATGAAGCCTCGCTCGACCATAGAAATGTTGAATACCATCATTGCTCAAAATCATGATGCATTTAGAATGACGAAGTAGAGAGACATTCAGTTGATTCACAACTTCAATCCACATCCCAATTCCCTATAGATGTTAATATCACATACGAGAAAATAGATGATGAAAAAATGTCCAGCAATAAGGAGATTATTGAACTAACAGAGTGTAGCGAGGAGGACTTAGAAACTATTAATTTTCATGATTTAGATTGTAATGATGATTAAATATTAGTTTTATTGTTCATCAAGTAAGTTATGCTTTCATTTTATTTTATGTAAATATTATCATATTATTATGATGTGTTATAATGTTATTTTGCATATAATATCATGGCGGAGTAGCCAGTTGCACTCCATGGTCATTCAGTGCTGAGGGTTGTTATGGACTTTATTTATAACATATTTCTCATACCTTAACATTTTTATATGTAGTTTTACTCTAGATAGGCATCGAATAGCGACGTATATAACAAGGAAATTAAAAGAACGAGTCTCCACTTCTGGTACTACATAGAAACATATAGACCAGGAGATGAAGCATTTGTATTAACAGTTCTAGTAAGTAAATTGAATATGTTTGGTATTGTATCGTAAATTTATCCTTAAGTATACTAATTTTTCAACTTATAATTGTAGAAAAAATATACCTAGGAGGCAGAGTAGAAGTGTCAATTTATAGAAACTTGGAACATTTATTATACAAGACTGTATAAAGACCTCCTATACAATTTGAGTAAGAAGGGCGCGAGATCTGAGTTATATGGGCTGTCACCTAGGCTGGATATAAGTGGAGGTCAAATTTTGTAGTTGCTAGATTAAATAGAAATACAGAGCCTGCTTGCTATACTTTCGGATCTAAGTCTATTGTAGAGTATGTCATCGATTTGGTAAGTTTAATTTAAAATTATATAAGTAAATTCTAATTTATTATTAAATTTGTATAAATTTGATGCTACTTTTTATGCATGCAAGAATGTAATTGACAGGGACTTCCAAGTTGTTGTGAGATATTTAACAAGACTCAAAGAAAATGATAACACATTTGTCGATTCTCGATCCCGAGCCATAAACATAAGAATATTAACTTTATTACATATAAATGTTACAATGATTAGCTTTAGTAGTTGTGTAGTATATATTAATCATATATTTTTCTTCACACAGGAGGAAATAACTAATAGAGTGGTTCAAACATCTACACCATCAGTAGAGGGAGGGGAGACACAGGCTCTATCCCTCGATGCAATAAAAACATTTATTATAATGTTGTCGGTGAAACAACAAAGAACTCCAACTTCTACAGCCTTAGCTCACAGGCCAAAATAGCATTTAATCATTTGAAGATGCCTAGGGGTCATCCTAGTTCTTCTTTTAATAAGATGGTGACGCCGAACAAGATAGCGATTATTCTGTAGGCCACCGAAAAAGGAAGATGGAGGAGAGAATGCGTAGATGATTCTCCTAAAACGAAAAGAAACATGTCATTCTTCGAGTTTTATCATAATAAGAAAATTTATTATAAATAGAGAATGGATTTGAACACCTAAATAGGATTCCTATTTATACTACAACCTAGACCCAAATAAAAGAAAGAAATGACAGTTAAAAGATCTTAATGTTGAGCTTTTAATGAAAGGAAATAAATCTTTACCTGAAAAGGAAAGTATGTAACTAAACATTTTTAACTCAAAATAGGATGTGAATCAAGATAGATCCTTTCTTATAAATACCAAAAATATCAAAAATGGCAAAAATGCTTTGAAAAGGGTTTAAAAGGCGAAATCAGGGTTCAAAAATTGGCGATTATGGTTCACCCATAACAAATGTAGGTTTTTAAATTCTGGATGAATGACCGCTGATAAAGCTTGATTCTAAGACCCGAGTCAAAAGTTATGTTCTTTTGAAGTTAGAAGAGCCAATTGGGCTTCAACATGGGTTGGGTTTGTGTCAGAGAGAATCTCTTAGAGCGAAAATTAAGATATGAAGATTCGACTCACGATAGTGGATGCCAAAAGTGAAGAGAGGATTGATGAAAGGGAGCCAAGAAATGATGTTGTCTTGGTCCAGATGTGAGCAATCATTGCTTAATTTATTCAATCACGGCATGATTTTAAATCATAGGAGACTCAAGACCCATGACACCTCGCTGAGTAGTATCTTTTATGAGTTATGTTCAACTATAACTTAGTTTTTTTATTACTCATAAAATGTGCAAAAGATATTTAGTCGATTTTGAATTTTTGATGTTATAATATGCTGATTATATTACATTTTCTCAGGACAATTCATTGGTCTATATATCACCACCATCAGATATCTAAAATATTATTCAGATTTTTTTTTACTAATAAACAGTTATACATTCATGTTTTTAATGTATTTTCTCATTATTAATTTTTGATCGATCCAAAATAGAATTCTATTTGGATGACTTTCTTGACTTTCTAGTAGATTATGGATATGATTTGTATATGTATCGTTATTGAATAGTTTATTGTATATGGATTTGAATAGTATATTTGATTGTTTGTGTATGGATTTGAATAGTTTATTGTATATCGTTATTGGACATTGTTTGTATGGATTTGAATAGTATATTTGATTGTTTGTGTATGTATTGTAATGAGTTGTGAATGTATAGTTTAATTAATTAGTTGTTTGTGTATGAATTGTGAATGGTTGTGTAATGGAATGTAACACAGTCTGTGATTGGTATGAAAAATATAAATAAAAAAATTGCAAATTTAATGTTGTGTTTGTTAAATTTGTTTGTAGTTTACCGACCGAATTACTAGTTTCGTCCATAATTATTATATATGAATAATACTATTTTTACTATAATTACTGACAAAATATCAAATTTTTTCGGTAATTACCGGCGGAACTTGTAATTTCATTGATAATCTACCGATGGAACATGTAACTCCATTGGCAAGTTACCGACGAAACCTGTAATTATGTGGGTAATTTGTGTTACAGAACAAGTGCTCATTCACTATTTACCGACGGAATCAGTAATTACCATGGTAACTAAATTTTAATTTCTGTCGATAATTAGTGACGGAAATTAAATTCCATAGTTAAATTCTATCTATATGTAGCTGCTGAATTTAATTTCCGTCGACAAATCCATCTACGACTCAATCGATTGTGACTCTCATTTGTCCATCGTAATTCTATCGCTAAAGCCAAATAACTATGGAATAGTATGAAAATATTCACAGCTAATTCGAGATTTTTTTTAGTGTAAATTAATACTCATGATAAATTTACATCATAGAAATTAATAAGGTTTGAATCTTCTAAATTATTCCCTTAAAAAACTAAATTTCTCTAAAAAATCACTCAGTATTATAATTTGCTTTTCTTCTATCGTGTTTGAGACGAATAATATTTAAAGATATCTAAAAGGAATGTTATCATTTTTTTATATTACAGTGAGCGAGAGTCAATGATAATCATAATAAATACTATAGTAAGTGGGAATTCGGGAAGGACATGGCCACATGGGTCCTACCCTCGGGAGAGATTTTGTAGGGACGTTGACAATCAGGATATTCTCATACACGATAAAAACAAAGGGACGATTTGTTCCTTTTTAACATCCTAATTAATCCGTCTCATAATTAATATTTAAAAAATAAATCATAAAAATTATTAATTACTCAGATATTATAATTAATACGTTGTCAGGCTAGATAGGATATTCTCATAAAGTGACAAAAGTGATTCGCACACATTCGGTTTCTCCATCAATCCGTCCCAGAGTCAACGTAAAGGAGGTAAATCATAGGGGCTATTAGCCCGGATGTGTTAGTATATGAGGAGGGCAGACATATTGGCTTGCCATATTATGATCCCAAATCTCAAGATGACAACATCATACGTGCTAGCCATTAGTCCATCCCGTGAAGACTCAGGATATCTCATATATTGTAGCAGGGATATTTTTGATTCAAATATTCCATGTATGAGTCACAACAGATAAGTTCATATATATAGATCGTATAAGTCGCGGTCGCGGCATGGATGTTCTTCGGGTTCGAATGTTCTTGTAAAATATATGAGTTATAGTGGAGATGTTTTTGATCGAGAATGTTCCTGTAAAAAATGATTAACGAGGTTGGGTAACCTCAGTCGACTGACAAAAATGATGAATCAGGTAATAGATAAACCTAAGACTACCAACCCGACCTCACAAAAATTTTCCACCGGCCACAAAAAAACATAAAAGTCATAGCAGAGATGTTTCCATAGAGCACATGAGTTATGTTCTTATCAAGATATTTGGATATATATGTTGGTAAAGGTGATTCGCTCGCCCCAGCGCCCCCGCCAACCCATCCCAGGGCCAACACGGAAGAGGTAAATCATGGAGACTACTAGCCCGGATGCTATGACTAGTGCATGAAGAGGATGGGCACACTGACTTTGCTAGATTTTAATCCTCAGACCTCATGTTGATAATGTTCACGTATTAACCATTAGTCTATCCGTGGATATATATGAATCATAATAGGGATGTCCTAAATCAAGGATATTCTCTGAGAATATCAGTTAGGATATCCTTGATGATTTAAACGTGTATATATATATATATATACACCACGTATGCATTGTATTAATATTTTTTTATTAACATACACTTATATTATTTTAATATTTACATTGATTATTTATAGATCTCATTATCCATTACATGTTTTTTGAATTCTAAATGATTGAATGAATGATTCTAACATTTAAGGGATTCTATTTATATAAGGGAAAAGGTAAGGTATCCTTTAGTGAATAGTTATGACCTTTGATTTAGGATTTATCTGGGTCATTTGATCTGGAGGGTTGTAACCCTTCAGATAGCCCTTTGATCTCAACCATCAGATATGGATGTTTATAACCCTTCAGATCCTTATTTGATCTCAACCGCCAGATTTGATCTGACGCTTCGGTTTAAGTCTCATCATCAACGGTCAAATCGCGACTCTTCGCGATCAACGCTCCAAATCGCGTCACTTGTGATCCAGCACGCCTCTTCGATCCAACGATTGCCATTCGTACGCCCAATCAGCAGTCTAATCATCTCTCTATGCCTACCAGAATGTCACATAGACACTATCACGACACATGTGAACATGGCACGTTACCCAAGTGTCACGTCACCTGGAACATAAATTTAAGCTCCTCAATGCTGCTCGCGACGATGCAAAGTGGCAAGTGCTCTAACAAAGCGCTCATTGCACGTGCACGCGCGGAAGGTGGCGAGCTCGCAGGTGCGAGCACCTGCTCACTTGTGAGAAGAGAACACATGTGTTTCACTTTTTTAACTCCATTAACACAACAATAC
Organism: Boesenbergia rotunda; assembly: GCA_024364735.1. Classification (NCBI taxonomy): domain Eukaryota; kingdom Viridiplantae; phylum Streptophyta; class Magnoliopsida; order Zingiberales; family Zingiberaceae; genus Boesenbergia; species Boesenbergia rotunda. Next base: position 551,723 of record JAGFNQ010002126.1, read on the forward strand.
ATATAAGGAAGTAAACGCCCTTAGAATTTACAGATGTAAGACTATTCCCATCTACTTTCTATATTGCTAATTTTATGCTGACTTTAAACAATTAATTTCTCATTCATCCGTAATTAGTTGTGAGCAAATTAATAGTCTAGATTCATCTACGTAAACGTAGATTTTATTTTTGAAGTCAATTCTGACTTTCATCGATTAATGGCACCCCGATTTTTCCTTACAAAATTGTATTTGGTCTTTTAAGACTCAATATCCAATAATCCCCCACATGAATGGAAATTAATACGTGCATGCATACTAACACTTTACAAGAGTTCAATCGATACGTCAATACATCTGGAGAGGTAGCTTGTGACTTTGAATCTTCCGTAATGGAATGCTATCGAGCATACTAGGTTGCGCACTAAACGTGATGTCTTAAACTGCTCAGCAGTTTGTGTATACTAAGACAATAACACTCACACAGAGACTTATCTCACATACTTTTGGTTCTCATGGTTGGTTCCATTTTGGTCATGGACACCATCTTAGATTTATAAGTGTTTCATTGAAACGGCATGCTTTCACATTCACATAAGTGACACTTCTATCAAGAGTATCCTACCATACTTCACCTTATAAAGGTATAGAAATTATTAAAAGCAAAAGCTTAACCTCACTACATGTGGTAGGACAACACATGTTCATCCTAGGATTGGATAGAGATAATATATCATGTGTGTTGTAACACAACTTCTTAACTTCGTTGTCCTATTGAACCAAAATCTTGGGATCTCCAATCAACAAGGTTGGGTTGCCGCTACAGTCGTTTCAATTGTAGATTTTTAATCTCAAACCTCTCGATAAGCAGTATACATGATCTCGACTTAGCCCCTTCGTAAGAGGATCTGCCAAATTATCTTTGGAATTAACATACTCGATTGCAATCACTCCATTCAAGATCAACTGCCCAATGGTATTGTGTCTACGATGTTATGTTGTGACTTAACATTATACATACTATTATGTGCCCTTCCAATCACCTATTGACTATCACAATGTATAAGTACGGCAGGCACAGGTTTTGTCTAGCTCGGAATATCTTCTAAGAAGTTCCATAGTCATTCAGCTTCTTCTGCTACTTTGTCTTATGCTATAAACTTGGATTCCATAGTTGACTAAGCAATGCACGTTTGCTTAGTGGTCTTCAAAAATACCGCTCCCTCACCGATCGTGAATACATATCCAATAGTGGATTTGGAATCTTTTGTATCTAAAATCCAATTAGCATCACAGTATCCCTCTAAGACAGCAGGATATCTTCCGTAATATAATTTATAGTTCATAGTATATTTCAAATATCTAAGAACTCGCATTAGCGCTTTCCAATAGGTGCCATTTAGATTACTCGTAAAATGACTCAGCTTGTTAACCGTACAGGCAATATCCGGACCTGTGCAATTTATGAGATACATCAAGCTGCCTATTATCCGAGAATATTCCAATTGCGATATGAGCTCACCATGATTTTTCGCTAAGTGTTGACTTAGATCCATAGGTGTTTTCACTGTAGAGAGATCGTACACATTAAACTTTTTCAATACCGATTATATACAGTGGGATTGTGTCAAAACTATCCATCAGATGTCCTGAGAATTTTAATTCCCAATATAACATCTGATTGATCCATATCTTTTATATCGAAATTGTTGGTCAACATTCTCTTTGTACCCATGATTATCTCATGATTACTACCCATTATAAGCATGTCGTCTACGTATAGACAGACGATTACATGACCTTCAGGTGTGGTTTTAACATAAATGTATTTGTCATATTCATTTATTTTGAATTCGTTTGACAACATTATTTTGTCAAATTTTTCGTGTCATTGTTTAGGCGCTTGTTTAAGTCCATATAACGACTTAACAAGTCGACACACATTTTTCTCTTTTCCTGGAGCTACCAACCCCTCAGGTTGCTCTATATAAATTTCTTCTTCCAACTCACCATTTAAGAACGTAGTCTTAACATCCATTTGATGTATTTTAAGGTCATACAGTGTTGCGATGGCTATCAACGCTCGTATGGACATAATCCTTGTCACAGATGAGTAGGTATCGAAGTAGTCAAAGTCTTCCTTTTACTTGAACCCTTTGGCTACATTTCTGGCCTTATATTTGTCAATCGATCCATCAGTTTTATACTTGCGTTTTAGTATCCACTTACAACCTAATAGTTTAGTACCAGAAGGAAGGTCCACTAATTCTCAAGTATGATTATTCATGATAGACTCAATTTCATTATCGACAGTTTCTTTCCACAATGGGGCATCGGGACTAAAGAGAGCTTCGCTTAATGATCTTGGGTCTATTTTCGACATAAAAGTCATGAAGTTCGACCTGAACAATTTCTCAACTCTAGCGCGTTTGCTCCAACGTGACTTTGCGCTTTGATCGTCAATAGTCCTTTTACAACAACTAAGTTGGGAAATGTCTTTTTCGTTAGAACTTCCGTTGCAATCACTTTGAACGTTTCCCTTTTTATTTGGGAATATATTTTCAAAAAATATTACATTTGAAGATTCTATGGTTATTCCCACACGAATATCAAGAATGTCTGACTTGTGAACTATGAAATAATATGCACTACTGTTATGGGCATATTCGATAAATATTGCATCGAACGTTTTAGGTCTGATCTTTACATGCTTTGGCTTGGGTACTTCGACTTTTGCCAAGCACCCCACACTTTCAAGTATTTGTACGATGGCTCGCAGCCTTTCCATAGTTCGTATGACGTTTTATCATTTTCTTATGAGGGAATTTATTAAGAATGATATTTGCCGATAATATAACTTCTGCCCATAAGTTCTGGAGTAAGCCTGAATTTATCAACAAGACATTCATCATCTCCTTTAGACGTATCTTGAACAATTAATTTATCATTCATTCTTAATCGGTTTTGAGCAAATAAATAGTCCAAATTTATCTACGCGAAACGTAGATTTCGATTTTGAAGTCAAACTTGACTTTCAACGATCAATGACATCAAAATTTTGCTTTGCAAAATCGTATCTAACAGATGGGGCACCGCTTCGCCGACCAGGCTAGCTTCGTCGTCGTCGCCGCTGAGAAGAGAACCAAAGGCACCTGCATTGCTGCCATCACGGCCGCCACTTTCTCTGGGCTAAGGTCCTCCCGCGGTGGTTGCGGTCGTACAGACGAAGAAGCCGACTGCAATGATGAAGTATACGGCGACGTAGATGAGGGCAGAGATCAAGACCACGGTGGAGGCGATCGAAGTCGGTGGGGGCGGTTGGGGCGGGTGCCGGGGGCAACGGGAAGGATACGAGGCGGCGAGCAGCACTGGAAAGCGGCATCACTGAATCTGAGGTTTCTTCTCAAATTGAATGTTTGGGATCGATTAATTTGGATTATGTAGTTGCATTTATTGTTAAATGAAGGAGATTAAATCCCGTGTTAGTCTTGATATTAAATTTAAGATTTTAATATTAATTTTTGAAAAGATCTTTATATTCCAAAGTTAATATTTTATTTTTATTTTAGTCTAAGATTCATCTTCCCACTTAAATTAGAATGTTCAAACTAAAAAAAATTAAAAATCGAATAGCCTTAAGGTTCACCTTCCTAATTGGGTTATAGTATTCAAACTAAAAAATTAAAAATTGAAAATCTTAGAGTTTACCTTCCTAATTATTATAGCTTTCAAGTTAAAAATAAATAAAAATAAAAAATCCTAGATTAATTAAAAATTGAAAATCTTAGAGTTTACCTTCTTAATTATTATAGCTTTCAAGTTAAAAAAAAATAAAAATAAAAAATCTTTAGAATTCATCTTTTTAATTGGGTTATAGTGTTCAATTATAATTAAAAAAAATAAGACATCTCACGTGGTATGATATTAAAATTATTATTTTAAAATTTATGATTAAAAAAGAGATAAATGTTTAACTTTAAGACTATAATTTTTTTTCAAAAATTTAATATTATAATCATAAATTTATTATGAAATTTTGGACGTGAAGATTTTTCATTTTTTATTATATTTTTAAAAAGTCATTATAAAGGGGTCAACTAACGATTTAAGAGATAATAAAATTTTTAATTTTCTACCTATTTTACTTTGTTAAATTACTATCTAAATTATTTATTTTTTTAATTGAAATAAAATAAAATAAATTTGTAAATTTGTTTTGACATTAATCAAGGGGTGTTTTAAAATTCTATTAAATATTAGGGGTGTTTCGTTGCTTTTTGCTATGGAGGGATTAATAAAGATGATGGTTATATACTTCAATTATTAAAAATAATATGTATGAAAACTATTTATGAATAATTTTTAAAAAAATTGTGTTCTTTTCAAATCAAATATTTATAATATATTAAAAATAAATAAATAAGATAATAAATAAATAATATTTAACATAAATTATATGAATACCCATTCTGAACTATATAGGTTCACTAATCAATTTTAATTGGAATGGATTAATGGACATAGAACGCTCAGAATGAAATGAATCTAGATCATATATCTTCATATAATTTTCTTAATTATATTTATGTCTTCAAACATTATTTTGACATACTATATTTAAAGTAATTATTTTTTTAAATGAATTGATTAATTGATTACTGTACTTAGCAATCGATTACAATGTCATATTTTTTTTAAAAATTCACTACTTTTAATATAGTTAATTTGAAAATATGAATATAATTAGGAGAATTAGACAAACAAATAAGAATCGATCCAAATCGATTGATAAACCTAAAAATTTCGAATAGCATGAAACTAAATTTTATATATTTATCTAGATCTTCTTATTATATTCAATATATTAAAATTAATAATTATTTTAATACGAGATGAATATTTACTTATGACTTAGAGAATTCAAAATGATATTGGATTGGTCTTATATATTTGTCTAGTATTTCTAATTATATTCGTATTCTCAAATATCAATTTAATATATTATATTAAGAACAATAACTGAAACAAATTTTAAAATTTAATATCACAAAATAATAATTTTTATTAATATATTATAACAATCAATTAATAAATCTATCAATGAAACCCGTAAAAAGAGATAAAATAGATATAAAATATGTGATTTGATAATTTTGATACGATCATTTACCATATTTATATAACACAACGACAATACTAAAATTAATAGCATCGAGACAACAATAAATATTATTTAATTAATGAAGTATAAATAAAATACATATTTATAAAGTAAAAATTATCACCAATAATTCACTAATCTATCCTGAACAGTAACCTTCTGTTGCAATTGTTGCCCAACCATTAACACTAGATCAACTAAACCTTTGTCTCAACTAGTTAGAAAGCAGATCCATTATGTTTCAGAACTAAATTGACATGGTCACTGAATCATACTGTGTAGTATCCATTTCCACAATATGCTTAGATTTGTCTCACAAATAAACCTAACTTTGTAGCATTACCAAAAAAACAGATTGAACCAAACTGCAGCTTGTTTAACTCACAGTAAAAATTAAAATGGTGCCAAACCAAGAATCCAATAGTAGATAGGTTTTCCATTTCACCAAAAGTAGACTAGCAATAAACTTAGAAAAAGGGTTGTCATGGCATTTATAGGTTTCATAGAGAAATCCTCTTAAGCCCTTTAAAAGTCATTCTGCCCTGCAGATCCACCACCATATCCAGAATTGCCACCATAACCGCCGCCGCCATAACTGCCACCACCGCCGCCGCCGTAACCGCCACCGAAACCACCTCGTGGCCCAGCTGGCCTTTCATTAGCATAGCTAACTCGAACACTTCGGCCTTGCAACTCCTGATCATCAAAGCTAAAATGTCAAAACACTTGTATCCATTTTGTTTTGGGGAGAACTTAAACGGCACCGGCCTTTTGTAACCAATGTCATGAAAGAAAGGGTTCATACCTGCCCATCCATGCCAGCCACCGCTTCACTTGCTGATTGATCGCTCTCAAAGCTGACAAACCCAAAGCCTCTCGACCTTCCTGTGTCTCTATCAGTAATAACTCTTGCTGCAAAATATAATAAGGTTACTTCTCAGGGTTGATTACACGTCTACTTGATGTAAAAGCTTATGGTTTTTCAGCTGTAAGCAATCATGTGACTTGAGCATTCATTGCATTACAAAGGCAGCCCAATGACATGAAAGTAAGATAAACTTGTGACTTACAAGTTCATATGTAGCTTAGCTATTAACCTCGATCACATTTCCAACTACTAACTAGTTCATAGTACTAACCTTCAATCACATTTCCAAAACTGGCAAATGCTTCCTTGAGTGTTTGGTCATCAGTACCCCAAGAGAGACCTGACAGCAACAGGTAAGGATAAAAATACATAAGACATACAAAAGACGTTATTACTCACTATCAAGTAAATCAACATGTTAAAAAAACGTACCTCTAACTAAAAGTTTTTTAGACATATAGATGTGCTAGAATGTATTATTCACTTTTAAATAAATCATCATGGAAGAATAAAAAAGAAATAATACCTCCAACAAAAAGTTTTGTAGACATATACCGAACAGAGTTAAGCATCTGGAAAGCCTCATTCGATCTGCCTATTACACTATCTTTAAGAATTCCTTGCCCGACTAAGCCACAAAGTTTTCTGCAAAATGCCATCTTCCCCTTCTATTGTTCTGTTGAAGATGGATTATTAAAATTTTGAAATCAATATATGACAAGTTCCCGTAATTTGTAACAACAAGTAAACATAGCAATACTGCAATAGCAGGACTATGATTGTTATAATACCAAAAGTTACATCTTTGATCAGGAAACCCTAGTATAGAACTTCTTTGTTTGGCATTACTTTTTTTTTATCTATTATCAGCTTAAGTTTGGCTTTAACATTCTCGATCTCAAGGGATTGCCATACAGAAAATTAACAGATACCAAATGGGGCTTTGAATCTGTAACCTATGTGCTCCTGGATTTAGCATAGAACATGTATATACAATGGTTAGGAAAATCTCAAGACTTCCAAACTCAAACAATAAAAAGTACACCCCAATGATAGACCTGGAGAATGAAAATCATCACTAACTCACGCATTATAAGCATACACCATTCATTAAGAAATTACTTCTTAGAATAATAATCATAGACCAGGAAAAGCCTCATTATTTTAATGATAAAAAGTCGCATTAATTTGAGTTTTGAGAGACAAAACAATGCAAGACAAACATAATAAACAATAGAAAAAGAATCTCACAAACATAACATAAAACGAATTCAATTTAGTGTTCTTGATGGAAAAACATCACAAGAATACAATCATGACATGGAGTTACAACATCTTAACGACAACAAAAAACAAAGTTAAACAAATAAAAATGTTGCCAAGAAATGCTGTTACAGATTTATTTTAAAATGTTGCCAAGAAATGCTTCAGACAAAGCTAAACAACTAAAAATGAAGGAAAAAATTACAAATAGGCCACAATTCAAAGTCAAAATTCAGAAACTTGGCTAATTAATCAATACGGGCACAGGTCAGAATTTTTAGTTTCTATAAGAAGTTTCTTGTAGCAAGCAAGGACATGCATAATACCAGAACCGAACATTTTGGAACAAAACTAACTTTTGCAACTAAAAACATTTTAACCAATGCATTTGAGTAAATAGTGGAACAGCCATTGCAACCATAAATATTTCAATCAATACGTTTGGAAAAAAAACTGGAAAATTTTATGAAAACTATCCATCGCAACAAGAAACTTCTTAGCTACTGCGTTTGAACAGTGGTCGAGGCAGTCCCTTTGTTGATGGATATGATAAAATAATCAGAAACGTTTGTCTAAAGCCAATAAAGCACATCTCATTCAATTGTTTAATCGACCATCTGACTGCCTACTAAATTAATGCAATACCCTGGACTGAGGGTCACGCAACCAGCTCTGGTTTCACCACCGCATCTGGTACACAAAATATGTCAAAATCTATCCAACCGGAAAGTCAGATAATCGACTTCAACCATCCACTAAGAGATCAACCAAAAAAAACCCTTCTGCAATATCAACGATCTTCATATTTAGTATACAAAACATAGATCACGCAAACATTTGCCTGCTCGAAATAGAAATAGCAAAACGTCATCTTTATAGAGAAGTGAAAGAGGAAAATACAGAACGTCTACGCCGTGCTTACGAGAAAACACAGGTTCAAGTCCGAACATCAGATATGCTGCTTACGAGAAACGCCGAACAGAAAAACGACCAGAAAAAACGAAGAAAATTTCAATTCTACTAACCATAAACGTTGAAGAAAAAGAGAAAATGACCATACTAACAAAGGTGGCTAAAGATCGAACCTTGCAGATGGCCTCAACCGGATCGAGAGAGAGGGATGGGAGAAGGGTTTTGGGAGAGATATTAATAGGGAAGCGGAGGCCGCTAGGGTTTACTTTGTCTTCGACGGGATTTTTATACCTAGGTTTTGATCGCCGCCGTGTTTACGAAAATATCTCAGGTTCTTTTCATTTTTTACTTCCGATTTACCAAATTCATCCCTCAAATTTTATTATGTACATCTAAGTCCAACGGATTATATAGTCCCACTAAAATTAATTAAATTTAGTATGATTCTTCTAATGAAGACTACTGACGAAGAGAAATATTTAATTTTTGATAAATCACGTATATCTTTCAAAATATATACTGATATTACAGGTATATCAAAAATATCAATGTCGTATTATAGTGTACTAAATTTTTCAGTTCGATGCCGCTATAAGATTTAGTGTTTCGCTATAGTATATATTGTAAATATCGAAATTTTATTATAAATGATATGAAATTTATTACACATCAAAAATTCAGTGTGTCAAAATTTTAATATACTAAATTTTCGATATGATATCGGTATAAATTTTTTTATATCGAATTTTTTGATACGTTATATATGACATTTAAGTTTGAAGTTCAGTATACTGTACCGAACACCCCATGATTCGTAGGCGAGGAGGATTGAATGTCATGGAGTACGCTTTGAGAATTTGAGATATTAGATGAATCAAAATCGCATTTCATGTCTTCACCATTAATGTTTAAGTTACAATTAGGTTGAGAAAATACAAATATATATCACTCGCTACATCATTCGATACATACAAGTCATGCTCACACATAAATTAATTAAGTTTAGTATAATTTAGGCCCTAAATTTAGATTGTCCATGTGCAAATAAAGCATGGTGAATTTAATGAATCAAAAGTCTAACACAAGGTAGACCATAACATAGCTTAGAAAGAGGATTCATATAGAGGTGGAGAAAAATATCGAATTTTCGGTATACCGCACATATCATATCGAAATATATCAAACTATACCAATATTATTGGCATAGCAAAATTTTCGATACCATATTATACGGTATCAAATGTTTTAGTTCGGTATAGAAGTTAATGTTTCGGTGCATAATGTGGTGTAAATACAAAATTGTTATTATAAATGGTAAGGAATTTATATCATGCTGAAAATTTGGTATATCAAAATTTTGGTATATCGAATTTTCGATATTGTATAGATATGATTTTATTTATATCAAATTTTTTGATACAGTATACATAATATATATGTTTGAAATTTAATATTGTTGATGCAGTCTGAGCCTAATTGTTGTTTTGGTGTTAACATCGATTTTAGTTTAAGTTAATGATTATGATTATGATTAAGTCCTGATCGGGGATTAGACATGGTATGGAAAAAATCGTAGCTTGGAGGGCTAAGTGTTGGAAAATCCTAACCTGGAAGGTTAGGTGTGGAAAAATCCTAGCTTGGAGGGTTAGGTGTTGAAAAGTCCTAATTCGGAAGGGTTGGGTGAAAAGTCCTAGCTTGGAGGGCTAGGTGAAAAGTCTTAACTTGGAGGGTTAGGTGAAAAGTCTTAACTTGGAGGGTTAGGTGAAAAAGTCCTAGCTTAGAGGGTCAGGTCCTAGCTTGGAGGGCTAGGTCTGGAAAAGTCCTAATTCGGAAGAGGTGGGTGAAAAGTCATAGCTTGGAGGGCTAGGTGAAAATTCCTAACTTGGAGGGTTAGGTGAAAAGTCCCAACTTGGAGGGTTAGGTGAAAAAGTCCTAGCTTGGAGGGCTAGGTTGGATGAAATCCTAGCTTGGAGGGCTAGGTTTGAGTCCCTGGATCGGTTTGGTGACCGATCAGGAAAGTTGGCACGCTGCTCCTTCGTGGATCGGTCTGGTGACCGATCAGGGAAGTTGGCACGCTGCTCCTTCGTGGATCGGTCCGGTGACCGATCAGGGAGCACACAGTGAGGTTGGGAACCTACTATATGGCTCCTGATCGGTCTGATAACCGATCAGGGAGCAGGCCGTTGCCTCACTGCTTGGCTCCTGATCGGTCCGGTGACCGATCAGGGAGCAGGCAGTTCACTCACTGCCTTGCTCCTGATCGGTCTGGTGACCGATCAGGGAGCACACAGTGAGTTGAGTTCCCCCGCTGATTAGCTCCTGAACGGTCTGGTGACCGATCCACGACTTAGTATCTGATTTCCGCGGTTACTATTCATTCAGAAGTGGACTGATCAGGCTTGAGCTTGATCGGTCAGGGAGCTACCTGATCGGTCTGGTGACCGATCAAGCTTGTGTCGCCGCGAGAGCTGGGGAGTCCCAGCAAAGTGGTGGATTGGTCTGGTGACCGACCCACGAGACCTGGATCGGTCCGGTGACCGATTACTTTAATTCAAATTGCACTGACGCTCTGATCGCGTCTGACCGTATCCGATTCTCTGCATTTGATCCCTGATACTTGATTTACTGAGTGATATGTTGTGCTAATGCTCTGATTAAGCTGCAGGTGACAGGGAAGGATTCAAACACTCAAGGAGAGTCAATGGAGGCCTTTCCTTGGAGCAGGTTTGTCCGTTTTCCATCTCAGGTTGCAACGGACGCTGGCGCTGGCTGGAGCTGCTGGCTGGAGCTGCTGACTGGGGCTGATCTGAGGGAAGCTCAGGGAGTCCAGAAGAGCTCAGTGGTGGCTGGTGGTTGCAGGAGAGCAGCTGGAGGCTGCAGTGAGATGTTGACCTGGCGCTAGTGGAGAGTGGATAAGCAGCGTGGTGGAGAAGAGCAGAAAAGAACTTCTGTTGCCTTGGTTTTCTGCTGCGATTTCTTGCTGCGTGCTTGTGCTCTTGGCTGATCATCCTCTCTTGAGAAAGCTACTGTGATCTTTGAAGCAACTTTCCCTTGCTTGAGCACTTGGAGGAAGGAACAAGAGGCTTTGAGTCCAACAGCGAGAAGACACGAAGAAAGGGGTTCTTGCGTGAGATCGTCGCTGGGTGGAGCTCGGAAGAAGCTTGCTGTGTTCTTGTCTGTGCTAAGTGCTAAGTAAGATCTTTCTTGTGTTTCATTGTGCTTAAAACTATATCTTTGATTGAAACGCTGTGGAGAGGTTACTCCACCGAGAAGGAGGTTGCTTTCTATCCGAATCTTCCGGGGCTTGATCTGCCGACGATCAAGGGATCGCCCACCTTAAGGGCACGCCAAGGAGTAGGGGCAAGTTATCCCCGAACCTTGTAAATTCTCTTGTTAGCGTTCTTGTGTTTGCTCATAGTTTAGGTTTTAGTTTTCTGCATATTCTGTTTTTATCACTTCCGCTGTGCTACTAAAAGTTTGAGTGTAGAAATTAAAAAAGCGTAAAGTCCAAGTGTTTGGCTATAGTCACCCCCCCCCCTCTCTAGTCATCCGAGTTCCAACAAGTGGTATCAGAGCTTGGAGCTCTATACAAGCGGATTAACAACCGAGAGCTATCACCCATAGCGTTGAGAGAAGGTTTTTCCACCACCCGACCTCCCTTCTTCGATGGCGCAGATTTCCAATATTGGAGATCGAAGATGGAGTACTACTTAAAGATGGATATCAACACTTGGTTCGCGGTGAAGGAGGGTTTTACCCCTCCAAAGGATGATAAAGGCAAAGAACTTGAGTTTTGGCGGTGGACGGCTGAACAAACTCGGAAGAGTGAAGCCGACGCGAAGGCGGTAGTCACCCTACAATGCGGCATGAACAAAGACCAACTCATCAAGGTTGGTCCATTCACAAGTGCAAAAGACTTGTGGAACAAGCTCATCGAACTTCACGAGGGCACCCGAGATTCAAGAATCGCCAAGAGAGACTTGTTCCTCAATCAACTTCAAAATCTCTCCATGAAGGAGAATGAAACCGTAAGTGAGTTACATAGCCGGTTCAAGGAAGTCCTTAACGGGCTTCATTCTATTGATGAAAAGATCGAGAATCGCGACTTTGTGAGGTATGTGTTGAAAGCATTTCCAAGGAATGCTTTGTGGTCATCCATGGTGGATGCCTACAAAGTCTCCAAGGATTTATCAATTGTTAAGTTAGATGATTTGTTTTGTGAAATGGAATTGCATGAAATGACTAACAAAGGCCCCAAGAAGAAGGGGATTGCCTTAGTTGCAGGGGAACGATCCAATAAGAAGAAGAAGGAGAAGAAGAAGGAGAAGGAAGTCTCTTCATCCTCTTCCGAATCCGAGTCCGATTCCGAGGAAGATGGCAACGGGTCTTCTTCCTCCGAGATGACAAATTTTGTGAGAAAAATGATGAGAAGAGGTCAACGCTTCAAGGGTAAAGGTAACCCTAATGAAGTTAAAGTTGATAAGACTAACGCTTCTTGTTTTGAGTGTGGTAGGAAAGGGCACTTCAAGAGTAAATGCCCAAAGTTAAAGAAAAAGGAGGAGAAATCCAAAAAGAAAGAGGAGAAATCAAAGAAGAAGAAGATGGCCTTGAAGGCCACTTGGGATGAATCCTCCTCAAGTTCATCCGATGAAGAAAAGGAGGAGAAGAGCACACGGCATGTGGCACTCATGGCTCATGGAGACGAAAGCAGTGATGAATCCTCCAACTCCTCAAACGCGACTTAATCATCTTCGGATGATGAAGAGGTAACTTCTCCCGAACTTGAGAAATGTTATAGAGCAATTGCATGCTTAACCAATATGTTGAAGAAGTCAAAAAATAAGGTTAAGTCATTGCAATTAGAAATTGAACAATTGAAATCATCTAGGGATGATAACATAGATGATTTGCATGTTGAAATATTAGAGGATGAAATTAAATCATTGAAAATTGAGGTTGAAAAATTGAAATCCTCTAGGGTAGAGGATGTTGATGATTTGCATGATGAATTGCTAGAGGATGAAAACAAATCATTAAAGAATGAAGTTAAGAGACTCAAGAATATTCTTGAGAAGTTCTCAACAAGCTCAAAAACTCTAGACATGATTTTGAATGCCCAAAGGGCAGTCTACAATAGGGCCGGTATTGGTTACCGACCCAAAGAACCTTCATTTGTGTCTCTTATGTCTAGGACTGATATGAGACAATCTAAGACACCTAGGGTTCAAAAGAAAGTTGTCAAGGCATGGGTGCCTAAGACTTGTTTAGTAGGTGCTTTAGGTCCCAAGGTTTGGGTACCTAAAACTTCTATTTTTCGAATTGTGTAGGTTATGATTGAGGGGGAGCATCTATCAACTTGGTTCGTTGATAGTGGGTGCTCCAAACACATGACCGGGGATAGATCATTGTTTACCACACTTCAAAAGAAAAGTAGAGGTAATGTTTCATTTGGTAACAATGGTAGTCTTAAGGTCATAGGAATAGGAGACATTCAAATATCCGAATGTCTTAGAATCTCAAATGTCCTTCTAGTCAAGGGGATGACATTTAATCTCCTAAGTGTCAGTCAATTGTGTGACACGGGTTACACAATTGATTTTCAACCAAGTCAATGTCTAGTTAGACAACATGACACCTT
>JAGFNQ010002126.1:567405-676428 GCA_024364735.1 Boesenbergia rotunda
TTTGAAATGAGTCTAGTGGGAGAGTTGACTTTCTTCCTTGGACTTGAAATCAAGCAAACCCGAGATGGGATTCATGTGCACCAATCAAAATATACTCAAGAGATGCTTTGAAAATTCAATATGAGTGATTCAAAAGAGGTGACTACTCCCATGGCTACAAACACAAGATTCGACAATGATGAGAGTGGTAAACCCGTTGATTTGACTCAATATCGGAGCATATGATAGGTAGTTTGTTATACCTCACAGCTAATCGACCTGATATTCTTTTCGATGTGGGTATATGCGCTAGGTACCAAGTTTGTGCCAAGGAATCTCATTTAATCGTTGTTAAAAGGATTTTGAGATATCTTAAAGACGCAATTGGAGTCGGTCTTTGGTACCCCCGTACCAAATCATTTGATTTAATTGGCTATACCGATTCCGACTACGCTGGATGTAAGTTGGATCGGAAAAGCACGAGTGGGGGTTGCCAATTTCTAGGATCATCTCTAGTTAGTTGGTCAAGTCGGAAGCAACATTGTGTTGCTCTCTCCACGACCGAGGCAGAATATATTGCTATGGGAGAGAGTGTATCGCAATTGTTGTGGATGATTCATACTCTAGAGGACTATGGATTGAGTTACAAAAGTGTGCAAGTGTTGTGTGACAACATTAACACAATTAATCTAACCAAGAATCCAGTCCATCATTCTAGGACTAAACATATTGAAGTGCGTCACCACTTCATTAGGGATCATGTTGCTAGGGGAGATATTGTACTCTCACATGTAGAGTCCAAATCAAACCTCGCTGATATTTTCACTAAACCACCCCCCCCCCCGAGAATGAGTTTAGCTTCTTAAGAAGGGAGTTGGGAATGTGTCGTGCTTCATAAACATCAAAATGCATTCAAAACCCTTCATGATTATTTCAAATTGTTGGAATACAATTGGGTAACTTGGGGACATCTCACATAAACTATAAGGTTCAACAAAACGTTTTTGTTTGCTAGAAATGGGGTGAAATGTTAGGATCAACTCAATTTCTCAAAATGTCAATGCATCCCTTGAGAAATTAAGTTGACGAGATAAAAATCACTTCGGTGACCAAGTATGGGGAAAACCAATGCATAACATATGTGTATTTGGCTCCATGATCATATTTGGACATTCCAATCAAGGAAACTTGATTGGAAACTTGAATTTGACACAATCTTGGTTCAAATTGTTTGAATGATTGTTGATTGAGTTTGACTCCACTTGGGTGGAGCAAAGTGATTTGTTCGAACCATAAGGTCTTTTGATCCTTGTTTAGGGATCAATTATAGTCAAGGGATCACTTCCAAGATCGATATCTTTCATCAGATCCCTTCAGGAATCGCGTAAAAAATCTGAAACTGCAAGTTTTAGATCGTATCACGGAGTATCAGGAACCCTGATCGGTCACTGGACCGATCAAGCGTAAGGTTGATCAGTCCCCGGACCGATCTGGCTCCCTCCTGTGGTGATCGGTCCACAGACCGATCAGAGGGGTCACAGAGACTTAACGAAATTCTGTCCAAACATTCTATGCTAGCCTGGTTCGGTCCCCGGACCGATCTGGCACTCTGTGGTGATCGGTTCACAGACCGATCAGGGGGGCTTCCTAAATATCATCCGACCCTACTGATCGCTTCCTGATCGATCAGTCGATCGATCAGGATCCTGCCTGATCGGTCACCCGACCGATCAGGACCAGGCCAATCCGATCAAGCCGAAGCCTGATCGGTCTGGGCGCTCTCAGATCGAACGGTGATTCATTCGATCACATTAAATTTCGGTTGATGGACCGATCCACCAACCTAATAACTTCACGAAAACCCCTCTTCTCCCAAGCCCTAGCGCCGAAAACCCCATCTCCTTCTTCCTTTGCGCGTGCGACCTCCTCTCCATTTGCTGTGCGTAAGTTCTTCTTGTGCGAGAAACTCTGTGCGCGTGAGTTCCTGCGAAGGGCTTCTACGAGCTCTTCCCTGTTTTCTGCAAGTACTCTTCTCACTCAAGGTCTTGCGCTCCTTTCTTGCGCCGAAAACTTCTTCCTGCGCAAGCTCTCCTTCCAGCCTTCAAGATCCTCTCAAATCAACTTCAATGGCACCTAAGTAAGTATTTTTGGTTAGTTTATCTTACAAATCAACTCATAGATTATTAGTTTGTGCTAATCAAAGGTTTTTATCTTGTAGTGTGTCGTGACCTCATGTTTTGGCCGTGACCTTTCCTTGCCATGTCTTACTTTTGATCAAATGTCTTACCTTATGATTATTTCTCCGTGTTCAAATCTGTTGCCATGATCCACACCCACTGATTAAATCACATCTTGCTCCTCTGATTAAATCTAATTTATTCAATGTCTTATCTTATGGGTTACTGATTGGGTCTTTGATTACATCTTGTCTTTTGATCAAACCTAAATTTGTATCATATTCGAATTCTTGTCTTGACTATTCCACACCTTTAGAAAATCATCAAGGGGAAAGACCCAGTGGAGGAAAGCTCAAAGGGCAAAGGCCCTTCATCATCTACACCTCCTTCGGGACCTCCTCCACCTCCACATACTAGGTTTCAAAACATTTATTATGCTATAAATTTTCAATGGCACAACTTCAAACTGATGCCATGTCGAACTGTGGACCAAACCTTCATCTACGAACATTGTCCAACAGTCCAACAAATTATTGAACATTATAATCTTCAATCCATTCTTTACCTTGAGAGGCCAATCAACCTTGATTTGATCTCTGAATTCTAAAACAACATGGTCAGTGGGAAGGGCACGGGGTGGAGAACCCGTGTCGCCAGTGTCGACCTTAGTTTTAATCGATCTATTTTCACTGACTTTCTTGGCTGTCGCCGGTCAGAAAATGATTTTTCTCTCTACCCTTATCTTCCTGATCCTCTTCCGGTTCCCTTTGATAGAGCCACTTCTGATTCCATCTACGAATATTTCTAGGCCATCCCAGGCCAAGGGGTTCCGGTGAGCGCACTCGTGATTTTTCCACATTTCCTGCTCTTCGCCTTTCCCCCATTGAGTATGTTTTGTTTAAGATCATCACGAATTGTCTCCTCCCGACTACTTCAAAACACCTAGATGAGATTCACCCGTTCCACTGCTTGATGCTCTACGGGATGCATCAGCAGTTAGACTTTGACCCAGTGGCTTTAGTCTATTTCTCCATCATTGTCCACAGTCAGATGTATGGCCAGACAGTTTACATGCCGTTTGGCCACATCATCACTGCCTGGCTGGAGTCGGTTGGCATTGACATTTCACAGGGCCGCACTGTACCCATGGTTCGACAGGACTGCCGACTTGATCGTCGCATGCTGGCCCAGTCTGGTATTATAGTCGGACCGCAAGGGCTGAGATGGAAGGATCGGAGTCATGTGGGGGAGTTACCAGGAGCAGCCCATGATCAGGAGCCGCCAGCTGATGCTGAGGATTACGATGAATGGGCTCCTGACCTCCGCTGGCAGGTTGCGGAGCTAGAGCGGATGATGCAGCACGACTTACATATTTCCGAGCTCTGGCGACAGGAGGTCAGATCAGAGTTCCAGTCTTTCGATCACCGACTAGGCGCTCTAGCATCCGAGGTCTCTGAGATCACTCCAAGACACGTGGTATGAGGAGTGGTATCATCATACATTTCCTGGTGGTGCGACCCCCAGCAGCTCTCCACCAGGGGATGTTATATATATTGTTGATTCTTCAGACGATGACCAAGCCGAGGATTGATGACCTTCATTGTTATGATGTGTGTCATATTTGATTGTGCTCAGTTCTTTTCTGAAGGTGTCTTGACCTTGATGCGATATGATGCATCTGATATTTTGCATGTATTTCATATTTGCCTTACCATGTTTTGATTGTTGGCATATATGTGTGTGTTCACATGATTACTATCTGACTGTTGGATTGTATGACTTTCGGGCTGTATGCCCCATGACTTGACTTTTGTGGCCTTGCGCCACGCTTGCCTTGACTTTGATGCATTGACTTGCATCGAAATATTTGTCTGAATGTTTATGTCTTACCACTATGGCTGTTTATGATATATGTCTTGCCATCCTTTGCTTAATAGTGGGTTATATGGTGATATCTGCATGTATGCCATATTATGCATGATTACGATTTTGCTTATGATGTCATGCCCATATGATTCATATACTTGTTTTGCCATGCCTTATCTTTGTCATATGTGTTCATATGTTTATCAAAGTTAAATCAAATCTTTATTGTTTTGGGATACCCCTAGAGTTGAGGGGGAGTATGGTTAAACTTAACAGCCCTTCTAGACCCTTTTCGGTGTTCGACAAAGGGAGAGAGTGTGGTTGGTTAAGTTTAGGATGATCATGTTGTAGGGGGAGGATCCTGATTCCCCTATGATTCTGAATTTTTGAGGAAATTGATTGAGAATCCCTAAACTTAAAATCGGGTTGTCAAACAACAAAAAGGGAGAGATTGTAGATGCAGTCTGACCCTAATTTTTGTTTTAGTGTTGACATCGATTTTAGTTTAGGTTGATGATTATGATTATGATTAAGTTCTGATTGGGGATTAGGCATGGTATGGAAAAAATCCTAGCTTGGAGGACTAGGTGTTGGAAAATCCTAACCTGGAAGGTTAGGTGTGGAAAATCCTAGCTTGGAGGGCTAGGTGTTGAAAAGTCCTAATTCGGAAGGGTTGGGTGAAAAGTCCTAGCTTGGAGGGCTAGGTGAAAAGTCCTAACTTGGAGGGCTAGGTGAAAAGTCCCAACTTGGAGGGTTAGGTGAAAAAGTCCTGGCTTAGAGGGTCAGGTCCTAGCTTGGAGGGCTAGGTCTGGAAAAGTCCTAATTCGGAAGAGTTGGGTGAAAAGTCCTAGCTTGGAGGGCTAGGTGAAAAGTCCTAACTTGGAGGGTTAGGTGAAAAGTCCCAACTTAGAGGGTTAGGTGAAAAAGTCCTAGCTTGGAGGGCTAGGTTGAATGAAATTCCTAGCTTGGAGGGCTAGGTTTGAGTCCCTGGATCGGTCTGGTGACCGATCAGGGAAGTTGGCACGCTGCTCCTTCGTAGATCGGTCTGGTGACCGATCCAGCGATGACCGATCGGTCTGGTGACCGATCAGGGAGCACACAATGAGGTTAGGAACCTACTGTGTGGCTCCTGATCGGTCTGGTGACCGATCAGGGAGCAGGCCGTTGCCTCACTGCTTGGCTCCTGATCGGTCCGGTGACCGATCAGGGAGCAGGCAGTTCACTCACTGTCTTACTCCTGATCGGTCTCGTGACCGATCAGGGAGCACACAGTGAGTTGAGTTCCCCCGCTGATCAGCTCCTGAACGGTCTGGTGACTGATCCACGACTTAGGATCTGATTTCCGTGGTTACTGTTCATTCAGAAGTGGACCGATCAGGCTTGAGCTTGATCGGTCAGGGAGCTACCTGATCGGTCTGGTGACCAATCAGGCTTCACTCTGATCGGTCTGGTGACCGATCAGGCTTGTGTCGCCGCGAGAGCTGGGGAGTCCCAGCAAAACGGTGGATCGGTATGGTGACCGATCCACGAGCCCTGGATCGGTCCGGTGACTGATCACTTTAATTCAAATTGCACTGACGCTCTGATCGCGTCTGACCGTATCCGATTCTCTGCATTTGATCCCTGATACTTGATTTACTGAGTGATATGCTGTGCTAATGCTCTGATTAAGCTGCAGGTGACAGGGAAGGATTCAAACACTCAAGGAGAGTCAATGGAGGCCTTTACTTGGAGCAGGTTTGTCTGTTTTCCATCTCAGGTTACAACGGACGCTGGCGCTGGCTGGAGCTGCTGGCTGGAGTTGCTGACTAGGGCTGGTCTGAGGGAAGCTCAGGGAGTCCAGAAGAGCTCAGTGGGGGCTGGTGGTTGTAGGAGAGCAGCTGGAGGCTGCAGTGAGATGTTGACCTGGCGCTAATGGAGAGTGGATAAGCAGCGTGGTGGAGAAGAGCAGAAAAGAACTTCTGTTGCCTTGGTTTTCTGCTGCGATTTCTTGCTGCGTGCTTGTGCTCTTGGCTGATCATCCTCTCTTAAGAAAGCTACTGTGATCTTTGAAGCAACCTTCCCTTGCTTGAGCACTTGGAGGAAGGAACAAGAGGCTTTGAGTCCAACAGCGAGAAGACACGAAGAAAGGGGTTCTTGCGTGAGATCGTCGCTGGGTGGAGCTCGGAAGAAGTTTGTTGTGTTCTTGTCTGTGCTAAGTGCTAAGTAAGATCTTTCTTGTGTTTCATTGTGCTTAAAACTATATCTTTGATTGAAACGCTGTGGAGAGGTTACTCCACCGATAAGGAGGTTGCTTTTTATCTGAATCTTTCGGGGCTTGATATGCCGACGATCAAGGGATCGCCCACCTTAAGGGCACGCCAAGGAGTAGGGGCAAGTTATCCCCGAACCTTGTAAATCCTCTTGTTAGCGTTCTTGTGTTTTCTCATAGTTTAGGTTTTAGTTTTCTGCATATTCTGTTTTTATCACTTCCGCTGTGCTACTAAAAGTTTGAGTGCATAAATTAAGAAAGCGCAAAGTCCAAGTGTTTGACTATATTCACCCCCCCCCCCCTCTCTAGCCATCCGAGTTCCAACAAATATATCATACTGAATACCTCTAGACTCATAGGCGAGGAGGATCGGATGTCATGAAACTTGCTTTGGAAACTTGAGATATTAGATAAACCAAAAGCATGTTTCGAGTCTTGACCATTAATGTTTAAGTTACAATTAAGTTGAGATATCAGAAAAATATATCAATCGCTCCATTATTCGATGCACACAAGTCATACTCACACATAAATTAACTAGGTTTAGTGTAATTTAGTGGCCCTATAGTTGGACCATCCATGTACAAATAAAGCATGGTGAATTCAATGAATCAAAAGTTTAGCGCAAGGTGGACCATAAGATAGCTTAGAATGAGGACTCATATAGGGGTGAAGAAAAATATTGAATTTTCAGTATATCGCACATGCTATACCGAAATATATCGAATTATACCAATATTAGGTATAACAAAAATTTCATTACCATATTGTACTATATCAAATTTTACGGTTCGATATGAGATTTAATGTTTTAATATAGTATATATTGTAAATAGTAAAATTTTATTATAAACAGTATGAAATTTATACTATACCGAAAATTTGGTATATCAAAATTTTGGCATACTAAATTTTCGGTACTATATAGATATGAAATTTTTATATTAATTTTTTTTGTACGACATACACAATATACAAGTTGAAAATTAGTATATCGTACCGAATACTTCTAGAGTCATAAGCGAGGAGGATCGAATATCATGGAGCATGCCTTGGGAACTTGAGATATTAGATGAATCAAAACCATGTTTTAGGTATTGACCACTAATGTATAAGTAACAATTAGGTTGAGGTAGCAAAAAAAATAAATCAATCACTCCATCATTCGATGCATACAAGTTATTACACACATAAATTAACTAGGTTTAGTGGAATTTAGGCTCTAAATTTACATCGTCCATGTGCATATATGCATGGTACGTTCAATGAATCAAAGTCTAACACAAGGTGGATCATAAGATTGTTCAAATGATGACTCATATAGGGGTGGAGTAAAATATCAATTTTTTAGTATACCGCACATAACATATCAAAATTTATCAAATTATACCCATATTATCGGTATACCAAATATTTTGATACCATATTATACCATATCGAATTTTTTGGTTCACTATCAGTATGAGATTTAGTGTTTTGGTATAGTATGTACTGTAAATACCAAAATTTTATTATAAATGGTATGTAATTTATACCATACCGAAATTTTAGTATATTTCGAATTTTCAGGTTATCAATATGAATTTTTTAATACCAAATTTTTTGGTACGGTATGCACAAAATACAAGTTTGAAGTTCATTATATTGTACCGAACAATCCTAGATTGATAGGCAAGGAGGATTGAATGACATGGAGTACACTTTGGGAATTTAAAAAATTAGATGAATCAAAAGAGGGCTTTAAGGTCTTAACTATTAATATGTATGTTACAATTAGTTTGAGATAGCACAAAAATAAATCAATTTCACGATGTACAAAAGTCATGCTCACACATAAATTAACTAGGTTTTATGTAATTTAAGCCCTAGATTTGCATCGTCCATGTGCAAATAAAGTATGGTGCATTCAATGAATCAAAAGTCTAACGCGAGTTGAACCATAAGATAGCTCAGAATAAGGAGGATTGATATAGTGGTAGAGAAAAATATTGAATTTTCTGTATATCGCACATTACATATCGAAATATATCGAATTGCACTGATATTATTAATATATCAAAAATTTTGGTATAGTATTATACCGTACCAAATTTTTCGATTTGGTATCGATATGAGATTTAGTTTTTGGTACAACATGTACCGTAAACACCAAACTTTTATTATATACGGTATCATTTTATATCATACTCAAAATTCGGTATATCAAAATTTCAATATATTGAATTTTCGATATGGTATCGATATAAATTTTTCATACCAAATTTTTTCGACGATATACAAGGTATACAAGTTTGAAGTTCGGTACATCGTAACAAATAACCCTAGACTTATAGGTGAGGAGGTCGAATGACATGGAGCACTATTTGAGAATTTGAGATATTAGATAAATCAAAAGTACTCTTCAGGTCTTGTCTTGACAAGTTATAATTAGGTTGGGTAGCACAAAAATAAATCAATCGCTCTTGCACACAAGTCATGCTCACATATTAATTAACTAGTTAGTTTTAGTGTTAATTTAAGTCCTAGATTTGCATTGTCCGTATGCAAATAAAGCATGGTGCATTCAATGAATCAAATATTTAACGCAAGATGGATCATAAGATAGCTTAGGATGAGGCCTCATATAAGAGTGGAAACAATACCGATTTTTTGATATATTACACATAATATATCAAAATATATCGAATTATACCGATATTATAGATATACCAAAAATTTTGTTACCGAATTATACAGCATTTAATCCTTCGGTTCGATATCGGTGTGATATTTAGTGTTTCGATATAGTATATACCATAAATACCAAAACTTTATTATAAATGGTAAGAAATTTATACCATACCAAATTGGTATGAAATTTATATCATATCAAAAATTTGGTATATCAATATTTTGGTATACTCATGAAGCACATTTTGGAAATTTGAGATATTAGATGAATCAAAAGAACCCTCATGTCTTAACAATTAATGTGTAAGTTACAATTAGGTTGATGTTGCACAAAAATAAATCAATCGTTTCATCATTCAATATAGACAAGGTCATGCTCACACATAAATTAACTAGGTTTAGTATAATTTAGGCTCTAGATTTGCATTGTCCATGTACAAATAAAGCATGGTGGATTCAGTGAATCAAAAGTCTAAAGGTGGAAATGGTCAAGGACTCATATAGGTAGGAGTGGAAAAAAAAAAGCTCAAACGCCGATGTATTAATTTTCAAACTATTCGGTGACTTTTCGGCTCATAACGCTAACACCCTAATTATCATGCATTCAATCCATCTAAGAAATATCTTCAGCTCATAATACCAACGCCCTAATTATCTTCAACAACAGAGTTCTCTTATAACTTCTTTTCAAAGCAATGCAGCTAATTCAAGTGACTCAATTTGTGATACTATTTGAAGCAATGCAGCTAATAGTCATGGTAAAAACTGGTACCGGAAAACATTATTATTTTTAGAAGTTGAAAATGAAATAATTGAGACTTAAAAATGACAATTTTCAAAGCATTTTAGGAGGACCACTAGCAAGTAAATGCGAATTGTTCTCAGAATGAGATTTAAACACCTTAACAACTAAATAATGTCGACTTGTTCTCAGTCACTAAATAGTGAATGCTCAAAATATAGTAGCTAGATTCCTTTCACGAGGCATTCCATTCTCCATTAATTCGACCATGTTTAATCCTATCAAGCACTAATGATGAAATGGATCATTGGAAATTCAATCATCTATTTATTATTTATGTTTAATCCTATTATTTATTTATGATATTGAGAATTTTAGAGGAAAGAGATAAAATGTATTACTGGTGAGAGAGGAAAAATAAAAAAAAATTGTTATATGCAGATAAAAGAGATTTTAAAAAAATAGATTTTAGTCGAGTCTGATCACTCATGTTAAATATCGTCCACAATCGCTCAAATAAAATTGGACAGGATATCATTTCACAGATTCTCTTTCTCTCTCTCACACACACACACGCGACACACACTAGACTATGCAAGTACGTTTAAAAAATTGAAGGTGAAGATTAAATGGTTTACACTTGTGAATGGAAAAAGGGCAATGGGAGAGAGAAAACGGATCTCAAAAGGTTTACACATGGATCATTATCATTGCTGAAATTTTGTATTGATTTATGGAGCCTCTCCTTTCCGCATCGAGCCACCAACCAAAGTTAGATCTCGGGTCAGTTTACGTATAGCCTGGTCCGACAGCCTAGCAACCCGTCAGGAGGGGATAGATTTATAGGCCCCAGGAGCCCGTCGAACATAGAGCTCATACAGGTAGATCGGTCCATTTCCCCCAAGCGCGAGGAAGCATTGGCCCTGGACAAGGCAAAGAGGACCAGAAGCCCCGGAGGCTAGAAGCCCCGAAGGCCCCCCGAGTCCAGGAAATCCTGGGTAGGGGAGTTCCGAATCAGGAGAGTTCTGAGTCAGAGAAGTTCTGGCTCACAGCATGACTATGCCTCAACACTCCCGAGTCAGGGAAGTTTCAGCTCAAAGCATCCTGAAATTATAAGTGGATCTGCTCTCGCGCACCTCTCGGCTCGGTTTCTAATCGGACACGTGGCGGCCCACGCTCCCTGGGTACAATCCGACCGATGGTCCGAATTTTCACCTTCGTACAAGTCGCAAGCGGGCATGCCCCCGCACACTTCTCGGAACGGGGCCCAGTCGGACGCATGGCGGCCCACGCTCCTGCGGTCCTCTCAAGCCAGAGAAGTCTTTCCTCAGAGTATCACGAGATTAGGAGATCCCCGAGTCAGCTGAGTTCGAACGTACATCCCGAACCATGCTCACCACGACTCAGAAAGCATACCTTCGCTCGAGAAACCTTCCTCAACTCGGGAAGCCTTCCTCAACTCAGGAAGCCAAGCCGTCTAAGGTTCTTGTCGTGACTTATCAGAACAACCACTCCCTGACACAGGCCTAGCAGAAGAAGTACAGGGTCGGCGTAGGTCTGGTACTATTCAAGCCGAATCGTGAGTATCTCGCTGACGCCATGATCTTCCTGCCATACCCTGACCCACCCGTACTACGGCCACATACGCTTGTGTCAGACCGAGCGGCGCTTGACGGCGCTCGCCCTTAAGTTGACAGTGCCCCTTTCCTTATTCCGGTATGCGACACAATACCCTACCACCCTGGCTCTGCATTACCTTGTCCTCGTATACGACAAAAAGGTAGCAGACGGGGCAGAAGCTGTCAGCTCCCTCGGCTATATAAGCCTCTCCACTCCACATCCCCCAGGTACGTGCAATAGTGTTTTCGCTATTGTTCTATTGCCTTTGCTGCTCTTCACCACCGGGGACTGACTTGACCGTCGGAGTGCCTTGCCGGGGACTTTTCCCGACGGGTTCTAACGATCTTTTGCCTTGCAGATCGAAGCTAGCATCGGAGCTAGCAGCAGCGGTTCGTGATCCTTGAGAGACCACGTGCTCTTGGGAGTCCGCTTCGCTTCGTGACAGGATCAAATTTGGTGCTAGAAGGAGGACCCTTAGCCTGATCAGGAGTGTACGATGGAAGCGCCCAACCGGGTCATGATGATTATTACACCCGAGGAGTACGAGCTCATACAGGCCGCTCGGGCCCAAAGAGCCTCCCAGCAACTATCGCAGGCCGGTAGCCCGACAGCTCGAGTTCCTGGGCCATTAGCCCGTGACCCCTCAAGAGGGCGGAGACAAGTCGCCCCACCCGAAGGAGGCTCGGTCCCCTTCCCCGCTGCCCCCCGTCGGAGGCGGGAAGACATGGCCAAGCCCGTGCCAGCAGAGGTATCCGCATCCAGTCGAACTCATGGACCTCGACCGGAGAAGGGAAAGGCCCCGGCTTTCGCATCGCCGACTGCCCTGACACGCAGCCCCTTCTCTTCATGGATCTTGGAGGATCCGGTGCCCAAGCATCTTTGGTTCTCCACCATCCCCGAGTATGCGAGAGCCACCAACCCAGAGGAGCATCTTATGAAGTTCGAGTGTGCCGCACTGCTCCACCAGTATCCTGAGGGCGTGAAATGCAGAGCATTCCTGACAACGCTCTCGGGACCTACTCAACGATGGTTCAAACAACTCCCCAACGAGTCGATTGCCAACTTCAGAGGACTTAGGAGGGCATTCCTCCAGCACTTCGCCAGCAGCCGAAGGCACTACAAGACAAGTATCAATCTGTTCGCCCTGAAGTAGGGCCCGAAGGAGTCGCTCCG
This sequence comes from Boesenbergia rotunda, assembly GCA_024364735.1. NCBI lineage: Eukaryota > Viridiplantae > Streptophyta > Magnoliopsida > Zingiberales > Zingiberaceae > Boesenbergia > Boesenbergia rotunda. The sequence goes on from JAGFNQ010002126.1 coordinate 579,884, forward strand.
GGCCTACATCAAGAGATTTAATGGGGTGACATTGGACGTGCCAGCCGCCACACCCTAGGTATTGATCAGCGCATTCTCTCAGGGATTGTAGGAGGGAGATTTTTTCCGCTCACTTATCAAGAAACCACCAAAGGACTTCGGCAGCCTGCTGGGACAGGCTGTCAAGTACATCAATGTGGAAGAAGCACAGGCCGCTCAAAAGAAGGAGCCAGCTAGCATGCCACTCCCAGGTCCCGCGCAGTCTAGCCGACCGCCGAGCGGGCCCATACGCAGCCCACGGGGATCCACCGATCGAGCGGAGATAGAACGTCGACAAGTGAAGCAGGTGGCTCAGGGGTGTCTGCCGACCCGCTGGAGGCCCTACTGTGTGTTTCATCACAGCCACACCCATGACACGGATGAATGCCGAAAGATCGGCAGGAGTCGAGCTCCCGTCGCAGCGGCGCAGCAACAAGACTGGCAAGTCTCCCCCGGGCAGGGCCCAAGTCGAGGAAGCCGAACCCTCACCCCATCCGCCAAAGAACCCGGACGAGATCCCCCAATCGCTCGTAACTTATTCCCGACTGGGGAGTGGATCGAGTCCGAAGGAATGAACGAGCAACAGGCCAATCGACAAAACGCCATCCGAGGAGGGGTACACATAATCTCAGGCGAGTTAGCTCCCGTTAAGCAGGTTATTAAAATAGTTGTACTCTGTAACCCCACAAGAATAGTGGAAGACCCGCCTTCTCGGATAATCAGCAAGCGTCCCAGACTCTCGCTCTCGCGAGTTATAAGTGGGCATGCTCCCACGAACCCCTCGGCTCGGCTCCCAGTCGGACGTGTGGCGGCCCATGCTCCTTGGGATACCTCCGACCGAGAAGTCAGACTCTCGCTCTCGCGAGTTATAAGCGGGCATGCCCCCACGCACCCCTCGGCTCGGCTCCTAGTCGGACGCGTGGCGGCCCACGCTCCTTGGGTACAATTCGATCGAGTGTCCAAACTCCCGCCTTGCCAGCGAGTTATAAACGGGCATGCCCCCCGCGCACCCCTCGACTCGGCTCGGCTCGGCTCCCAGTCCGACGCGTGGCAGCCCATGCTCCCTGGGTACAATCCGACCGAGTATCCAGACTCTCGTCTTCATACGAGTTATAAGCGGGCATACCCCCGCACACCCCTCGGCTCGGCTCCCAGTCGGGCGCATGACGACCCACGCTCCCTGGGTACTATCCGACCGAGTGTCCAGACTCTCGCCTTGCCAGCGAGTTATAAGCGGGCATGCCCCCGCGCACCCCTCGGCTCGACTCCCAGTCGAACGCGTGGCGGCCCACGCTCCCTAGGTACAATCCGACCGAGTGTCCAAACTCTCGTCTTCGTACGAGTTATAAGCGGGCATGCCCCCGCGCACCCCTCGGCTCGGCTCCCAGTCGGACGCGTGGCGACCCACTCTCCCTGGGTACTATCCGATCGAGTGTCCAGACTCTCGTCTTCGTACGAGTTATAAGCGGGCATGCCCCCACGCACCCCTCGGCTCAGCTCTCAGTCGGACGCGTGGCGACCCATGCTCCCTGGGTACTATCCGATCGAGTGCCCAGACTCTCGTCTTCGTACGAGTTATAAACGGGCATGCCCCCGTGCACCCCTCGGCTCAGCTCTCAGTCGAACGCGTGGCGGCCCACGCTCCCTGGGTACTATCCGACCGAGTGTCCCGACTCTCGTCTTCGTACGAGTTATAAGCGAGCATGCCCCCGCGCACCACTCGGCTCAGTGTCCCCGATAGGACGCGTGGCGGCTCACGCTCCTTAGAATCGACATGACCGAGTGTCCAGATCTCGCCTTGCCAACGAGTTATAAGCAGGCCAGCTCCTATGCAACACTCGGCTCAGTGTCCCCGATCGGACGCGTGGTGGCCCACGCTCCTTAGAATCAGCCTGACCGAGTGTCCAGACTCTTGCCTTGCCAGTGAGTTATAAGCGGGAACAGCTCCTGCGCACCCCTCGGCTCAGCTCCAAGTCGGACGCGTGGGGCCCACACTCCTTGGGTACTATCCGACCGAGTGTCCAGACTCTCGTCTTCACACGAGTTATAAGCGGGCATTCCCCGCACACCCCTCGGCTCGGCTCTCAGTTGGAAGTGTATGGAATATGATGGTGTTTACGTTCAACAACTCCATTTTGTTGGGAAGTGTATGAACAAGAGGTTTGATGTATTATGTCATGAAAATCATAGAATATAGACATTATCTTCTGAGTGAACTCAAGTGCATTAATTATGCAAGGCAATAGAATATTGAGTTTTTATTTCATTATAAAATGATGTTAACACCTTATGAACCTCACTCCTACTTTTGAGTAAATATAACCAAGTCATGTGAGAATAATCATCAACAAAAATTATAAAATACTGAAAACCTCCTCTGGACTTGACTCTACTAGGTCCCCAAACATCATAATGAATAAGTTCAAATACGATGGTGTTTGCCAAACTCATAGGACTCGCATTAGAAATCAATAGACAGAACGAGAACTAAACTTTTGAGAGCGGAAGAAGATGGGTGGCCTAGATGACAATGCCATTGATAAAGAGACACATTTGATGAGAGTGCCCGAGAACTTGTAGGTGTAACCAAATCCAGATAGTATAGGTCATCACTCTCATGTCCTTTACTAATCATCTTCTTCATGTGCAAGTCCTGAAAAATACAATAAGATGGATAAAAAGATACAGAATAGTTGTGAGCTTTTGTTAGATGGCTTATGGGCAGTAAACTAATAGAAAATTTAGGTGCAAAGAGCACATTTTCAAGAGTGATATTTGCAGTGGGTCTGACAATAACTCTTCCCATAATTGGAGAATAGGTACAATTGGCTAGACGACAGAGGATAAAGATGAGGAAACAAAAGAGGATGAGAAAACATACTTGTTACCAGTAATATGAGCAGGCGCACTGAAATCCAGTATCCAAGACTTATCACAAGACACAGCAAACATACCTAAAGAGGATGAGATTGTAGTGGCAAAGGGAATGCTAGCAGAAGAGCGAAGACATTTCTCATAATCAGTATGAGAAATATAGACCATATCTTCATGTTTGCCAATATCTGGAAATTGAGTCGATAGTTTGGTAGATGCATTATGAGCCCAATCAGGTTTACCAAACTTCACTCAACACTTTCTAGGAGGCATGGTTGGGACAACCACAATGAACACGTGAACGACTACTCCTGGTAGTATCATTTCCACGACCATGACCACGACTACTGTTATAACCCTGAAAGAACCCATGACCATGAGTAGCCATTGCCAAAGTGTCGAAAGTTGAGGAAAAAATGATGTCAGGATGTTAGCAAGGGAAATCAAAAACAGAACCTAAGTAGTAGTAGATTAGAGAAGTGCTGATAGCAGGTAGCGACAGCGACAGCAAGGGATGTCAGCATCGAATTTGCCAACAAAGGATGTCGACACCGAAATCCACAGCAAAGGATGTTAGCACCAAAATTGGCAGTAAAGGATGTCAGCACAGAAATCGGCAATAAGGGGCGTCGTAGTAGCAAGAGGTGCAGCAATAATAGTGGCGGCAGAAAAAAAAAGTCAGAGAAGTAGAACTTACTCTAATACAATGTAAAAGAGAGAGATATTTATTTTCAATCCCATATTATGAATACATAATATAGGTATCTATATACATAAGAAAGGAAAGAGGATTCTATAATTATGATATGTCTATCACTTAATCCCTGTAATCAATTTAATCATGATCTTATAATTAGGGATCTTATCCTTATAATCAAGTTAATCTAAATCAATCATGATCCTTAAATTAAGGATTTTATCTATGTGGAAGTATTCAACAAGGAAAAAAAGTTGCAGAGCTTGATAGGAAATCGAACGCTCAAGATAGTGGAAAATTCGTACCATAAATGTATTGTGCTTCTATATACTCTAAAAATTGAAAATCATTTGCATTTATATCCTTGTGAATGAAATGCAATACAAAACCAGATATGTTTACAATTAGGAAGCAACAGTGAGATGTCTCTTTGTCAAAAAAAAAAAATCCAAAAGGTGATTTAATTGTTTATTAAACCATTAAATAAAATTTCTCATGGCAAACTTTTTTTATTTTCATCTGGGATTAGTCTGTTGAAGTGTAGTTAACAACTAATTGTATGAATATGCAAATTGGATATTATTTCTAATTCAAACAATGAAGGTGATCTGAAATTTTGATATGGGATCTAAAATGCACACATGTAACCACTAATTATCTTTATTTTATTTCTTGACAAGCAATAATTAGCACAAATTGGACATAAGCATGTGGGACAAGCCAGATGGTAGATGTCATTGGAAAGTAGTGATGCATCCTTGGGCTGGTTATGTTCTGTGGCAAAGAAAAATGTTGTTTAACATGTTTTTGTTCAAAATATCAATTTACTTACTATAAATCTAGTGTCAAAGATCTACCAGATGACAGCCATTTTTTTGCAGGATTTTCTTAACTGTTTAGTTACAGATCATGGAAGCCTTGACCTTGAGTGGCTAAGGGATGTTCCACCAGAAAAACAAAGTAAAGTTTCAACATACTCATCTTTAACAAAGTAAATTTTTAATATACACATCTTTATTTCCTTTACCAAATTATGTTTTCATATTCTTTGATTTAAGCTAAATATGCTTTTTTAGTGATTCATCATAAATAAATATTTGTGATTCAGGAATAATACAGATTAAAATGTTAAATTAGAAGCAGGAAATCTATTATCATAAAACATGGTAGAGAACAGTAGGCTACATCAAAATTGAATTTTTTTTACCGATTTCTAAAGATGTTAGTATGCTTAATGTTTCAGGGATTACCTTCTCAGCGTACGAGGGTTTAGGACTCGACAGTGTTGAATGTGTTAGGCTTTTGACACTTCATCAACATGCTTTTCCTGTGAGTTGTTCCTTTTGGTAATTTTTTAACAATTTACCAGGAAAAAAAAATTTTTTTGTTTATGCTGCACATGTTGACCAGGTTGACACAAATGTTGGGCGGATATGTGTGAGACTTGGCTGGCTACCTTGAAATCCCTACCAGAATCCCTGCAACTGCATCTCTTAGAGAGGTAAATGACTGCATCTATAGTTTGCCATTGGTTTTTCATTCTCATAACTTTTGGTTAAATATTTAGAATGAACTATTATGTGACAATTCCACCTTTGTTTCTTCAATCCAAGCTATCCAGTGTTGGAAACGATTCAAAAGTATCATTGGCCTCGATTATGCAAGCTGGATCAACTGAACATTGTAATTCCTAAAACCTTGCGTTCAATTATCAAATGAAAGTTCAATTATTGTGTTATGTTATGTTTTGGTGCAAGAAGGGAGGACACTAATCCTGAACTTTTCACAGGTATGAGCTGCATTATCAAATGATAACTTTCGGAAACGTGTGTTAAAAATATCTAAATATGCATATAAATTTTTTTTATTTAAGTTTGTAATAAGATTTATTCTTCCTTGTAGGTTATTTGTACAAAAGGCAAACCAAATTGTAATGCATGCCCAATGAGAGGAGAGTGCAGGCACTTTGCTAGTGCATGGACTAGGTAATTCACTAATATAAAAATATTTTGAATTAGACTGTCTGTGAAAAACGGTACATACTAGGTAAACACAAGAAATATTCCCATCTGAATTCTATTTTCAAGTGTGGTAATTGAGAGCAATATAATTGTTTTATCCTTCAGGAGAAATATAATAAAATTAGAGTCTGGATAGCATGTGGATTTTGTGATATTTCTATTTCTGATTGTAGTAATTGAGAGAGATACAATTGTCTTATCCATCAGGAGAAAATATAATAAAAAATTAGAATTACCGATCATCTGCATAGCTTGTATATATTGTGATGATATATATGGGGAGCTGTCTACATGGTGAGAAAACTAAACAAGTTAGTCATTAGCAATTATGCAGAGTGATGAATTTTTATATATTGAAAATAATTAACTAGTTTCAGTCCCTTGATTTGAAAATGTCAATCTTGAATCACTTAAAACTCAATTAGTAAAAATAAATTTACTGTTGTCTTACTGATCGATTGTTTCTTCAATGTTCAAGATAAATTTCTAACAACATTACCTTCTTTAGTTCAAGACTACTTCAAGGACCAGAGGAGAGAGGACTAGTGAAATCAACAATGAGTGTTGCATTGGAAAACCATGATATTAAACTATTAAATGCAGTGCCGTTGTGCCAAAATGAGGAGAATTACCTTTTGCAAGGAACTAGACACAATGATGATCCTATTATTGAAGAACCACCATCACCTGAACCACAATGCCAAGTAGCTTTTGAAAGTGAGATAGACGAAACTTATTATGAAGATCCTTGTGAAATTCCTACCATAAATTTGAACTTGGGAGAGTTCACACAGAACTTGCAGAACTATATACAAGAAAATGTTGAGCTTCCAGATGGTGAAATTGAAAAGGCTATAGTTGCAATCACTAGTGAATCTGCTTCAATTCCTGTGCCCAAGCTTAAGAATGTGAAACGTCTACGAACGGAGCATTTAGTGTAAGTGTTCATAATTTGCTTTTATTTCTGTCAAAGTGAAATGTCGGTGTTTTGATAACAGCAATAGCTAGACAATTATTAAGCTAGTATTGTTCTTATCTCAATTATATGTGGTGTTCTTAAGGGATCCTTTGCAATTTTATGGATTCCTTTTATTTTGCTTGATACAGTTACGAGCTTCCAGATGGACACCCTCTCCTTGAAGGGGTAAATGCTGTTTAATCACTTGCTTCCTGTTTAAGTTATCGAGTGTATCCATTTCTCATGCTCCTGAACATGATACAGTTAGAGAAAAGAGAGATTGATGATCCATGTCCATACCTCCTAAGCATCTGGGCCCCAGGCAAGCAAATTTTATGATTAAATATTCACAAATCCAGTAAGTTAAAATTAAGTAAAACTTCAACACTGACTGTAGGTGAAACCGTACACTCTATTGAACCACCACAAACAAGGTGCAATCATCAAGAAACAGGAAGAATATGCCAAGATATGACATGCTTTTCTTGCAGTTGCAGCCGGGAGGAACAATCTCAAACAATCAGAGCAACGCTTCTGGTAATAATATAATTTCATTCAGCAATTCAAATACTATTGTCATTTGCCATGTAGGAAAGTATAAGGTTTAGAAAAATGAACATGTTAATGCAAAAGGGATTAGCGGGTAACACTTGAGTAATTATAGGAATGAGTGTTTTAACGTTGTTTAGGCAATTTTATACCCAACCCTGACACTCAGTGAGTCTCATTACTTGTAGGGATGGACATGGTTTGGTTTATTAGTTTAATAAGGAAAATCAAAATCAAACTGAAACAGAACGAAACAGTTTTGGTTTAGTATTTTCAGCTTGTTTTGATTGAAACCATTAATTAAAAATAAATATAAATTGATCAAAAACTATTTTCTAGATAATAACTTTATTGAAATTAATAATAAAATTATTATATTTTAAGGTTTAAGATAATTAGGGAACATAAAAAGTAAAACACTACAAGAGACCATAATAATTAACATACTAATTATCCCTCTCTATAAATGCACATAATAAAAACTTTTAATAGTTTGATTCATTCAGTTTTAACTATTTGTTCAAGTTTAAATTGAAACTAAACTGAAACCTATGATTTTACCAAATATGCAAACGAAAACCAAACTGATAAATTAAATGTTTCGGTTTGGATCAGTTTGGTGTATCAGTTTTAGGTTATAAATGGCCATTCCTAATTAGTTGAATTTTAAGTCAAAATTAAAGAGGGGTTAGCTGACTTTCTTTGTAACCAAACAGTTGACAAATATGTATTTTTGTATAAACTTATTAGGTTAGTAATATATATTTGCTTAAAGCCTTAAACAAGATACACAACTGAAATAGTCATGATCATGATTTTTGAACTGGTTTTGATTCATCCTATTGAAAAGTTAATTCTATTCTTTTTCTCAAAATATATATTTCTCCGAGTAGCAGAGGATAGGAAATTTTTGTATACATGACTACTGATTTGTTCATAATCAATCTCATGCTTTTGCTGCCATTTGAAAATATCACAATGAACAGATTCCAGGCAAACTGCAAATAGAGGAAGCTTTCCGCTGAATGGCACTTGTTTCCAATTTAACGAGGTAAATTAAAATCTTGAGAGTGATAAAGAATCTTTTCATGTTCCATATTACGTGATGATCACCTTTACCTGTTTTTAGTAAGCAACATATATTTATTCTTTTAAACATTTTCATTCAGGTATTTGCAGACCATGAGTCAAGCCAGAATCCATTAATTGTTCCCAGGAGATTGATATGGAATCTTCGCGGGAGGATTGTTTATTTTGGCACCAGCATGCCAACAATGCTGAGAGGTAGTAAAAGCATTCAGAGCAACAACTTATTTTATGGATAACATTCTAATTAAAGAACACAATTAAGCTTTCAGATTTATCAACGGAGGAGATACAACTCTGTTTTTCAAGAGGTAGAGTGACAGTTAATTCTCTTCTTTATGTCCAACATGAGTTCTTCTTACATAATTTTCTTTTGGTCATTTCGTATCTTTTGTGAGAATTAATGCTTAGCATGTGATCTCTTTGAAGCAATTATGCATGATACATAGATGGCTTCCACTTTTCTTCCGAATGAAGAAAATAAAAATTTAATTGGAAAAACATTTCTGTATAAAATTGCTTTAGTGCCAAAGATTTCTTTGGTAACTTATGTTGCATGATGCTCCAAACAATACTTGGTTCGTGATGGCAAGCATGTTTACTCACAAACCAACTTTTTTTTTGGATAAATAACTTTCTTCTGCTTTCAACATCTCCTCCATCCAACTCCCCTAGAGATATCAAAAGAACAAAACGAACAGATAAAAGTTTGTCTTTTAAATTCAGAATTTATTCTTATCATTGACAATGAGATCGTTATTTGCAGGATTTGTTTGCTCAAGAGGGTTTGACCAAAAAATAAGAGCACCCAGGACCCTGGGTCTAAGACTGCAGTCATGCACAAAAAGATAAAAGTCAACACGGTTCATTTTTTTTAGTACGCCAACAGGTGACAGACCACGTTAATTCATCGAGAAAATCATTCGTTAATAATTCACCAAAACTGGATGTCTAGGAAACCAGAATCTGAAACTCTTATGCCGATTCAAACCCAAGACTCATTGGAGCAATTCAACCCCTCACCCGAGTAAGTATCAACTTGGATACCATGGGCTTCACGTACTTATATCTTTATGTACTTATCATTGAAAATACTCATATCCACTGCCTGCCTAGCTATGTAGGTTGATATGTGATTTTAAGATCGAGGAATTCAACAAGGTGATACGGGTTGGCAAAAAATAAAATGAGTATATCAGATAGAAGATGAGAGTATATCTGAATGGTTACACGACAATTTCCAATCACCTAATTCAAGACTAGTCTTTATATTCTTATTTGACTATATTTGAACTTGCTGAGATTAATTTGTATGATTATGTTGAGCTCATATATTAATCTTTTGTCTCCAACAATCAACTTTTACTTATATAAATTCACCAAATCGGAGATTGACTTTGGTATATGGGTCCTTTGACCCATCACTTGGCCATGAGTCAGAAACGAGTTTACTCATGGATCCAAAGCCATTAAATCATTATGAAGGTCATTCACAGAACCAACAAAGGAAACCTTCAGCTTCGACCTTGAAGTGCCCCCAGTCTTCTAGTATTAAGGTTTGAATTTCGCCATCATCTCTTCTTCTTGTCCCTCAATAGTCTGTAAGTTTCTTGTCCCTCAATGATATGTAAGTTTCTTATCCCAAAATCCTAAGTTTTTTTCCTTTTACTTAATTCGGGATTTTTCATTATATATTGAAATCGAAAATTCCACCTTTGTGCTACCTTCCATCTTCCTGACCACCCCCAGATTCACATTCTGTCTCCCCTTTCGCAACGCCCTCACCAACCTCCTGAACTTACTACATTTCCACCAGTAATATAACGGTTTCAGAGATTAACTAAAAATTTATATAAGTTTCAGAGATTATCTATAAATCCCACACATTAAAAAAGAAAATCCACACAGTAATCAAAAGGTGAAAGGTTTGGCGAGATAAAGGGGAAACGTAGTAAGTTCAGGAGGTTGGTGAGGGCATTGTGAAAGGTTCTCAAGACGAAATGTGGATTCGGGGATGGTCATTAGGAAGATGGAAGGCAGCACGAAAGTGGAAATTCGATTTCAGTATAAAGTAAAAGGAAGAAACTTAGGGTTTAGGGACAAGAAACTTACAAACGGACAGGAATAGGGTTTAGGGGCAAGAAACTTACAGACTGTTGAGGGACAAGAAGAAGAGATAATGGCGAAGTCCAAACCCTAGCATTGGAAGATGATGAAATACTATGGGGCACTTCAAGGTCAATGCCGAAGGTTTCCTTTGCTGGTTTTGCTGATGACCTAAATCATAATGATTTAATAACTTTGGATCCATGAATAAACTTGTTTCTGACTTATGGCCAAGTGATGGGTCAAGGGGCCCACGTGCCAAAGTCAATCTCCGATTTGGTGGATTTATATATATATATATATATAAGTAGCAGTCAAAAATTAATTTTTAAAGTATTTTTGGAATTAAAAATTTGAATTTCAATATAATATTCATAGAAATTCACAATACGTTTGAAAAAAAATTCAAAAATTTTCTGTGAATAGATATGAATTGTGTTTATTAAAAAAATTCAAAAATAAATTAAATCCAGAAATAAATTATGGAATGAAATTTCTAGGATCTTTTGCAATTTGGCTCATGTGATTTATTAAACACCAATTACGCTCTCCATAATATCTAATTTTTGAGCATGCATGATTTTTCAATAACTTTATTGTTGTTTTAGATTATCATTTTCATGTTTTAGTTTATCATATAATTCTAAAGGGCATGCAGTAGTTAAATTTATTTTTAAATCTACATATTTAAATATTAATTTGCATAAAGACGTAAGCATGAATTTTATACCTGAATAAAGCTTGTCTGGAGAAAATTTGCATACTTCACTTACTATTTCGTCATATCCGAAACTAGATGCTCCCCCTTCATCGTTGCTTCCTTCTGTAGTATCTCTCTTTCATCGATGATTCATCCCACATAGCTTTTAGGTTTTTGTACTTCGATCGTCTTGGTCCTTTGTCTTTTTCTTTGTTAGTCAGTTTTGGGCAGTTGTCCTTTATGTGTCCTTCATCTTGGCAATTATAGCATCTGACTTTTCTTTTTCACTTCTTGGCATGTATCTTGGTAAATTTATTAGATTTAAAAATCTTATTTAACTTTCTTACCATGTAGGTTGTTTATTCTTCATCGGTTGAAGACTCGCATCTGATTTGACCTTTCTCGTATTTAGCACAATATTGCTTTTCTTCCTGTACTTCGAGACTCGTGAAGTTCAAAAGTCAAAAATAAAATTTTCAAAGTACTTACCTCGAGATCCTTAGAAATATAATAGGAATCGACTAACGATGTCCACTCTAGAATTCTCGAAAATGCGTTCAAGACATACCTTAACGAATCCCGGTTTGTTACCGTTCTCCGAGATTCATGAGTTGGTGATCAGCTCCTTGATCTTAGCGTGTAGTTAAGCCACTGTTTCTCTTTCTTCCCTTCAAAGATTTGTTAGCTGACTTCGGAGTGGATGAGCTAGCTTCGCTTCCGAGGTCCCTTCGTGCAATCTCAGGAACTTCTCCCGTTGTTCTTTTGTTGACTGTAGAAGTCAACTCGGTTGACTTGCGGTGGTAGTACGGTTAGCAAATGAACGTTTCCATTGGTCACAAAGTCGGCTTGCTCCATCATTCAGAAATATTCATCCTTATCTTCACCATTGATGTCTTTAGGTGCTACAAAATCATTATTCATCCTTATCTTCACCACCATTGACTTCTCAACAGCAACTGCCCACGACGCATAATTTTTCTCAGTCAACTTTTCCGAGGTTATCTGAAGACTAGATCCTCCCGATCCTGTCATTGTGAAAATTGGGTGTACCTGTTCAGAAGTAAAAGGATCTATCGACAATCCAGAACTTTCTCCAGTAGTGTCTGCCATAACAACCCTAAGAAGATACAACGAAGAGGGTCGAGCCCTATAGAGAACAGACGCGCTACAGAGAACAAACGTCAGGTACTAGAGCCGCAATCACGCAAGCGGCAGGGAGGCTGTGGGTCTTCTGATGCTTGCGGCGAGAAAAAAAAAACCGCAAAAAGAGTAGCCAAGTTCAGAAGTCCACAGAAGAGATAAAACGGCCAAGTTCTGCTTCGGCGACCAAAAAAAAGCAGACACGAGAAGAAATCCACAGAATTAGCAGAAGAAATCCAGAACAGGAGGGTAAACGGCAGAACCTTTCTGCTTCGGCGACAAGAATTGGTCGAAGCAGCGTTGCTTCGCGTGCGCTCGCGGCGAGGAGGCGCGCGCGCTTGTGTGCTCGCGTCAAGCAGAAGCCGCGATGGAGCCCTGCGACTTGTACGCTCGCACCAGAAGCACCAGAAGCCACTGCGATGGAGCTGCGAGCGCGAACAAGCAGAGCGAAGGATCAGATCTCGTCGGCTACTCCACAGCGAAGGCAGAGCGCGGGATCGGCAGACACTTTCTGCTTCGGCGACAAGAATAGGTCGAAGCAGCGTTGCTTCGCGTGCGCTCGCGTCGAGGAGGCGCGCGCGCTTGTGTGCTCTAAAATATTAAGTCTGGATTCTAAAACAGAGACTCGAGTTTCAAGGAGAACCTTCATAGTGCTTCCTCAGACTTGTTGACTCGTAGGTATTATTATGTTAAAACTTTGTTGTAAGCATAAGTTGCATATTTGTTTCCTACATAGTTTACATATTCCCCTTTTATCTATGGCTGGGTAATATCCACATAGGAAACAAGGAAAATTTTCGTCTCCTATTTTTAGGACCCAGTCATGGACACAGTTTAGCACATCTGATCTTGATATTGTATTTTGAGGTATAGATTGTGTGAACATAAGGTTCATAGCATCTAAGTCCTCCCATTGATCTGCTAAGTCATCAAGCTCTTGTTGGAAATTGCTACTACTGGATGCATATTTGTTTGCCAAGGTATAAGGGTTGTCAAGGAATGAATTGATTAATATATAATCAGAGGAGGAAGCTATTTCTTCTATGTCTTCGATAGAGACAATACAGTAAATAGAAGAGGTATCAGATACATCCTCTTGAATTGCTATTAAATCTAGGTTTGTGCAAGAGACCAATTTGGCTTCTCTAGTGTATAAGTTTTTCTTATTTGGACATGCTGAGGATAAATGACTGGTTCATTACAGGAAAAGCAAGTTATTGTATTAGCATATGTTTTCTTTGGTTTAAATTTTCTGACATGTTTAGTCTTGTTTAAATATGGCTTCTTTTCTTTGCTTTTTCTGAAGTAGTAGCCTTTTCTAGGTCTAATTTTGGGCTGAGACTGTATAGTTGGATTACTGGGTTTTCTTCGTTGTTTGTGCCTATGGTGGCTTCATCCATATTGACGTGGGGTGTATATTTGACTGTAAAACCCGTATTGTTGGTTTTTAAGTTGTTTTTGTATTTGAATATAAGTACATTTTTCTTTAAGTATTGAGATGATATGTTGAATTCTAACTCCTATATTATCATATTGAGGTGCCACTTTTAAGTCTGTCCATGCCTTGTGGATTTCTTTGCCTAAGTCTCCTGGTAATTTGCTAAATAGTCTTTCGCCTAATTCAGGATTACAATAATTCCTGAGATAGCTGAGTGCTAGAAAGTCATTGCAAAATGGTTTGATCCAATTCCAACCAAATAGTTGAAGCAGTTCTAATCCCTCATGGTTTCCCTTTGTCGGATATCTAATCCTGTATTGGCATCTCTAGCAGTTAAAGGTCTATGGATGGTATAACAAAAGTTTAGTATGTTATTGCCTTGGGCTGCTATACGAGCTATTTCCTCCGAGAATTTTAATTTGTAGGCTTCCTAAGCGGCTCTGGCTACATCACCTAAATAATTTTCTCCTATACGAATCATGGCTTCTCCTGTTTCTATGTCTAGCTCATGCTTGGCTTGATAATCTCTTCTAGACAATCCATTGTTCTAAATAATTGTCATATAGCTGAGGGCATTCAACTATGTTTAAAAGTATAGAATTTTTCCCAAAATAAGTAATCTCAGGTGGACGTCTTTTTCCTAGGGTTCTGAGAAGTGGATTATTGTTGGTATATGGAAGGATTGGATGACCTTGTCCATAATCAGTAGTTCTTATAGAACTTTCTGGATATTGTATTATAGGTGGCCTAGAAGTGGCAGATATATTAGTAGATTCAGTTGGGTTCATAAGGTTTAATTCTGTGCTTCGTTTCCTAGCAATTATATTATGATCTTCATCAAAATATAATCCCCTGTCATTCTCAATTTTTGTTGTCTCTTTTCAAAGTCTTCGAGTTCAGTTAATTCTTTAGGGGTCAAACAAGTTGTCATTTCTGAGGGCAAAAATAAAAATTTGTCTAAGTCATCAAAAAACCCATATTGTGGTTCTTGATGTAACATAAAAGTTATGTTCTCTACTACAGATGTGCTTTGCTGACTACTGTTAATAGTAAGATCCTCTATATTCATTAGGTTTAAATTATCTTCTTCTTCATTATCTTCATTCTGTGAAGTAGAAGGCTTATAATTGTTGAATCTTACTGTGAGATCTCCCTTTCTATCTTTGTACATTATTGATTGCGTTGGTTGTAAAGTCCTGGATGGTATATCCAAAGTGATGTTCCATTCTAATCCTGTTAAGGTTTCAGAGGAACAATCTCTTGGTTTTAGGAAGTATATTTCTCTAGAAGTAAGAGCCTCAATGATATCATTAATCTGTACTCTAAAACTATTAGTAATCTGAGTCATTGTTTTTCCTAAGAAAAAAATATTTGTTTTTCCTAAGAAAATAATATCTATTTGTATATTATCCTTCTTAAAGTCTCCGTAACCTTTAGCGTTAATTATGATTTTAATATATTTAACGAAGTCTTGAATTATCATATTAAAATTAGGGCAAAAGTATGTGATTCCTATGTTATTGTTCATATCAACTTCAATAAGCCCACTAATTGCTTTTTCTTTATCTACGAATCTTGAGTCATATAGGACAAGTAATACCTTGCCTCCTATGCTTTTTCTAGTTAAGCCTCTAAGGCCGAATATAATTAATCCTAAATGAATGTAATTATGTCGTCAACAGAGAAGTATTTGTGCTGACTTTTCAATCATAAGAGTTAGACGTTCTTCTCCTCCATCAAGGAGGTGAAGTGCTTCAGTCCTATGGTGGCGAAATAAAGAAGTGTTGAAAGAAAATCTTCCTTGGTTATACAATCTTCTAGGATTTAGTGTGTTAAGTTGGGCATTAGAAAGAGAGTCAGATCTCTTTCTATGTCTACTAATTCTTCTAATCTGTGATTAGAAATACTATTTCTTCTTCCCACTATATTATCTAGCCAAGAAGTTGTATTTGTTTCTGTTCTTCTTTCACTTATTGTTCTAGATGGACCGGTAAAAGTCTCAGTTGTATTTGAGGGTCGTATTAAATTCATTTTGAGTGAGGGGTGTAAAAGGAATAAGTTTTAGGTTGTTTTCTAGAAATTACTTTTCCCGTGGATAACTTATTTAAGTCTTTTGCTAAACTATCTATACTTTCTTTCCACTCTGTGGCTAGTGTTGTTTTTTGTATTTGTTTCTCAATTTGGAGTACTTTATTTTCTAAAAGTGTGAGTCTATGATGCAAGGAGGATAATAAGGCTATGATAGTATTATTTTGTTGAATTAAGACTTGATCTGCTTGTCCAATAACTTCAAGTTTACAATAGCCAATATCTTGACTCTTTGAAAAGTGTTTGGAAAATTCTAAAGCTTCTTCAAAATAAGTATTTTCAAAGTTTAGTTTGTTCATTTATATTTAATTTCTTCTAGTAGAGCATGCATATTTTTAAGCTCCTCTACTATCTTTGTTATGATTATTTCTTTTAATTGTAATAGGACTATTTGAGTTTGACACTCAAATTGTTTGGCTAGTAGTTCAAAGGAGTTATTGTTATTGTCTTCGTTTATTAGTTTTGACAAACTTAAACTTTCTTTCTAGGTAGGAATACTAAATAGATTAAGCTGACTAACTCTTCTGTTTAATGAGTCTTGATAGTCTTTTAAGAAATCTATGTTTCTTCTCAGGTCGTCTAGTAGTTGTGTTTGTTGGATTACAGTCATAGATACTTGTTCTAATATATGATAGATATGGTTTTGTTGAGCTGCTAAAGAAGTGTCTAAACTAAGAACTAAGTCTGTAAGAGTATTTAAGTGGGGTTTTCACTATGTAGGCAGTGGTTGAATGCTCNTCAATACAGTGAGCCTCACCCGTAAGAGATTCACAGAGACAGACTGTTGCCCCGGCTTTTTTAGGGAGGCAGTTTGCCCTTGCGTACCCTTTTCTTAGCCTGCACAGGTCTTACGCAGAAAGATTTCTCTGCAATCTTTACGGTTATCTTTCACAGAATAGTTACTAGGAAAAGGACTGAGGTATAGAGATAATTTTAAGGTCACAAAAACAAAGAGGTTGCTAACATGCTTATTAAAAGAACTTATATTAAACAGAACTTAATTACATATCTTGCGAAACAAACTGAGATTACAAACAGCATAGACACCTAGTACAAACTTATTTTACAAGGCTTATTTACATGCTGTATTTACATGACGAACTTATGGATTTACAATGGAGGAGGAAATTAGTTGTAAGGCAGTAGGAAAACACTTACAACTTCGGAGAGAGAGAGAGAGAGAGAGAGCTTGAGTTGGAAATTCGGAAGGGGCTTGCTAGCGCTGAAAGTTCGTAGCTGCTGGAGGAGAAGAAGGAGGTTTATATAGAGAGAACATGGGTTGCGTGGAAGAGACATCTGGAGTAATCAGGGCCTGGGTAGGGGGAGTAAGGAAGAGGCATGTGGAGAGAAGAGATAAGAGCGAATCTGAGTACGTGGAAAGTATGTAGCCAGGCTTTACAGAAAGTTGCTGATGGAAGTAATTGTTGATAAGGACAAGTCTTGCTGTAAAGAGAGAGTGACCAAGAATGGTAGGTCCCTTTAGGATTCCATCATATTATCAATGTTCTGTTCGCCAATAGAGTCCAAAGAAGGTGTGTTGGTGCCTTGGGCTTCTTGAAATTGGACTAGTTGTGCTGGTGGGCTGGTTTGACTTGACTGACATTGTTGGGTCAGTTGATTGTATAGTTGATTTCGGGCTAAAGCAGCTCGATATGCTCGGGCAGAAAGGACAGAAGTGGCTCTTGCTTTACAGGCCCATCTTTCTGTTTTCTTCTGATAATGCTGAAACAGAGTAGTGTGTTGTGTGGTGAAAGTAAAAGGGAAAAACCTGGATCCCATGTCTTTGGGCCAATAGATCTTTTCTGTATATGTTTCGCCTGCTAGGAGATATTCATTGGGATCTTCCAATCTATCCCAAGTCCAGTTGGACCCTTGAACGGAAGCTCTCCAATGTTTAAGTTGATCCATCAGTGATGGAAAAGCGTCCCAATCAGTATCAGAATCAGAGGGGTAGTCTTCAAACTCTGGTTGTCGAGTGGGAAGATCATCTGCATCTAGTCTAACTAGATGTCTGGCAGGCTCAATTTTTAAATTTACCCATTCTGGAGGAGAGCTATCAATTGTACATATCACATATGTTTCTTCTTCTTCAAGAACTAAGGAAATGATTTGTCCCAGTTTCTTTGGGAAGTCTCTGATAGAATCAGGATCATGAACCCATAACTTAGCTAGCAATCCATAGTCCATTAATAGGAATGGGGTTATTAGTCTTCCTTTGATTGTTGGAGGTTCATAGGTATCAATGTTGATGTTGACCCGTCGAAAACAATATACTAGTTGGCATTGGCAGCCATATTTTTCTGAAGTTTCACAGACTTTGTTTCTGTTTTGGCACTTGAGTTTGGGGCTAAATTCAGCTTCATACTGTATTGTCATTCCTTTTAGTACTTTTTGGTGTAGAAGTTTCAGGGCATCACATAATTCTGCAAAAACTTCGAAAGTAGATCCTTCAGCCAGTCTTCGTATGTAGATAGAAATATCTTCCGGGATAGTATTTGGAAGTCCTAATAGTGTTGCCTCCGAGTGTCTTTGTGCTGTAGTTGCTTCTGATCTTGCTTTCAATTGCCCCAAAGTTAGATATTTTGGCCGATGAATCACAGGCTCTTTATTCTTTTGTGGCATGGTTGTAAGGGCTTGAGCATAAGTTTTGTCTGAGTCTTTTGTTTCTGTTTCCATATGTGATTTTTCGCCAGTTTTAAGAAGCGAGCTAACAAAGAAGTTTGGCCCAATAACTGTCCTTGCTATATTGAAGGCTTCTTCCAGGGAATAAAAACCTTTAAATGAAGGATGTTCACATTCTTGTATTGCAATGGTGACTTCTTCCCAATCTTGGTAGACTCCCGCTTGTGTCCCAGAGAAGACCACATAATAGGAGAACTTCTTTCCGATTGGTTTTTGTACTGTTGTTTGGAAGTAATTAGCCAGAGCATTAATAATTGCTATCTTGAAGTTAGCACTTCCTGGAATAGTAGGAATATTCCAGATGTTGTCAAGTAAGTAAGTTTGGATGTGGTCAAGCTTGTCTCTTGCTGTAAAGTGAAACTGTTCCTCATAGCGAGTAAATTGTTAAAGTTCTTGATTGCCAAACCTCATGGTTCTCATTGAGAAAGTTTTTACTTTCTTTTATTTATTCATTGTTGTACCTGTCATAAACAAGAAGTTAATGTAAAAGTCTAGAAAGAATATCAACTAAGGAATTATTACTTCCTTTAATATGTTCCCACTGAATAGTCAGTCCATTATTTATAATTGTATCTATGAATTTTAACCATCTTTTTGTACTCAGTCCTTTCCTTAGTCCTTTTGTCTGCTGGCTGTATTTGACTATAGCTTCGCAATCTGTTCTGACTGTAATTTCGAGTTTTCTGCATATAAAGAGTCTGAAAGCATCTAGACAATAAATTACTGCTAATATTTCATAATCAAGAGATGTTAGTCGTCCTTTTTCTTTATATTGGCCAGAAGCATATCGACAGATAGCCTCAGAAGATTTTGTGTCATATTTAGAGGGTTTTCGGTAAAGAACTCCTCCTCATCCGTTGTCACAACCATCTGTTTCTATAATTAAGTAATCAGTGTCTAATGGTAGTCGTAAGACTGGGATTTTTCTTACCATTTCTTTAATTTGTTTAACTAGTTCTATGTCTTGTTGATTGAAATATTTTTATCCGGTTAAGGATGTTTTGTTATATAAGGGTCCACTAATTTTTCCTATGTCTTTCAGGTATTGTCTAGCATAGTTAAGGAGTCCTAAGAATGATCTAAGGGTTTTGGTATCTTCCATTTTGTCAGGAAAACTTAATATTTTTGAGGAAATATGAGGTTGTAATGAGATAGTTCCTTGTCCGATTTCAGCTCCCAAGAAGTCTATATGTTTAACAACTAGCTTCATTTTGCTTCTGGAGATTATTAAACAATGTGTCTCAAATAAATTAAATACCATGTGTAAATGTGCATAGTGTTTTTCTTTTGTTTTGGAGAAAACCAAAATATCATCAATATAAACACAAGTATAATTTGCTAAGTTTTTAAATATTGTGTCCATTTTTCTTTGAAAGATTTGTGGTACTACTTTTAGGCCAAATGGCATGACTAACCATTCAAAGTGGCCTTCGGGGCAAGAAAAAGCAGTCCATTCTATAGAATCAGGATGCATCCTTACTTGCCAGAATCCAGATTTCATGTCAAATTTTGAGTACCATTTGGAATCTTGAATTTTGTTCAATAGTTGGTCTTTATCAGGAATTTTATATCCATCTTCCTGGCAATTATCATTTAGGCGTTTGTAGTTAAACACCATCCTAGATTGTCCCCTTTTTTGTTCCGATCCTTTGTTTACAATGAAGGTTGGGCTTCGATGTCTAGAGGTAGAACGCTGAATAGCTCCAAGGGCTAGTAATTGGTTTATATGCATTTTGCATTCTTCAGTTTCCCAGTTTGTATATTTTAAGTCTTGTGCTTTTATTGTAAGATCTGGGTTGATTATTGTTAATTTGCAATATGTTTTATCATGTTCCCAATATTTTGTTGGGTTTTCACCAATAATTTCTAATTTTTCTAGTCGGGAGATGAGAGTCCAAGTCAAGTTGAGTTGTTATTAGGTTTCGTAAATATGTGGGGGAGAGTAGATCTTTCGGAATGTCTAAAACCAGGCTATTTAAATCTTCAAGATAAAGGTCATCTTGAATCAATTCTTGGTATGCTACGGAACAAGAAAGTTCTTGGTTTATTAAGTAAGAACCTTTACAAAGTGTATTATCCTTACATTGACAACTGTTTGCATTATCTTTACATTGACAACTATTTGTATCTTTTGGGTTTATGTCTTTAGGATTAGGATGCTTATTAGGAACTGAAGGATAATCTGACACTATTGGGGATACTATAGGTGTAGAGAGAAAAATGGCATAATCTTTTGTAAGTAATAATGCTCTGTCTTAGGCTATAAGGAAACTAAGTCCTAGGATTAAGTGAAGATTTGGTTGTGGAAGAGGTTTGATCCAGAGTTTTGGAAGGGAGAGAGAAGTCCCAAATGTATCACAGTTTGTATAAAATCTTAAATGTGTATTTGTAACGAATTTGGTACAAGATAGTTGTTGACTATCAAATTGCGTACTAACCATTGGTTGAGTCGCAGTTTTGATAAGTTCCGGGGGTACTATAGATAGAATAGTTTTTTCATCTATTGTAGAGTTTGTAGCCCCACTGTCAAGGAAAGCATGTAGAGTAAATTCATGCCCGTGTATATTGATTAGACACCGAACTCTGATATCAGTAGTTTGTCCAGTATTACATATACTGGGGGTTTTAATAAAAACCATATCAATGTCTGAGCTTGGTTCTGTTATGACCAATCTCTTTCCTTTATCTTGTGTAATGGAAGTATTATCCTGATTGAGTTTTGCAATTTCTGTTTCTAAAATATTAAGTCTGGTTTCTAAAACAGAGACTCGAGTCTCAAGGAGAACATTTCTAGTGCTTCCTCTGACTTATTGACTTGTAGGTATTATTATATTAAAGTTTTGTTGTAAGCATAAGTTGCATATTTGTTTCCTACATAGTTTACATGTTCCTCTTTTATCTATAGCTAGGTAATATCCACATAGGAAACAAGGAAAATTTTCATCTCCTATTTTTAGGACCCAGTCATGGACACAGTCTGACACATCTAGTTTTGATATTGTATTTTGAGGTATAGATTGTGTGAACATAAGGTTTATAGCATCTAAGTCCTCCCATTGCTCTGCTAAATCATCAAGCTCTTGTTGGAGATTGTTACTACTGGATGTACATTTGTTTGTTAAGGTATACGGGTCGTCAAGGAATGAATTTATTAATGTATAATCAGAGGAGGAAGTTATTTCTTCTATGTCCTCGATAGATACTATAGAATAGATGGAAGAGGTATCAGATATATCCTCCTGGATTGCTATTAAGTCTAGGTTTGTGCAAGAGACTAATTTGACTTCTCTAGTGTATAAGTTTTTCTTATTTGGACATGATGAGGATAAATGACCTGGTTCATTACAGGCAAAGCAAGTTATTGTATTGGCATATGTTTTCTTTGGTTTAAATTTTCTGACGTGTTTAGTCTTATTTAAATATGGCTTCTTTTCTTTGCTTTTTCTCAAGTAGTATCCTTTCCTAGGTCTAATTTTGGGTTGAGGCTGTATGGTTGGTTTACTGGGTTTTCTTCGTTGTTTATGCTTATGGTGGCTTAAACCATATTGCTGTGGGGTCACTACTAGAAAAAATGCATTTAACAACAATGAATCACTGTTGTCGTATGCCAAATACCACTGTTGTTAAAGGCCATGATGTTAAAGGGGGGGTCTACGACAACAGTGAATCACTGTTGATTCACTGTTGTCGTTTGGTCTACGACAACAGTTTTCCACTGTTGTCGTATATCACATTCGACAACATTTTGACAACAGTTTTTCACTGTTGTCTTTTATTATATTCGACAATAATTGTATAACCGTTGTCGTATATCAATAACAACAGTTTATCACTGTTGTCGTTTAGGGTTTTCACTGTTGTCGTTTAAATGAGTTTTAACAACGGTGTTTAAATGTTGTCGTATGCCATATTCACCGTTGTCGTTTATCTACAACAACAGTTTAGCTTTAAAAAAATCTGTTGTGTGTTTGTACTGTTCCACAACAGTTTCATACCAATTTGACAACAAAGATATTTCCATTATATTTTCAATTAAAAGACAATAATTTAACCTCGAAACAAAAACTATATATATCAAATATCATCAACATATTTACAATAAAGATCCACCACAACCTTTCTACAGACGAAACCACAAAAGTATCTTCTGTCCAAAAACCTTTCTACAGACGAAACCACTAAAATATCTTCTGACCCAAATTACAAGAGTTCAAATTATATATAATTCTGACCCAACTAAACTTACAATGAAGTTCAAATCACAAAAATTATAGCTTGGAAGGTCAGATTAATGGTCTTCGAACATGATCACGAACAAGTCCCTGCAGCTGGAAAAAAGAGAACAAACACTCTAATTAGTTATTCTATTAAATGCATATGTCAAATAAAAAATGATCCATGAAGATATGTATCAACAAACAACAAAAATAACAAACTAACAAACACCCTAGAGAGGTCTTCTCTTTTTATATCTAAACCATCATCCTTTGGCTGTAGTACAGAAATGCATGTACATCATGATCCAAGCATAAGATGTGTTTGCCAAAAAAATTAATATGAAAAACGTGAAAGCAATAGATAAACATACATTATGATTTTTAGTGAGAAACAAGTGATGATAACATAAAGTATTATGGCACAGCAAGCATTCAAGCATTTGAATTACATTGATGGGCATTAAAGGATTATACTGGTTAGTTGGGCAGCATTAGCAGTGTTAAAGAGCATTATATATGTATATATTAAATAACATTAAAGCTCTTTAACAATGTTATTCATGACTAAGAAAGTAGCATACTCGAACATATATATGTATACATATATACCCACACATGTATATGTTTGCTAGGTGAATCAAATATTGAGAGAGTTATATAGTAGAAAATATGGTTTTTTTTTGTAACCTTTTCCTCTTCAAATAGAAGGTTTCCATAATAATAATCCACAGAGGTGTGATTGAGGCAACAATTGTTCCCTGTCATACATTACCGTACATAAGAAATGGCACACTAATGAAATCAATCCACACCTAGTAAATACTGCCAGTAAATCAAAGCAATCCACACCTAGTAGATCGCACAACTTATTAATGAAATCTATGAAAATCTTCCTATTTCCATCCATGCAAATTTTGCATTTAAATTAGAATTAGGCTTTAGAATCAACATATGAAATTGCTTAAACTCTAATCACAAGTTTAAGAAATTATTATGATTTGAGATTAACTTCTGATTTCCCAAGCCAATTAGCAACCTGAAAGAAAGAAAGAAAAATCAGTAAAAACTTGCTTAAACAGGATTGTGATGCTTAAACCTAGTAGTGATGTGAGACAAGAAGGCAATTAGATTGAGATGAGCTGTTGATTTCATCTTGTCTACAAGCTTCCCTTGTGATAAAGATAGCAAAGCTATTAAAGTACCTTGCACAGTGAAATATTAATGCCATGTAATTCCAAATATTCTTATCTCCTTTTTCTTTTACATCAAAATAAATTATAAATTCTTAGCAGATAAATACTCTTACCATACCAGTTCTTATCTCCCAAGCTTCAACAACCTTTTCTTCTTCCTACATTACAAAACCAAGAAACAATAAGCCAATGAGAGGCACAAAAAGAATTTTATAACAATGGAGCAGATAAAAAATAAGAAATTCATCAAATGATGGATTATGTGATTTTAAACAAGATTGGTGGGACTTGTATGTTTATAACCTGTTGAGCTTAGCTAACTCTTGAACGAACAATAAGAATACGTTCCAGGTATGGCACAGAGCAGAGACCTAAAGATGTGAAATGACATTGTATGTAGATCCAGGAAACTAAGATTACTTACAGGGGTGAATAGGTTTCCCCTAGAAATGCAAATCAGATTAAAACAGAATAAAGAGAAGACGAGGAAAGTAAGAGGAAGTGTCGAACTCGGAGCTCGGGGCCGCTCGAGGAGGATCTCCTTGGTGGAAACCATGGTGAGACGGGCACCGACGTCCTCGTGGGTAGCGTCGCCGAACTTGGTCCACGACCGGCGCTCGAGAGAGTGGTTGTTGAGGTGGGCACACGTGAGCTTGCGGACGCCCTTCGTTATCGTCACCCTCACCTTGTTGCGCGTCGTAGAACCAGTATCTGATCACCTTCTTCACTCCCTTCTCGTTTGGCCCGATCAACACCCACGGCGGCAACAGGAAATCGAGATCCTCAGCGTCGTCCTCAAGCTCCCCCAGCGAAGTTTCCACATCCTCCGCTCGTCGCCCTTGTGCCCGATGCGACTTTTGCCCTAGATGTGCAGACCCTGATTTTTGGGCGGCAAAGAGGTTTTTGCGATTGAATCTTTTCGTGAGAGGAGGTATTGACGTTGATAAAATATCATTAGTGTATGTATTTAAAAAAATTGTATAGAGAACACATTTTTTTTGAAAAACGTTGTGATAAAAAAATATATCAATAGACAAATGTTATTGTATATGGATATTTAAAATAATTTTTCTTATAAATATCATCCTATTTTAATGTTTAAAATAATTTTTTTAATATCATTAAAAAATATTTATAGTGACATTTAAAATTAAATATCATTGAGACAATGTTGCCATATTTCTAATATTATAGATAATACTTGTTAAAAAAATATTATTATAGATATTAAAATAAAAATATATAGACAACGTTTTTCACAACGTTTTTTGAAAAACCTTGTCTTTGATCCCAAAAAAATATCAATAGACAACACTTATTTGAAAAAAAGTTGTCTTTAATAAATAAAAATAAAAAATACAAACAATGCTTTTCACTAAAAGCGTTGTAGAAAGAAAAAAGACAATGCATTTAAAAAAAAACGTTGCCTTTTAAGTGTTGTGTAATCTCAATTTTCTTATAGTGAGCATAAGATGCTATAAATCTACTTGTAAACTACTAATAGGGTTGGCAGAAAATTATGCTCTACTGGACAATGTTCTTAGTTTCAAACTCATCAACGGTTAGAGAAAAAAGATGATTAAGGATCGAAAAATAAGAGAATGAGGATTCAATAGTTCGTTATTTTTTTTACAGTTGGATATCCACCGTTGATTTTGTTTATTGATTGAATAGCACAACAATACAACAACAACAGTTTAATATAACTGTTGTATATTGTCATAATAAACAACAGTTTCTCACATCAGTTGTTATAAATCCAGCCTATAGACAACGGTTATTTTATAACTGTTGTCGTTGAGTATACATACGACAACACTCATGTTATTACTGTTGTCTTTTTACGTATAAGACGAACAACAACAACGGTTAATACTAAAACTGTTGTTAAATTGACATAAGACAACACTTTTTCAAAAAACCGTTGTCTATTATGTGTTGTTGAATGCAAAAATTCTAGTAGTGGGTATATATTTGACTGCAAAACCCGTATTGTTGGTTTTTAAGTTGCTTTTGTATTTGTATATAAGTACATTTTTCTTTAAGTATTGAAATAATATGTTGAATTCTAACTCCTATATTATCATATTGAGGTGTCACTTTTAAGTCTGTCCATGCCTTGTGTATTTCTTTGCCTAAGTCTCCTGGTAGTTTACTAAATAGTCTTTCACCTAATTCAGGATTACAATAATTTCCAGAGATAGCTGTGAGTGCTAAAAAGTCATTGCAAAAAGGTTTTATCCAATTCCAACTAAATAGTTGAAGTTGTTCTAAGTCCCTCATGGCTTCCCTTTGTCGGATATCTAATCTTGTATTTGCATCCCTAGCAGTTAAAAGTCTATTGATGGTATAACAAAAATTAAGTATGTTATTACCTTGGGCTGCTATTCTAGCTATTTCCTCTGTGAATTTTAATTTGTAGGCTTCCCAAGCGGCTCTAGCTACGTCACCTAAATAATTTTCTCCTATACGAATCATGGCATCTCCTGTTTCTATGTCTAGCTCATGCTTGGCTTGATAGTCTCTTCTAACAGAGACAATCCATTGTTCCAAATAATTGTCATATAGCTGGGGGTCATCGCATTCAGCTATGTTTAAAAGTACAGAGTTTTTCCCAAAGTAAGTAATTTCAGGTGGACGTCTTTTTCCCAGAGTTCTGAGAAGTGGATTATTGTTGGTATATGGAAGGATTGGTGTCCTTGGTGGATGGCCTTGTCCATAATCAGTAGTTCGCATAGAACTTTCTGGATATTGTATTATAGGTAGTCTAGAAGTAGCAGATGTATTAGTTGATTCAGCTAGATTCATAAGGTTTAATTCTGTGCTTCTTTTCCTAGCAATTATATTATGATCTTCATCAAAATATAATTCATAGTCATTCTCAAGTTTTTGTTGTCTCTTTTCAAAGTCTTCTAGTTCAATTAATTCTTTAGGGGTCAGGTAAGTTGCCATTTCTGAGGGCAAAAATAAATATTCTTCTAAATCATCAAAAAAACCATATTGTGGTTCTTGATTTAACATAAAAGTCATGTTCTCTACTACTGATGCGTCTTGCTGGCTACTGATAGTAATGTCTTCTATGTTCATTAGGTTTAAATTATCTTCTTCTTCATTATCATCATTTTGTGAAGTAGAAGGCTTATAATTGTTGAATCTTACTGTGAGATCTCCCTTTCTATCTTTGTACATTATTGATTGCGTTGGTTGTAATGTCCTGGATGATATATCCAAAGTGATGTTCCATTCTAATCCTGCTAAGGTTTCAGAAGAAAAGTCTCTTGGTTTTAGGAAATATATTCCTCTAGAAGTAAGGGCCTCTATGATATCATTTATTTGTACTCTAAAACTATTATTAATCTGGGTCATTGTTTTTCCTAGGAAAATGATATCAATTTGTATATTATCTTTCTTAAAGTCTCCATAACCTTTAGCTTTAATTATTATTTTAATATGTTTAACGAAGTCTTGAATTGTCATATTAAAATTAGGGCAAAAGTATGTAATTCCTATGTTATTGTTCATGTCGACTTCAATAAGTCCAATAATTGCTTTTTCTTTATCTACGAATCTTGAGTCATATAGGACCAATAATACCTTGCCTCCTATGCTTTTTCTAGTTAAGCCTCTAAGGCCGAATATAATTAATCCTAAATGAATGTAATTATGTCGTCGACAGAGAAGTATTCGTGCTGACTCTTCAGTCATAAGAGTTAGACGTTGTTCTCCTCCATCAGGGAGGTGAAGTGCTTCCGTCCTATGGTGGCGAAATAAAGAAGTATTGAAAGAGAATCTTCCTTGGTTATACAATCTTCTAGGATTTAGTGTGTTAAGTTGGGCATTAGAAAAGAGAGTAAGATCTCTTTCTACGTCTACTAATTCTTCTAATCTATGATTAGAAATACTATTTCTCCTTCCCACTATATTATCGAGCCAAGAAGTTGTATTTGTTTCTATTCTTTCACTTATTGTTCTAGATGGACCAGTAAAAGTCTTAGTTGTATTTGCTGGTCGTATTAAATTCATTTTGAGTGAGGGGTGTAAAAGGAATAAGTTTTAGGTTGTTTTCTAGAAATTACTTTTCCTGTGGATAACTTACTTAAGTCTTTTGCCAAACTATCTATACTTTCTTTCCATTCTGTGGCTAGTGTTGTTTTTTGTATTTGTTTCTCAATTTGGAGTACTTTGTTTTCTAAAAGTGTGAGCCTATGGTATAATGAGGATAATAAGGCTATGATAGTATTATTTTGTTGAATTAAAACTTGATCTGCTTGTCCAGTTACTTCGGGTTTACAATAGCCAATATCTTGATTCTTTGAGTAATGTTTCGAAAATTCTAAGGCTTCTTCAAAATAAGAATTTTCAAAGTTTAGTTTGTTCATTTATATTTAATTTCTTCTAGTAGAACATGCATATTTTTAAGATCCTCTACTATCTTTGTTGTGATTATTTCTTTTAATTGTAATAAAATTATTTGAGTTTGACCCTCAAATTGTTTGGCTAATAGTTCAAAGGGGTTATTGTTATTGTTTTCGTTTTTAAGTTTTGATAAATTTAAATTCTCTTTCTTAGTAAGAATATTAAACTGATTAAGCTGGCTAACTCTTCTGTTTAAAGAGTCTTGATAGTCTTTTAAGAAATCTATGTTTCTTCTCAGGTCGTCTAATAGTTATGTTTGTTGGATTACAGTCGTAGATACTTGTTCTAATATATAATAGATATGGTTTTGTTGAGCTGCTAAAGAAGTGCCTAGACTAAGAACTAAGTCTGTAAGAGTGTTTAAGGGGATTTTCACTATGTAGGTAGTGGTTAAATGCTCTAGATCTGGTATAACAATTATGATTAAAATGATCTGTTGTTATGATCTTCCTAGTTGGGTTTTGTAATGCTAGATCCAAATATTCTAATGTTGGAAATTCCTTAAAATTAGTTGTATAGGAAGTCATACATTTGTAGTCCGTAAAATCTTAAGGCTCTGATACCAAATTTTTGCTTAATCCTAGGACTTAGTTTCCTTATAGCCCAAGACAGAGCATTATTACTTACAAAAGATTATGCCATTTTTCTCTCCACACCTATAGTATCCCCAATAGTGTCAGATTATCCTTCAGTTCCTAATAAGCATCCTAATCCTAAAGACATAAACCCAAAAGATACAAATAGTTGTCAATGTAAAGATAATGCAAACATTTGTCAATGTAAGGATAATACACTTTGTAAATGTTCTTGCTTAATAAACCAAGAACTTTCTTGTTCCGTAGCATACCAAGAATTGATTTTGTGAATAGTAATTGTGAACAGTAATTATAAACAGTAATTATAAACAGTAATTGTGTACAGTAATTGTGAACAGTAATTGTGAACAGTAATCTTAAACAGTAATTTTGAACAGTAATCGTAAACAATTATTTGGAACAATGGATTGTCTCTGTTAGAAGAGACTATCAAGCCAAGCATGAGCTAGACATAGAAACAGGAGATGCCATGATTCGTATAGGAGAAAATTATTTAGGTGACGTAGCTAGAGCCGCTTGAGAAGCCTACAAATTAAAATTCCCAGAGGAAATAGCTAGAATAGCAGCCCAAAGTAATAACATACTTAATTTTTGTTATACCATCCATAGACTTTTAACTGCTAGGGATGCAAATACAGGATTAGATATCCGACAAAGGGAAGCCATGAGGGACTTAGAACAACTTCAACTATTTAGTTGGAATTGGATAAAACCTTTTTGCAATGACTTTTTAGCACTCACAGCTATCTCTGGAAATTATTGTAATCCTGAATTAGGTGAAAGACTATTTGGTAAACTACCAGGAGACTTAGGCAAAGAAATACAGAAGGCATGGACAGACTTAAAAGTGGCACCTCAATATGATAATATAGGAGTTAGAATTCAACATATATATTATTTCAATACTTAAAGAAAAATGTACTTATATACAAATACAAAAGCAACTTAAAAACCAACAATACGGGTTTTGCAGTCAAATATATACCCCACAGCAATATGGTTTAAGCCACCATAAGCATAAACAACGGAGAAAACCCAGTAAGCCAACCATACAGCCTCAACCCAAAATTAGACCTAGGAAAGGATACTACTTGAGAAAAAGCAAAGAAAAGAAGCCATATTTAAATAAGACTAAACACGTCAGAAAATTTAAACCAAAGAAAACATATGCCAATACAATAACTTGCTTTTCCTGTAATGAACCAGGTCATTTATCCTCAGCATGTCCAAATAAGAAAAACTTATACACTAGAGAAGCCAAATTAGTCTCTTGCACAAACCTAGACTTAATAGCAATCCAGGAGGATGTATCTGATACCTCTTCCATCTATTCTATAGTATCTATCGAGGACATAGAAGAAATAACTTCCTCCTCTGATTATACATTAATAAATTCATTCCTTGACGACCCGTATACCTTAACAAACAAATGTACATCCAGTAGTAACAATCTCCAACAAAAGCTTGATGATTTAGCAGAGCAATGGGAGGACTTAGATGCTATAAACCTTATGTTCACACAATCTATACCTCAAAATACAATATCAAAACTAGATGTGTCAGACTGTGTCCATGACTGGGTCCTAAAAATAGGAGATGAAACTTTTCCTTGTTTCCTATGTGGATATTACCCAGCTATAGATAAAAGAGGAACATGTAAACTATGTAGGAAACAAATATGCAACTTATGCTTACAACAAAGCTTTAATATAATAATACCCACAAGTCAACAAGTCAGAGGAAGCACTAGAAATGTTCTCCTTGAGACTCGAGTTTCTGTTTTAGAAACCAGACTTACTATTTTAGAAACAGAAATTGCAAAACTCTCTCTCTCTCTCTCTCTCTATATATATATATATTGTAACGGTTTTGATCTCCTGAACGACAAAACCTGCGCGCTTGTGCGCGACAAACTTCCTGATCGGTCAAGTGACCGATCAGGCACTTTCCAAGGGCGGTAAGCCGGTGACTAGTAATGACGGGCGGAGGGTGCGATGAGCCCGACGGGTTCACCAATCCCTCTTGGTTATAGTATGATGTTCGGGACGGCTGTCGGAGGCCGTCGTTGGTCAACAAGCCCCGACGGGTTCACCAATCCCTCTTGGTTATAGTATGGTGTTCGGGACGGCGGCCGGAGGCCACCGTTGGTCAGGAAGCCCCTCGAAGTGTGCCTGATCGGTCACGAGATCGAGCAGGCACTTGCCTAATCGGTCACGCGACCGATCAGGAAACTTGTCGCGCATGGGCGCACAAGTTTTGTCGCTCAGGAGATCACTCCTCTATATTGTAAAATCTATTTATTTAACCAAATATATTAATTTTTTATATTTAATATGAAAATTTTAAAAAAAAATGAGAAAATTTTTGACCGGCCTTATCTGTGTCTTGGTTATATCGCTTGTCGTCCATGAGTCCCCTTTTATAATTGTCATCGAATTTGAACCTTCCTTTAATTATGAAGTCTCTCTCCATTGTTTATTACATTTTGAGCGAAATTCCACCTCATAAATGTTTCTTGAACGAGAGCAAAAACACTTACTATATGAGATTCTATCCTTCTTAATTTATTCAAGTTTGATTAAAATTACCATACTTATTGACTTGTATAAGAATTGGAGTTATGAATGTCTTAATCCTACATTTGATTGCCCTAAGTAATTATTTTTTTACAATCTTTTAGCTATTGATAGGGAGATGAGTTTTGAGATATTAGTTTTGTTTTTGTTTATTTGTTCGAGATGTTCAAGGAATAAAGTGTGGGAGTATGATAATTAATATTTTGATATATTATTTTGTCTTTTATACTTGACATTTTAATCCTTTAGTATCCTTAAATGTTGATTCATATTGTATTTTGTGTGTAAGAGTTAATTTAGAGCTTCATTTCAATTTATTTACATTTATGGTATTATTTCTCAAAATATGAATGTGATTTTGTAGGGAATCAAAAGATAACATCAATCGCGATCACAGAGCACAGCATGTAGGGCACACGACTAGTCCTACCCTTGACACAGCATGGTCGTGTCCCATCCTGAAGCGCAATTGGAGGCCACCTTAGTAGCCAACATAGTTGTGGCGCATGGTGGCTAGTTCACTTGGACATCTGTTCAATGGGGACATATAAAATGATTCATTGAGATCTAGAGTTGAGAGAGTCATCTTCTTCTTCCTTCTCCATCTCCATCCAATCCAAATCTTCATTCTGGTTGGGAGAAGAGCCACCATCTCCATCTCAACGGCCACCTTCATCCACAAGCTCAGGTTTTGATGTATGGCAAAAGGTTAAAGTTAGATTTTGTGGGTTCTAATCTGTTTATCAAGTGTGTAAGATTGAAAGACTTATTAGGACCTGACACTAGGCTGAAGTCAAGTTAGGTCTGTAGAACTTGATAATTGGCAAGAAGACTATTGATATATGGTAGGAAGTCTAGTTGGGTCTATGGGACTTGACAATCGGCTAAAATCCATATGGGGCATCTGGTAGGAAAACATAGTGGGTCAAGACTTGAGTATAGTTTATGAACGGTGAGTGGAGGTAAGTTACTGGAGGAGAGAGTTCCGATGAGGATGAATCCCAATGGGATTGATATGCGTAGATTATATATGATTTTATTTGACGCATATCTACTTGCATTTCATGAGCATAACATAATTTATTGCACCTATATGACTTCGCTACTATTATTTCCTATTTGTTCGGAGATCTGCTTTTTGTTTATTTTGATTAACAGGACGCGAAATGGAACGGAAATGAAGCGAAAAGCAGCGGGGCTTCTATGACCTCACATGGTAGTGTGGGTTTGATCGTGTATCACATGGCTCGACTATGCCAAATGGCACAACCATGTGCCACCCCCCAAATGTTGCATGATCGTGTGGCTCTCCCCGAAGTCTACATGACAAGGTTGTCACATATGACACAACCATGTCCATCATGCTCGAGAGAAGAACACAGCTTGACCATGCCCCATGGCATGATCGTGACTCCTCTGGCTGAAAGTTGCATGACATGGTTGTGCGAAACCGCACGACCATGCTGACGGAGATTAGGGGCATGCCCCTTGCTATAAAAGGATATTTTCTCCCCTTTTGACCTATCTTGGCTTTGGGGCTACGCTTCTTAGCTTGAGGAAGGGTTCTCCCCTAGGGGAAACCCTAGAGAGGTCATCTTTATCATCTCTGACTATCTGTCCGCCTCAACGTAAGGAGGCATGCCGAAGACACTAAGAATCCACTCGATAAGCATTTCATCCTTCTTCTTCTCAATTTTAGGTTGTTAGAATGCTATCTTTTGTGTCTTTGGTTTGTTTTTTCTTTCTTATGGAGTAATTTCTCTAATCTAGGATATAACGAATAGCTATTATATAATATTAATGTATAAACTATGGATTTATCCATTTTTTGTTTCAATGAAATATTTATTATCTTGTTCTATATGTATTGTGCCTTGTATGTGTTTGATGAAATGTGTGAGTGGTAAATACATATAGTTGTGAAGGTTTGGTCTCCACATAGAGGGAATATCCAAGATCGTATGATTGAGAATCCCTTAGTGACAAAGGGCTACCTTAACCCGACATTTCGAGAGTTGTCTCAAAATAGAGGTCAATCCTTTACAAGATATTAGCTAATAATACTTAATAAGTTTCTCTCTATCCCATATTAGAAAATATTTTGTGTAATCTATAATAGTATAATCGGGGGCCCTTCATGATAAAGGGTTATCTTTAACCGGATTCTTTAGGTTACTCTTTTTACTTAATGACATTGGATGTCAAAGAGGGACACACTTTGGTACACTTTTGTAGGGTCACACCGATAACTAGTTAAGATCTCTATGAGCGCATAAACATCGAAATTAAGATATGAATAACCCATAGAGTATCAACTAACATTGTAGTGAAACCAAAATCTTATATTCCACTCATCCAACCTTTACCCAAGAGTAATTCTCTCTCTTACTTTCTCTTGTTCTCTCTCTCTTTTCTTCTCTCTCTTTCTCACAAACTTTCACAACAATCTTGTGTGTTGGTGTAAGCCCTAAGAGTCAATCATGAGTTGATTGACTTAAGTCATAAAATATCATATTTATAAATAAAAAGTAATACTTTGGTTATTATATTTACTTCATGCTTGTGCCCGTTGAATAAATATAATAATGCCCTTTTAGTCTATAACACATCAATTGGTTTTTGACTGTGAGAGGCTATTGAGAACACTACTTTTAAATATTCTTAGTCAAACTTTAATATACAAGGGCAATATTAATACATTAAGACTAGCATGTAGGTAAATTGATGATTTGATCTCATAAGTCAAGGATATAAGATATCAAGTTGACACGCAGATATATATTATAGAATATGTACTGAATTAATCTCCTATGAGAAAGTTTCATATATCATTATATAAGTGTCAGGACCTTCGGTTGACACGCGTCCTCATCTACTCCTCTCAGGAGAGTGTATATGCCATTAGGATGTATACTAAAAGCCTAGCTTTTGTATAAACATCTACATTTTGAAATGAGAATCACATGATCATGGTTTGCATTTTATATTTATTATATGTATACATATTGTCTAATATTTTACATTGTAGATAACATGGTGTATGGTGTCACACAGAAGATCATGTTATCAGTCCCTTGTAGAGTATATGTGGAGGCTCACAACCTAAATGATTTTGGACATATCGTTGGCATGGTTGTTGTATAATTTGGTATTGGTTTATCTTGACCATAGAATGACACTAGTACACTTTGTGTGTATTGAGCAGGACCGATATAGAGGTGATTAAATTTATACTGACTATATAATTAAATCAAACCTAAGATATTATGGAGTACATTCTCTTAATCTCGATATAATAACGGGCGCATGTACTTAATATCTATTTCTTTGATTTACCAATGGGCGAGATTTATTTTGTTAAATCGATAGGCCTAGTAAATTGGGAAATAATATTATATACATGGTGTACCGTTGATTATAGAAGAAAATCATGTCCTGGTGAGTTAGGTTAATGATGCCCCCTTGAGGAGCTCATAAAGCTCATCATGTTAAATCCTGTAGGTGGACTTGGTCCGACATGATGATAAGGTTGAGTGGTACTACTCATGGAGTTAGATATTAATTAATTAAATTGTCAGTAATTTAATTAATTAATGGACATGTGATATCTTAAGAGATTTTGTACACATAATAGGTGGAGCCCATATTTATTTATGGGGGTTGGTGAGGTAGATCAATGATAATCCTTTAATGGATTGGATCATTATTAATGGATCAGACTTTGATCTATTAAGCGGCCAAGACCCAACTCCTCCTCATAGTCCCTATTGTAGCATATATATACCTCATATAGTCATGATACCAAGACCTAATGAAGAGAACTAAGCCTTGTTTTTTTTCTCCCTTTCCTTCTCTCTCCTAGGGTTGGGTGGCGGCAAAAATAGGGTGAAGGGTGGTGGCAAGGGTTTAGGGAAGGAGAAGGTCTTTGCTTTCTCTCTTCTTCTCTTCTCCTCTTGGTTTTCTCTTCTCTCATCTTGGGCGTGCGGCAACAAGGAGGTTTGGGAGTGGCTTGATCGGCGCAAAGCATAAGGGAGGAGATCTCTTTTCTTCTTTGTTGGTTGGCGTCACAAGCAAGGATAGAAGGACCGGGTGGCTTGGCTTTAGGGAAAGAATCATTTCTTTCTCTTCTTCATCTTCTTCTTCTTCCTCTCTTCTTGCTTATGGCTGGCAAAAAGAAGGTGCTCCTTCTTTGGTAGCCAGCGCAAGAGTAAGAAAGTGGTGCAACTTCCTTTGGTGGTTGGCGCAAGCACAAGGGAGAAGAAAGGTGGCTTTGGTGGCTTTTGTTTCATGGTAGATCGTCGCCCACTCTGTTGATGTAGTCTGGCCCGATTGTTGTTTTGGTGTTGACACCGAATTAAGTTTGGTTGAGTAAATTCGACTTAAGTCCTGGTCGGGGACTGGGCATGAAATTTCGGTGAGTGAAGCCGGGTGATTGAAACCCCGGTGACTGAAGTCGGGTCCCGGTGAGTGAAGCCGGGTGATTGAAACCCCGGTGAGTGAAGCCGGGTCCTGGTGAGTGAAGCCAGGTGACTGAAATCCCGATGAGTGAAGCCGGGTCCTGGTGAGTGAAGCCAGGTGACTGAAATCTCGGTGAGTGAAGACGGGTCCTGGTGAGTGAAGCCAGGTGACTGAAATCCCGGTGAGTGATGGGGGGTCTTGGTGACTGAAGCCAGGTGACTGAAATCCCGGTGAGTGAAGCCGAGTCCTGGTGAGTGAAGCCGGGTCCTGGTGAGTGAAGCCAGGTGACTAAAATCTCGGTGAGTGAAGCCGGGTCCTAGCGAGTTAAGCTAGGTTGAATAAAGTCCCGATGAGTGAAGCTGGGCATGGAGTCTTGGTCCGGGGGACTGAGCATGAGTCAGAGAATGCTAGGGAGCCTGTTCTCTGGACTTAGGGTTGAATCAGTTGGAGCTAGATCGGTATGGAGACCGATCAGGGAGTTGGCACAAGCTCCTTGACGTGGATCGGTCTGGTGACCGATCCAGGGGAGTCTGATCGATCTGGTGAACGATCAGGAAGAAAATAGAAACACTCTGTGTGGTTTCTGTTTGACTTCTGATCGTTCTGGTGAATGATCAAAAGAGAGGATCAGAGAGAGGACGGAGTGACCTGATCGGTCACTAGACCGATCAGGGCACAACCTGATCGGTCAGGTGACCGATCAGGTGTGTGGTTGCTGCGGGTTGTGGCAAGCAAACTGCTGGATCGATCAGTGTGACCGATCCACATCCCTGATCGATCAGTGTGACCGATCACAAGAAGATCTGCGATCCCTGTGACCTCACTGGACCGATCAGGCTGGAGCCTGATCGTTCAGGGTCATCACTGATCGGTCTGGTGACCGATCAGTGTCTGAACTTTAATTTGAAAACGTTGTCAGATCGCTCTGAATCACGCTGATCTTTTCTGATACACTGTTGATGTTGTTTGATATGCTTTGCTAATCATCTATTGAAGTGTGCAGACGTTACAAGGATGATACAAGCCAAGGAGAAGAGTCAATGGCGACTTTCACCGTTGCAGGTTTGTCTGTTTCCTATTTCCAGGTCTCAACGGCTTCTGGTACGGCTGGCGACTAACGAAGGCTTAGCTGAAGAGGTCTTCAGTGGACTGAGCGCTCAGTGGAGTCAATGGGTCAGGCTGTG
This sequence comes from Boesenbergia rotunda, assembly GCA_024364735.1. Taxonomy (NCBI): domain Eukaryota; kingdom Viridiplantae; phylum Streptophyta; class Magnoliopsida; order Zingiberales; family Zingiberaceae; genus Boesenbergia; species Boesenbergia rotunda. The sequence continues at coordinate 616,881 of JAGFNQ010002126.1, forward strand.
GCTCAGTGGGTGCTGATGGAGCCTGGCGATGGTGAGCAGGAGCTTAAGAAGAAGATGAGATGCAGAGGAGCATAAGAGGCAAATAGACAGAAAATGACGGAAGTTTGGCTGGGTTGTTTGAGCTCTCTGTAAAGCTTCTTGCTTGAGCGTTCCTGTTAGATTTTTGGTGAGGTTTCTTCTCGCGATCTCTTGTACTCAAGTTCATTCATCTGTGAGATCTGTGAAGAGATTTCTCCACTGAGAAGGAGGCTCTATTATATCCGGGTTCACCGGGGCTTGATCTGCCGACGATCAAGGGATCACCCACCTTACGGGCACGCCAAAGAGTAGGGGCAAGTTATCCCCGAACCTTGTACATCCTCGTGTTAGCATTGATTTGGTTTGTTCTTCATTTCTGCATTTCTGTTTGTTTCTGTATTGTTTCCGCTGCTGCTAACCTAAGTGCAGAGAAGTTCAAGAAGACAAGAAATTGTGTGTCTGGCTACATTCACCCCCCCTCTCTGGCCATCCAAGGCCCAACAAGTGGTATCAGATCTTGGGGCTCTGTTCAAACGGATTAACACTCGAGAGCTTACAACAACGATGGCTTTGAGAGAAGGTTTCAGCACCAACCGACCGCCTTTCTTCGACGAGGTAGATTTCCAGTATTGGAGATCACGCATGGAGTATTATCTCAAGACGGACATCAGAATGTGGTTTTTGGTGAAGGAGGGGTTCATCCCTCCAAAAGACGCTGAGGGAAAAGAGTTGGAATCCTCAAGATGGTCGGCTGAGCAAACTCGCAAGGGAGAAGCCGATGTGAAAGCGGTGGTCACCTTGCAGTGCGGGAGCACCAAGGACCAGTTGATAAAAGTTGGTCCCTTCACTAGTACGAAGGACTTTTGGAATAAGCTTATCGAACTCCATGAAGGCACCTGAGACTCAAGGATAGCGAAGAGGGACCTTTTCCTCAACCAACTCCAAAATCTCACCATGAAGGAGTCCGAGACGGTAAGTGAACTCCATGACCGGTTCAAAGAAATTCTTAACGTCTTACATTCCATTGATGAAAAGGTCGAGAATTGCGATCTTGTGAGGTATATTCTAAAAGCCTTTCTAAGGAATGCCTTGTGGTCATCCATGGTGGATGCTTACAAGGTTTCCAAGGACTCGTCCTTTGTTAAGTTAGAGGATTTATTTTGTGAAATGAAATTACATGAGATCTCTAACCAAAGCCCAAAGGAGAAAGTTGTGGATTTCGTGGCAGGGGACAGAAGAAAGGAGAAGAAGAAGGAAAAGGATGAGAACACCCATCACGTGGCTTTCATGGAACTGAGGAGTCAAAGGAAGAGAGTGGAGACGAATCAAGTGACTCCTCAACCGCGATTTCATCATCTTCGGATGATGAAGAGGTAATCTCTCCGGAGTTAGATAAATTCTATAGGACCGTAGACTTTTAGAGTGGGTGCTCCAACTGAATAGACTCCAACCTCCTGGAAGGACTTCCAAAAGGCATCAAGAGGGAGGAGTTGATCTCACTTTGATTTGTAGCACTCCACCTCTTAAATGGATTTTATACCTTAATTGTCTCCGGCCACCGGAACATATTTATGTGAAGTTGAAGTGTGGGGGAGCAATGCACCATAAAATTGATCACATGAAGAATGCTCTCTCGACCACCCAAACTCCTCCACTACCGGAATGGAGGTTATTACTTAATCGACTCTAACTGCTAGGAATAAAGGGGAGTTTGTTCCTTCTTGCATTTTCTTTCATTGCATGTTTCATTTTTATGTTTTCTAGAAGTAAAATTTTCTTTTAAAATGAGTTCTTGTTAATAAATGCTTGAGTAGTGTAGAGAGAATAAAAGTCATTGTAGATACCATGTTAGTCTTCTTGGCACCTTATTTCTTGCATGATTAGGAATAAATGTATCCATCTAGATTTTCTTATATCATTTTAGAGTCCTTTGAAAGCAAATTAAATTTGGTTGTTAAAACTTAGGATTTGAGCCAATGGATGAAAGTTCTTAAATGCTTGAGTACTACTTAGTTATGGACTCTAGATTGATGATTTGAGATGAATTCTTTTTACCTAGTGAGGATTGGCCTAATATTTGTGATACACACATGTGATTGTACTCTAGAACTTGCTTAGGTTCTTTCAAAGCTATATTTCTATGATTGGACCACATTTATAGAGGTGAATCACTTTGTTTCTTTTCTCATATCATTTTTGCAATTTTGTTTGTTGATCTACTCTTTATTCCATTTTCTTTCACTAATCTTCATGTTCATCATGATTTTCCATGGACTTGGATGTCTTAATGTTTCTTGATGTTACTTTGCCCGAGACGGATAAAAGTTTAAGTGTGAGGGAGGATCAAGCATTTGATCAAGTATTGAGGATAAAGTGATAAGGTGAAGCATTTGGTAGCATACAAGCAAAGGTGTGTCAATTTGAAGGAGTTTTGTATCTAGAATGAATTGCAAGCACATCCATTAGCTCAGTTGTAAGAGAAAGAAAAAAATTTGTGATCTGAAGAGCAGAGCAAAAGCAAAAGAAAAAAAAGTTAGAGAGCAAAGATACATCCTTAAAAGTTAAAGTTATGGATAGAAACAAGCCCCATTGGACCAAGTATCAAGTGTGGAACAAAAGGATGATCACATTCCATATTATCAAGTTGAAAAGTTTTGAAAGGCTGTACATCTCAAATTTCGCAAGTTGGAGTTAGTCATTGGATGACATTGAAGAGAAAAGAGAAAGGGATTTAGCTGCAAATAAAAACAGAAAAGAAAAGAAGCAGCTGAAAAACAAAAGAAAAGGAAGAAAAAAAAGAGAAACATGAAGTGGAAGTAAGTGATTGGTTAGAGTTTGAATTTGAAGATGTGAACAAGTTTATAGTTGAGTTAAGAGTTAGCTCAGTGTCAAAATCGAGCAGAGCAGTTTCAGAATTCTGCAGTTCAGCTACTGATCATTACCTGATCGGTCCCCAGACCGATCAGGCAAGTGACTGATCGGTCCCTTGACCAATCAGAAGCATTCCAGTCCGATCTTTAGTCTGATCAGGCAGTGACTGATCAGCAGAATTGGCACAGAATGGCACTGAATTCAGCATTGTTTTTTGAGGCTTTTTATCCAGATTAGTTGATCGCTGCTCCATTTTAAGCTCTGGTTTCACTAGAAGATGCCATCAAAGGGGCAAAGTACATTGGGTTACATTTTTGGTGTCCAAGTCTCCCACTTTCATTATTTTTCCATATTTCCTTATCATGCCATATTTCTTTACCATATTTCTTTACCATGTCATCTTTCTTTACTTTCTTTATCATGATCTTTAGTATCAAAGTTCCTTAAACATCTATTTCACTCTATCATTCTATATTTCTTTACCTTGTTTGAATAAGTTTTTGTAAGTGTGGATCCAAATCAAGAATGATGGTGGAGAGTAGATAATAAGCAAGCTTATGGTAGTGCAAGAACCATGTTGTGTTTGAGTGAGCTCCATTTTCATCAAAAATGTAGAACTTAGGAAGAGAGCCACTTTAAAACTCCCTTTGAAAGGATTTGTGGGTTTAATTCATCTCAATGAGTCATGAAGGATGAAGTATACTAAGTTGTTGATTTAAGGACAAAATACTAGTCCATTGAGTTCAGATTTTTGAGAATTAAAAAGCCTAGGTAATTTCCTTTCAATTACTTCTAACTATGATTGAGAATAATCTAGGGGGATACATTATTAGCTTACTAGTAGCTTGTGCGAGACGCCCAAGAGTAAGTGTGGGGGAGTTGATAACTACCATTTTGTTGACTAAATTAGGTTCTCAAATCCATGTTTTGATCCACTTTTATATGCTTAAGTTTGCATTTATATTAGGTTTCATGGATTGTCTCTATTTTAGCTTTTGATTCAAATCTTTGTATATTTGAGATATTTTAGGCAATAAATTTGAATCTATTTTTTATAGGCTTTGAAGGATCATGAACCTAGATCAGATTGAGTTAAACTTGAGTCAGAATTGGATTCGGATCAAGACGATCAAGCCTTGGATTAATATGAGCCGTCCGATCAAGGAACGGTGAGATCTGAGCCATCGGTCAACTTCTGATCAATCTGAGTTCAAGATAGAGTCAATCATGACCACAAATCAAGATCTGAAAATTTCATCCAAATCAGAAGCAATTTGACCGTTGGATCAAGCTCAAGATGATCTAGACCATTCATTCAAGAGAAGGGAAGATTTGAGCCATACGCCGTAGATCTGGTTGATCCGAGCTAAGGAGAAGTGGATCAGAGCCATTGATCAAGATCTGTAAGGTTTGGTTCAGATTGGACTTGATCTGATCGTTGGATGGAGCAAAGAAGATTGCAACCATCCAAATTCAAAGGGAATTGATTTAAATCAGATTTCCCTCTTCCGCTCGAGGGTTGTCGCGTGTCGCAGAGTCGAGTGTTCTTCGCGTTTTCTTCGCAGTTTCTTCATCATTTTTTGCATCAGTTTTTTTCATCCGATCGTGCGGCCAACATCAGATCCGTTCTTCTCAAGTTTAGATCATCGAGGTAAGATTTCCTTGTTCAGTTTGCTAATCGGTTGTGTTTTTGGAAGCTTAGGTGAGGGTGTCGCCCGAGCTCTATTTTCATTGATCGATCCATTGCCGATCGCTGGATTTCCGTCGTCCAGAGAGCGGTCGAAGCTTCAGAGGGTTCTCGGAGCATTTGAGGGTTTTCTGAGCATCGATCGTCATCCAGTCGATCAAGATGGAAGAGATCAAGGAGTGATTTCAGCTTCTGACCGTTCACCATGATCGATCAGAGACTCATCTGATCGGTGCCCAATCCGATCAGAGGAAGACCTGATCGGTCTAGTGACCGATCAGGAAGACCAAAATGCACAAGTCAATTGCGAACTGATCTTGGGTGTTCTCCTTCAGTGGTTTTTGAGCTCAGAGGGTTTCTAGCTCATCCTTTGTGTGACGGCAAAGGGAAGTTTTGATTGGGAACTGATTTGATGTTCTAAGTAGGATTATTTTGGTTTTAAACATGCATTTCTTTATGTTGTTCAAGTTGTTTCCATTACACTTCAAGCCAAGTGCTTAAGCATTGTTTTGTTCTAATTTTGTTTATCCTACAATTAGTTTCTGCAATTAATTCCTTGCATTGAAGTTTAGTTCTTGAATTTTAATTCCATTGTTTGAATTTAAGTGCTTAGTTCTTCCACTAGGTTAAGTGTAGCTCTCGCAATTTCCTACTTCAGTTCTGCTAGTTCAGTCTATTTCATTCCAACTTTTATTTCATCTCTTATCGCAAAAACCCCTATTCTATCTAGAAAACCCAAAATATCAAACGACAAATAACTCTCAAACTCGAGTTAAACATTCATTCAACTAGTCCTTGGAAAAATACGACCTGAGGCCCCTATACTACACTCAATCTTGTTAGCCAAGAGTTTTCAGTTTATAAATATCTAAATTTGAGGCTCATTCATGACACGTGTTGTGGGCCCATCAGTACCTACTTTTAGAAAGAATTTAATTTTAGTTTCTAAATTATTTTTGGATGGATATTCTATTTCTTTTAATGACAGAGTTGTTATAAAAAGGAATAGGGAGATTATCTGTTCTGGTACATTGGTTGGAAATTTATATACTCTTGAACCAATAACTCCCACGATGCAAATAGAAATTAATAACTCTTCATCTAATCATAATAAGAGAAAAGAACTTTTGAAAATGAACCAAACGTTTCTTTAGCATCTAAGGTTAGGTCATATTAACCTGAGTAAAATTCAATGGTTGATAGCTGATGGACCTTTGGTTTCATTAGTGGTGGAGGACTTCCCAACCTGCGAATCTTGCTTAGAAGGTAAAATGACCAAGAGGTCATTTAAGGTCAAGGGGTATAAAACCAAAGATGTGTTAGAATTGGTTCATTCGGATTTGTGTGGTCCTATGTCTATCCGGCTAGAGGTGGCTTTGAATATTTTGTCTCTTTTATAGATGATTATTCAAGGTATGGATACATTTACTTGATGCACCATAAGTTTGAATGCTTTGACAGGTTCAAAGAATTCAAGGTTGATGTGGAGAAACGTCAAGGTAAAAATATCAAGACATTATGATCTGATCGTAGTGGTGAGTACCTCTTGGGAGAGTTTAGGAGTTACTTATCAAAGGCTAGGATTCAATCCCAATTGTCCGCACCTGGTACACCCTAGCAGAACGGTGTGGTGGTTCGAAGGAATAGGGCTCTTATGGAGATGGTTAGATCGATGATGAGTTTTTTGGAGTTACCAAATTCTTTTTGGGGATATGTTCTAGAAACGGCAGCGTTTATTCTAAACTTGGTACCTTCTAAATTAGTACCCTCTACTCCCACAGAATTGTGAACTGGGCATAAGCCTAGTCTGAGACATATTCGGATTTGGGGTTGTCCAGCACATGTGCTGAAGGGAGATGCTGATAAGTTGGAATCTCATTCGAAAGTGCGCTTTTTCGTAGGCTATCCTAAAGGAATGAAAGGTGGTTTATTCAATAGTCCTAAAGATCAAAAGGTCATTGTTAGCATGAATGCCCAATTTTTAGAGGAGGACTATGTGATGGACCACAAGCCCATGAGCAAGATTATTCTAGAGGAGGTGAGAGGGGAAGTTCCAACTTTAGCACCAACGGTACAGGAGGACATACCACAAGTGACTGCATTGCGTGTCACAAATAATACACAGGTAGTACCTCGTCGTAGTGGGAGGGTTGTTAGACAACCCACAGATTCATATTTTTGGGAGAGCCTTCAGACTTAGTCCCTAGTGAACATGAACCTGACCCTTAGACCTATGACGAGGCACTCCAAGATAAAGATGCAGTATCTTGGCAAAAGGCGATGAATTCTGAGATAGAATCTATAGATTTTAATCAAGTCTGGGAGCTTATAGAACCACCTGATGGTGTAAAAGCCATTAGATGCAAGTGGATATACAAAAGAAAGAGAGGATCAGACGAGAAGGTGGAAACCTTCAAAGCAAGGCTTGTTACGAAGGGGTATAGTCAGAAAGAGGGTATCGATTATGAGGAGAGCTTTTTGCCAGTAGCCATGCTTAAGTCTATCCGGATTCTCTTGTCTATTGCCTCTCATATGGATTATGAGGTGTGGCAGATGGATGTCAAGACAGCTTTCCTTAACGGAAGTCTTGAGGAAAACATCTATATGAAGCAACCAGAGGGATTTATTGCGAAGGGAAAAGAACATCTTGTGTGTAAGCTTAATCGGTCCATTTATGGATTGATGCAAGCTTCATGATCTTGGAATACCCGGTTTGATGAGGTGATCCAGTCTTATGGATTTATCTAGAGCCCGGATGAGTCTTGTGTATACAAGAGGTGTGACGAAAACGTAGTGGCATTTCTTGTACTATACATAGATGACATTTTGCTCATTGGCAACAATGTCAAAGTGTTGTCAGACGTAAGGGTATGGTTGTCCAAACAGTTTGATATGAAGGACTTGGGAGAAGCTGGACACATCATTGGGATCAAAGTTATAAGGGATCGCAAGAAAAGGATGTTGTGCTTATCTCAAGCTTCATACATTGACACTGTCCTAGCTCGTTTTAACATGCAAAACTCCAAAAAAGGTTTTCTACCTTTTAGGCATGAAGTACCTCTATCTAAGGAGATATGTCCTAAAACATCAAAGGAGATAGAGGAGATGAAGGCGGTTCCTTATGTCTCGGCTGTAGGAAGCCTCATGTCTGATATGTTATGTACGAGACCGGATATCTTCTTTGCCGTGGGCATAGTTAGCAGATATCAGAGTAATCCAGGACATGGACATTGGATTGCGGAAAAACATATATTAAAGTACCTGAAAAGGACTAGAAATTATATGCTAGTTTACCAGACAGATCAATTGCTCCCTGTGGGTTACACGGATTTTGATTTCCAATCAAATAGGGATAACAGTAAGTCTATCTCGGGGTATATGCTTATTTTGGGAGTTGAGCCATAGTATGGAGGAGTATCAAGCAGAAATGCGTTGCAGACTCCACCATGGAAGCTGAGTATGTGGCAGCCTCTGAGGTAGCCAAGGAAGCTGTATGGCTCAGGAACTTCTTAATGGACGTAGATGTGATTCATGATTTGCCCAAGCCTATCACAATTTATTTTGATAACAGTGGTGCAGTGGCAAACTCGAAGGAACCATGAGCTCAGAAGGCAAGTAAACACATAGAGCGCAAGTACCACCTGATACGAGAGATTATAAAGCAAGGAGAAGTTGTTTCGCCAAATTGCATCACAGGATAACCTGACAGATCCTTTCACTAAGGCCCTTCCAGCGAGAGCTTATAATAGGCATGTGGAGGGGATGGGAATCAGATATATGGTAGTTTGATGGCAGCATAGTCTTTTAGTATAAGAGGGAGATTGTTAGGATGTATACTATAAGCCTAGCTTTAGTATGAACATCTAATTTTGGAATAAAAATCACATGATCATTGTTTGTATATGTGTGCATATTGTTTGTTACTTTGCATTGTAGAAACTGTGGAATCGGATTGAATCGATAGAGGGTGAATATTGTTCGTTTAAATTTTCAAAAATAAAGAGAGTAATTGCGCAGCAGAAAAAGCAAAAACAATCGCTAACACTTTTTGTTTTTACTTGGTTCAGAGTTGCAGTCGACTCCTACTCCAAGGCCCATGGTCGTTGATCGTTTACGATGGGCAATTCTATATTTTCGTAAAAGTGATTACAAATTGAGTATAAAATATAGAATTTAAAAAGAATTACAACACTTAAAAAAATGAACATTTACCGATGACCAGAGAGGTTGGAAGTTCGGAGTAGCGGGTCGTCGTTGGCGCATAAGTCGTGAGTACGGAGCTTGTCAGAGCGTAACGCTTGAACGAAAGTGTCGGAAGCAAAATTGATATCGAAGCCTTGGGGGTGAACCCCTTTATATAGCTTTAACTGGGGCGCCTGTGTTGAAGGGGGCACCTGACATGTGGCCTGTCATGCGAGAACTTCAATCCACAGACTTGGCCAACGCTTATCCCTTCAACTGGGGCGCCTATGTTAACATAGGCGCCTTAATGACTTGGTCCTGAGGCTTACGTGGCAGTTTGCTTCGAATGGCTGGAATCCCTCTTTGGCTGGGGCGCCTGTCTCAACACAGGCGCCTAGCCCAGTGAGGCGCCTCACTCCATTGAGGCGCCTGAATACAGAAACTTTCATTCCTTCGTTCCTGCAATCAGGGTTAGTTCCAAAACATAAGAAGCATATAAATGACAAGATTAAACCATGTTTTACAACCTGAGCTGTCTTGATTCTGACTTTGGGCTTCCCAAATGGAACCCTAGGTTGAACCGACGCCTAATGTTCCCTCCTACGGGGAACACATCCTCACTTACTCCTCTCGGGAGAATTTACCTGTTTGCCAACCAGCTCCTCCGGTTGGACTTTTGCCCAGCTTCAATCACCAGGTCTTAGTGCCCAGCCCCCGACCAGGTCTTAGTGCCCAGCTTCACTCACCAGGTCTTAGTGCCCAACCTTACGTCAGGACTTAGTTTCCCAGCCCGCGGCCAGGACTTAGTGCCTAGTGTACCTAGGACTTTACCTGCACACTTGATTAGCATTGTTAGATCATAACACAACCTTAACTTCTGAATCCTTTGCCATTATCAAAATATAGGTTTGACTTTGGTGCTTCCGACACCAACAATCTCCCCCTTTTTGATTTATGGCAACACGGTTCAAAAAAGTTAAGTTAAAAAGCATTTTAGAGTATATCTAACAATAAAAAGCATCTTATGAAATTCTATTATCTCCCCCTGAAATAAACATTCTCCCCCTGAACCTTTCAATGATATGCGGGGTTTTTGTAGCCCTTCTAAGTGCTTTAAGTTTGACTAAGTGTTTTTCAACATTGAGCAAAAGCATTTGCACTCAAACAACTTAGATAATTTTTTGGAAAAATTTTGTAAGCCTAAATTTTGTTTAAGAAAACTTTTTTACTTAGAAAGCTTTGTAAAAAGAAATTTGAAACTAAATTTCTCTTTTTTTTTGAGAATTTTTACTTGGGAAAACTTTTTGTACACTTAAAACTTTGCTCGAAAATACTTTGTGCAAAAAAAAAAAACATTTGAAAAGTTCTTTAAGGAATTTTTTTTAAACAAGTTTTTGCCAAAATTTGTTCTCTAGTAAAAACTTTACTTAGAATCATTTGCCAAAAATTTCAAAAGGTTTTTGCTCAGACAAATTTTGTTTCTTAAGGAAAATTTTACTTAGAAAAAAAATACTCTTCGAAAGTTTTGTAACACTTACAAATTTTTGAAATCACTTAAAAACTTAGAAGAAAATTTCGAAGTACTTAAAAATTTTTTGAAGCACTTTAAAAATTTTGAGACACTTAGATAACAATTTTGAAGCACTTAAATAAATTTTTGAAGCGCTTAGACCTTTTACTTTACTTTTAGAAGAAGAAAAAATTTTTAAAAAAATTGGAACAATTTTTCTCACTCTTTTCTCCTTTCTCTCCCCCTTTGCCATATATCAAAAAATGATAACAATTATTGCAAGTAAATTTTGAATTAGAGCTAGTTTTTTTTAAAAAAAATTGGAAGTCTGTATTGAACCAACTCTAATGAATTCAAGAAGAAAAAGCCAAACCAAATTAAATCCATCTTGTTCGGGTCCTGTCTAAACCAGTTAGCTACTTACTAACTGTTATGAAATAGTAGCTTTCACTAGGGTTAGTCATGTTCAGTGGTCTAATCAAGTTAGAGTTTCTAAGCTTGACACTTTAACCTGATTGCTGTTCAACTTGTATTTATTGCCCAAATTACTGCAGATGCACTGACTTAAAGCATCTTGAATCAAGACATAGACCTAAACATCTCAACCAAGTCTAGGCTATTAATCAACAGCACCCTAAGGTGCTTGTGAGATGCTGACTTCTAGATCTATAGGTGCATGCAGTTCTAGAGTTAGGCCTAAGTTAAGTGCATTTTGCATAAAAACCCTAGTTTTGAAGGGGGTAGTTTTTATAAAAACTAAGTCGAAAAATCATTTTAAATTTCAAAAACTTGATAAAAGAAATGATTTTTCAAATTGCTAATTTTTGAAACAAATTTAAACAAATAGGAAAATAAATTTTTGAAAAATATAGAACAATCCTATTCTACTAAGCACAACCCTAGTTGCCTTCTTAGTGAGCTAAACTCAGATTCTGGTAAGAGTTTGGTAATGTCAGCTAAATTAGATTATGAGTCCACATGCTTAAGTACTATTTCGCCCCTGGCTACATGATCCCTTACAAAATGATGTTTAACTTCTATATGTTTTGTTCTAGAATGTTGAATTGGGTTCTTAGTCAAATTGATCGAACTAATGTTATCAATAAAAACTTGGATTTGGGTGTAGTCAAGCTGGAAATCCTTAAGAGTGTGCATCATCCATAAAAATTGTGCTACACACTCTCCTAGAGCAACATATTCTGCTTCGGTTGTAGATAAGGCTACGCAGTGTTGCTTTCTACTACACCAGCTAACTAGACTATGCCCTAATAATTGGCAACTTCTACTTGTACTCTTTCTATCTAACTTGCACTCAGCATAATCAGAGTCAGAATATCCTGATAGTTCAAAAGTTGAAGTCCTAGGATACCAAATCTCTATATTTAGGGTACTCTTAATGTACCTTAGAACTCTTTTTAGGGCTGCTAAGTGAGATTCCTTAGCACAAGTTTGGTATCTAGCACACATTTCTACAGAAAATAAGATATTAGGTCTACTAGTAGTTAAGTACAGTATGCTACCAATCATGCTTCGGTATAACTTTAGATCTACAGATTTACCCTCAGGGTCATTATCAATTTTGACATTAGTTGCCATAGGGGTACTTAAGCTTTTAGAATTGTCCATTTTGAATTTCTTTATTAACTCTTTGGCATATTTGGATTGGTGAACATAGTTGTCATCTCTAGTTTGCTTAATTTGTAACCCTAAGAAAAAGTTGAGCTCACCCACCAAGCTCATTTCAAATTCACTTTTCATTATTTTTACAAATTCTTTTATAAAATTAGAGTTAGTGGATCCAAATATTATATCATCAACATATATTTGTGCAATAAAAATATCTTTTTCTAAGCTTTTAACAAATAGTGTGGAGTTAATTTGACCTTGGTTAAATTCCTTAGAAATTAGATAAGTTGATAATCGTTCATACTATGCCCTAGGTGCTTGTTTCAACCCATAAAGTACTTTTCTAAGTTTATAAACATATTCAGGTTTTTCTAGGTCCTCAAATCCTGGGGGTTGCCCTACACAAACTTCTTCTTTAATAAACCCATTTAGAAAAGCAGACTTGACATCCATTTGATATAGCTTAAACCCTCTATGGGCTGCAAAGGCTAATAACATTCTAATTTACTCAAGTCTGGCTACTGGGGCATAGGTTTCATCATAGTCTAATCCTTCAACCTGATTGAACCCTTCAGCTACTAAGCGGGTTTTATTTCTAACAATTTCCCCTTGATCATTTAGTTTGTTTCTAAAAACCCACTTAGTATCTATAATAGATTTGCCCTCAGGTTTAGGTACTAGTTTCTAGACTTGGTTTCTTTCAAATAGGGCTAACTCCTCTTGCGTAGCTATAATCCAATCAGGGTCAGGTATGGCTTCATCTATAGTCTTAGGTTCAATTTTTTAAATGAGTGCTATCTGACTAAGATTTCTATAGGAGTACCTAGTTCTGACTCCTAAGGTTGGATCACCCATAATTTGATAAGAAGGATGATTGAGTCTGGGTTTCTTTGTCCTTCTAGAACTAGGTTAAGCCTCAGGTCCGACTGGATGGTTCGGTTCAGTGTTTGGTTCAACTACTTGGTTTGGTTCAGTTATTGGTTCAGTTGATACCTCAGTAGTTGGTTCAAGTGTTAGTTTATTTAGTGGTTCAATCAGTGGTTCAATTGATGATTCAATTATTGGTTCGTTGTCTTCTTGATCAAGATTTGATTGGTTTAAATTTTGATAATCTTTTTGGTTCAACTTCTTCATCAAAAATTAAATTAGTAGTTTCTTCAATTTTGTGGGTTTGTTTATTATAAACCCTATAGGCTCTACTAGTTGTTGAATATCCAAAGAAGATCCCTGGGGTTGACTTAGATTGAAACTTACCTAGGTAGTCCTTAGTGTTCAAGATATGAACTTTGCACCCAAAGACCCTTAGGTAGTGTAGGTTAGGCAATCTATGATAATACAGTTCATAAGGGGTTTTATTGTGCCTTTTATTAATTAGGACTCTATTTTGAATATAGCATGTCGTACTTACCGTTTCTGCCCAAAATTGGTTAGCTAGGTTGTATTCATTGATCATGGTTCTAGCGGCTTCCTGAAGGGTTCTATTTTTTCTCTCTACTATCCTATTTTGTTGGAAGGTTTTAGGATAGAAAAATTCATGAATATACCCATTGATTTTGCAGAATTTCTAAAATCTTTGATTTTCAAACTCTCCCTCGTGATTGATAAGTACCATTTTATTGATTATTTTAATTGCTAAAATCCATGTTTGACCTATGTTTTTATTGCTTAATTATGATTTTACCCTAGGTTTTAGGATTTCCTCTTATTTTGGACTTAATTGCAAATTTGCACATTTTTGGATTATTTGGCCACTAATTTTCTGATATATTTTTGTAGGCATGAAAGGATCCTGGACCTAGGGCATACTGGGTCAAACTTGAGTCGGAAGTGGACCCAGATCGAGTTATCAAGCCTACGATTAATCCGGGTCGTCCGATTCAAAAGCGGCTAGATCTGAGCCATCCGGGACCATCTGAAGCAATTTGAGCTAGAGTTAAGGTTGATCAAGCATTATGATCAAGATATGAAGGTTTCATCCCAATCAGAGTTCAATCAACCGTTGGATCAAGCTCGGAGAGCTCTAGATCGTCCATTCAAAGATTAGGATGATCTGGACCATCCATTGCACATCTGGAGGATCCGAGCTACCACGAGGCAGATCCTGACCCTAGATCATCATCATCAAAGTTTGGCTCAAATCAGAGCAAGATCAGCCGTTGGATTCAGCCAAATCAATCTGGACCGTCCATTTCTAATGTATTTAATCAAAAATTCCCAGCCTTCCTTCCTCGTCGCGTCTCTGTCGCAGCTTCGTCTTCTTCGTTTCTTCTCCATTTCTTCAGTAGTTTTTTTCATCCAAGGGGCGCGACCCCTCAAATCCTTTAATAGAACAAGTGTTAGGTCAGTGGGGAGAGCTCGTGAGAAGTTTCCAGCTTGAATTTTGCCCAAAGACAGAGTTTCGTGAGGTTTCAGTAGCTTTGTCACTTGAGTTCGTCAATCTCTGTTGTGTACCATTTCATTTCATCCGAGCTATCTGGAGGGGTTCCCTGGAAGGCTCGGAGCATTCCCAATTCATCGGCGCAATCCACCACAGCAAGGTTGAAGAATTCGATGGCTGTTTTCAGCTTGAGCAGAATTTGAATGGATTTGAATCGCAAGGGCTGTTTTCCACTGATTTGTTGAGCTTGCGGGTCCGAGGCTCACCCTTGCTTGACGACCAAGGAGCATTTGAGCTAGGGAGTGATCGAGGAGTAGTTTAATTAGTTTAAATTCAGTTTTTAGCTGTAATTTTCATTCCTGCAGCTTGTTCCATTACTGAATTCGTATCAGAATTTTTAGTTTCAGTTTCTTAATTGTTTTGGTTTCAGTTAGTGTTCAATTCTGCAAGTTAATTAACTAGGAACCTTGTTTAGTGAACAATCGGGTTAATCTTAGTTTACTTCCTGCTTAATAGTTTGCGTATCATTTCTGAAATTTTGCCATCTGTTCATATCAGTTTTTCTATTGCCTTCTGCGTATCAGAATTTTAATTGAGTTTCTGAATTGCGTATCAAGCTAGCTTAGCTTTCATCTTCTGAATTCATTTTACGGATTATTTCACTTGCATAGCAATTTATATTGAGTTCCTGAATTCGCTATCCCCTGTTTTCAGTTTTCGAATTACTGCACTCAATTCAGTTTACTACATTTTCATTTCTGAAATTGGCTTCGAATTCCTTAGTTTCTGCATCCATCTGTGCTTGAATGTTGCATCGTTACATTTGCTTTACATCAATTATCTTGTACAAGTTATAGATTTGCATTCAGCTCAGTTTTGGCACATAGGTCTGAAATTGAAATGGACTGAAATTTCTGCAAACACATTCCTGCTTGGGAGTTGCTGAGTTGTTTCTGAACTTTGGGGTTGAATTTTGTCCTGCAAACTTGCGTATCATTGTATTGATAACTTACCTTCCCAATCTTAATCGATTTGTTTCCATTGCTGAATTGTTAGAAGTAGTTGGCACACCAATTTCCAATTTCTGCACAATAGGTTCAAGCTGCCAATGCTGCGAGTTTCTGATTTTTAGACCAAAATCTGTATCAAGTGATGCCTGTTTCTTGTGAATCTTAGCCGAACCTTGGATGGTAGCATTCTAGTTCATTTGTCTTGCTTGAATTTGCATTAAACTTGTAGCAGCATACCTATTTGCTGTCTCTGAATTTCTGCAACATTCCTGCAGTTTTCTGTAGTTTCTGCAGATTTGTTGTGTTGAGTCCTTCATAATCTGTTTTGATCAGTTTTCTAAAGTCTGAATGTCTTCAATTATCCCTATATATCACTGCATTCACAGCTGAGTTTTTCCAAGCTTAATCGATTCGTTTTAATTCTGAATTGTCAGCCTAACCCTTGGCACAGAAGCATCGGTTTTGGCACAAAGGTGTCCTCTGCGTGTCAACTATTTTTGGCACTGATTTGTATCAAGACTAAACTTATTTTTAGTATATGATTGTGCTTGAAACCATCTCATTCATATTGGGTTTGTCCTGATTTGTATTTCAAATTTTGCAACTAGGTTCAAGGTGCTAGCATTTGGCTTAGTCGGAAACTGTCAAAAGCTGTTTTGTTTCATTTGTTTTGCATTAAGGTTGCCTTTAGGGAACTTTCCAAGTTGAACACAAGCTGTAGTGAACTCTTGCATTTTGAATCAGTTTAATTCCGAATTTTGCAACATTGCATTGGTTGATCTAATTGCCCATTGGTTGAATCATTAAATGCCATCACTTTGTTTAGTCATGAGTTAAGTTTCTTTAATTTTCGTTTCATTTTCATTCCTAATTGCAAACCACAACCCAAATCACATTCGAAACCCACAAACATTAACGACACATAGATTACACAACATCAACTAGTCCCGAGGAAAAATACGACCTGTGACACCCTTTACTACGTTTTCATATTTTGATTGCAAAAAGGGTTTCCAGCAACATTTTATAAATATCTAAATTTGGAGAACCCACATTCGTGACACATAGATCAGGTCTATCAGTGATCACTCCTAAGTCTTTTAATTTTTGTATCATTTTGATTTTCAATGATTTTGCATAAATCAATAAATAAGTTCAAGGTTTCATCCTTAGTTTTCAGGAACCTAACCCAGGTAAACCTAGCATAATCGTTGATAATTACTAAGCAGTACCGATTCCCGCATAGTGACTTGGCTCCATGTGAATCAAATAGGTCAAGGTGCAGGAGCTCAAGTGTGGTTTCAGTTAAGTCTGATTGAGTTGGTTTGTGAGTAGACTTAGTTTGTTTACCTTGTTTACATGAGTTACAAATTATGTTCTCAAAATTCTTGATTTTAGGTACACCTTTAATTAAACCAAGTTGAGTAATTTTAGAAATAAGCTTGACATGAGTGTGACCTAATCTCCTATGCCAAAGGTTAGATTCTTCTAATTGTGTCAGAAAGCATTTTGGTACTAAGGGTAGATTAATAGTGTAAACATTATTTTTTCTAGTACCCTTAAGCATTATTTCTGAGTCTTGGAGGTTTCTAATAAGGCAGTCAGAGTTGGTGAAGGTAATTATGTAACCAGTATCACAAAGTTGACTAATAATAAGCAAATTGAACTTAAAATTTTCAACCAAGAGTACTTTCTTAATAATGAAATCAGATTTAAGTTCAATGTTACTTGACCCAATTACTTTGAGTGTAGCATTGTTGCCAAATGCTACTAAGCCTAGGTTCTTGAACTTGATTTTGGTGAATTTCAATTTGTCTTCAGTCATGTGTCTGGAGCATCCACTATCCAACATCCACTGGTCTAAATCTTTATGTTCCTACACATAAAGTATTTATTGATTTGGATCCATTAGAGTTAGGGATAGCTTGAATTGAATTTCACAGCCTAGTCTGTCTCACCCAATCTAGTGTTATCAAACATGTTAACTTTATGAGTTTTGTGAGACGGGTTTTTAAAATAATATTTTAATTTTGAAAAAATGGTTAATTTAGAAAATATTGAATAAGGTTTATTGGTTTTGAAATATATGATAAATCTATGATTGATTGAAATTTGTGTTAGATTTAAATTTGACAGATAGTAATTTGAATTTGTATTTCAAAAATTGGCTTCCAGGTCTTGGCGAGGCACATGGGCCTTCTTTGGCCATAGCCTTATTGGAGCAACGACCCTTTCCTTGACAAAGCCTTTTATCGAAATTTCATTTTCAAAATTACTTTTTGAAAAATTCTGGTCTAACTAGTTTAGGTCTTGGATCGGTAGCTTCGGCTAGTTCCACCAGACTAAACAGTCCAAGTAGGGTACGCCTTACCTTACTTGACCTTATTAGAGGGGCTTCCCTAATGTACTATCATCTCACCTCCCCCAATACTCGGTTATTCAAATTTCAATTAAATCTTTCGTCCTTAATCTAACCAGTCCTAAATCTAAGCATGATAATTAAAAATTAAAAAAATAAACACGTAAACAAGCAATTCAGTAAAATTATCTAACTATAAATATGGATTTTATATTGGCTCCCCCTGGACTATAGCCTCGATAAGGATTAGGCAAGATGTGAATCTTGTCCTTGGGGATCCAATACTGGTTTGGTCCAGCTTGTTTATTTAAACACAGCTTGGGGACCCATGCTTGGACTTGGGTTCTAGGGTGGTTCAATACAGAATAATATGAGTGTTGTCTCGATTTGGTTCGATAACCTAGTCCGGATCGATTGAGAACGGACTTCTGTTTTCCAAGGATCATGTCAAGATCCTTGGAACCCAAAGTAACTCGTTCTAAGGCAACTCTGATCTCCTTGACTTGATTTTTCAAGGAGGAATTCTCTTCCTCAAGCTTTTGGACTTGAGTTGAGTTTCCTTCTTGACTTGGCTCGGTCAAGGACCTCGAGTTGAATTCCTCTTTCAGGAGTTTTACTTCATGTCGGAGGGACTCAACCCAGATTTTGGCTTTTGCTATGTTTCAGGACAAATAAGAAATTAATTTAGATAACTCATATTCTGAATAACCTCTTACAGTGATTTGTCCGTTCTCCGAGATTGTGAGTCTTTCGGTGTTGACGTCTTCGTCTGGTTCCGATTCTGATCCGTAGTCGACGTCTTCCGAGGCGGTCAAGGCAAGCAGGTTTGCGTGAGGGACTTCTTCTTCTTCTTCAGAAGATGACTCATCCCAGGTGGCTTGAAGAGCCTTGTTTCTCCATGCCTTCTTGTTTTCCTTTCGGTTGGGGCACTCTGACTTGAAGTGTCCCTTTTTGTTGCATTCATAGCAGGTGACATTATTTTTGCTCTTCGAGCTCGTTGACGGTTCCGTCGGATCTTCCTTTCTTCGGCTCAACTTCTCCTTGCTCATTTGGTACTTGAGTTCTTTGTAGTAATCACGAGCTAGCCGGACCAATTTAGGTCGATCCCCTTCACTGTCTTCTGATTCTGAGTCTTAGTCGAACTCGGGTGTTGGTTGAGGTTTCTTCTTGGGATTTTTTTCATGAGTTTTACTTGCAACGCAAGCTATACCTTTCTCGGCCAAAGTAGTATTAGTCTGTTCATGTAGTTCTAGTTCAGAAAATAACTCATCTAATTTTTTTTCTGAGAGATTCCTAGAAATCTTGTAGGCATCCACCATAAATGCCCACAGTGAGTTTCTCGGAAATGAATTCAAAGTATACCTTATTAGGTCACGGTTTTCAACCTTGTGACCTACCGTGTGCAGCCCGTTCATTAGCTCCTGGATCCTGGCATGGAGTTGTGTTGCAGCCTCTCCGTCGTGCATTTTTATTATATAGAGTCTGTTGAGCAACATATCTCTTTTGCTGATCCTAGTGTCGGATGTGCCTTCTTGCAACTCGATCAGCTTGTTCCAGAGCTCCTTCGCGCTGTTGAAGGGTCCTACACGGTTCAGCTCCTCTTTTGTTAGGCCGCACTGCAAAGTTTGGGTCGCTTTTACATCGGCCTTGATCTTCTTCTTTAGTGGGCCATCCCACTTGGTATAGTGTTGCACCATGCCTTGTGCATTTTTAGGAATTTCCAGCTCAGACTGGATAATGATCCACATGTCCACCTGAGTTTTCAGGTGGACTTCCTGTAATGCCCGCTTTTTTTTTGGCGGCGTTACGCTAACATACGTAGGGGCATGTGAACATCGTAATACAGCGGAATAATCTAAACTTACACATACATGCACCTAACTATCCTTTCTAACATGGTGACATGGGAACTTAGCATATTAACGTCATACTTAACATCATGTC
Organism: Boesenbergia rotunda; assembly: GCA_024364735.1. Classification (NCBI taxonomy): domain Eukaryota; kingdom Viridiplantae; phylum Streptophyta; class Magnoliopsida; order Zingiberales; family Zingiberaceae; genus Boesenbergia; species Boesenbergia rotunda. Next base: position 636,465 of record JAGFNQ010002126.1, read on the forward strand.
ATAAAATCACATAAGTCATCCATTAGGCACATAAGTAGCAAGTGTAAATTGTTCTTGACAACACCATCCTAGGTTTAGCATAAGACTTGTAAGTATATCTTTCCTTGGCCAAGTCACTACCACACACACATTCTTGCCCCTCCTGCTGCTTCCTTATTGTCCTCTTGCTTGATCTGCGGTATAAGGAAAATAAAACTATAAGCACATAGGCTTAGTAAGACCCTTTCCTACTCACTAAAATCATTCGTCATTTAACCATAAGCACATGAAACATTAACATGACTTGGTGCTTTACATAGAACATAAGCATATAAAATCATTTAGCATGACATAGTTCTTACATAATACATGAGCATAAAATACACTTAACATGGCATGATACCTGGCATAAATATAAACATAAATATACTTAACATGACATGATTCCTAACATAAAACATGGGCATATTCTTAATATAAACATAAGCATAAAACATTTTCTATCATGACATAATTCTTAACATAAAACATAGGCATAGAACGTTTACTATCATGACATAATTCTTAACATAAAACGTAAGCATAAAACATTTTCTATCATGACATAATTCTTAACATAAAACATAAGCATATAACATTTTGTATCATGGCATAATGCATAACATGAATGAATGCATGAGTCAAATGCATATACATAAGGATGCTTAATTTTAAAATCATACTTTTAAATACTTAAACATAATCATAACATCATTGGGGTCCCCGGCTTGTACCACATATATACATCATATGCGCGCATCCCTAAGTAAATACGAGGTAGCTAGTCTCGACCTACTAGGGTAAGGACAGCTACGGTAGTCCCAGAACCGAGGCGTTCTTAAGGTGCCTATCCCTGTTGGACAGCTTCGGTAGTCCCAAAACCGTGGACAGCATAGTCGGTAGTCCAGAACCGGGGCGTTCTTAAGGTGCCCATCCCTTGGATCCATACTTCGGTCCGGTATAAGCCGATTCATAAAGTAAAATAACTTCACATGCTTCATCATTCATAGGACATTCATAGCATATTTAACCATAACATAACCTTGTTACATGAAGCATGACATAAAGCATACTTGACCTTTCATCGTTCATACTTAATGCATAGCATCATTATGCCTTAAAGGCATAAGCATTATCTTCATTCATAAAACATGGCATGCTTACATAAAACATCATTCTTGTTCATAGTGCTTGCATGATCATGGTACATAAGGTAAGCATCGCCTTGCATTCATAGAACATGACATGTTTACATAGACCATCATCCTAATTCATAGATCTTGCATGATCATGATACATAAGGTAAGCATTGCATTACATACATAAGCATAGTATCTATCACAAGCATACATGGGTAGGACTCCTATAAACATGCTACGTGCTATCTAAGTGCATGGCATAGAACATACGACATTCATGAACCAACCCTACTAAGCATGGCATCTAACATAACATACCAAACATGAAATATGACACTTAAGGTTAGGGTTATGGGTAACATAATTTCTACCACATGCTTGAACCTATATATATATACATCATAATAAGCCATAAACAATCATTCTTGAAACCCTAACTCCACCTAAACCCCAATCAAGTTGCTTGGCCGAAACTTGTAAGGAAGAGGTTCTATCATTCAAGTGACATGTAAGGTAGCATAAAGAAAGGAAAGACCATACATTACCTATAAGGTCATAAGAAGCTATTAGGGCTCATGATTAGGGTTAACCCTAACTCCTAGCCCTACTTCTTGGGGTTAGCCGAAACTTGCAAGGGCCATGGGTACATGGAAAAATTCATAAAATTCCAATCAATCATCTAACACTATCCATACCATACCATAGGAGCCATTGGAACCCGTACATGAAGTAAGCCCTAACTCCTTGCCCAAAAACCCATCTTGGCCGAAACATGTAGGGTTACAAGGCCATGTGAAAATTCACATAAATCACCCTCAACCTCCCTTGTATCATGAGGGTACACAAGGTACATACTTGAAGGGTTAGATCCAACCCTAACCATGGAATCGTGGTGAGGGCCCGAACCCTAAAGGGTCTTAGGGTACTCCAAAAGTTCTCCAAATCATATTTTATTCTATATTCATCATGAGAAAACATTAGAAAGCATGAGTGAGGTTTTTAACATCATCTTGGACCCAAAAACATGGTGGCCGAAAGTTGTAGGGTCAAGTCCATGGCTTTCTCAACATAAAACTCAAACGAAACTTCATATTATGATAAACATCAAGGAGAACTATTACACCACAGGTGAGGGAGTCTTACCTTGGTTTATCTTGGTTATAGACCTTAGATAGGAAGGAGGATGAAGACCTTGTTGTCCCTTGACTACCCCTAGCCTTTGTAACCTTATAAACAAAGCCTTGGATCTTGAAGGAGAGGCCTTCTTGTGAACTTTTCCCAAGGGAGAACCCTCCTATGGGGTTCTGCTAAAAGGAGGAAGAAGAAGGAGAGGAGAGGCTTAGTGGATGAAGAGAGGAGGAATAATTATCTTAGGGTTAAGTTATCATCCTTCTCATTTATACACATTGAAGAGGGGGCAAGTGAAGAGACATGGTGCCTCCTCTCATGGTGACTCTTCACTTCCTTTAGCCTTAACAAAAATCCACTTCATTCCTTCATAGCACTCCCTTGCTAGGTGAATTGGTTAGTACATGCATGATGGTATACTAGGTTCAAGGTTCAATCCTTGGTGCATGCACTTTATTTTTTTTATTCTTTATTTTCGAAAATTCCCTTAAAACTCACCCATAATCATGCTAATATTCCTAATTAAAACTCATTTATATTTATATTAAATTCTACCTAAAATCCACTAATAACCATGGTACTAGAAAAGCCCATATAAGGCCCATTAGTATTTAGCTTCTCAATTTAAATGAGAAAATCATGGATAACTAAGCTAAAATTCGTACTAGTATCTCTAGGTTTCTCAAACACTATCTAGACATGATCAATATTTTAAAAAAATATTGAGAAAATTTTTCGGGTCGTTACACTTCCATCCCGCTTTTCCAGTAGGAGAAATCTTCTCCATTGAAAAGAGGGGGTTTGGCGGTGCTGTATCCCTCTTGTATGACCATTGAATTTTTTAACTGAAAAAGAATAAAAAAAAAACTCGTTCCAAGACTGAGTTTTGGATTAGTAGGGCGGGAAGAATATTAATAACGAAAAAATCGAGTGGTGTTGCACCCACCTCGATTAACGAGAAAGATTCGAGTGAAAAAATTTTGAAATTTGAAAATCTGAAAAAAAATTCTCAAACTGGTGGTTGCACCAAGTTTGAGCCACCTGCTCTGATACCACTTGTCGGATCGGATTGAATCGATAGAGGGGGTGAATATCGATCGTTTAAATTTTCAGAAATAAAAGAGTAATTGCGCAGCGGAAAAGAAAAAACAATCGCTAATACTTTTTTTTTTACTTGGTTCGGAGTCGCAGTCGGCTCCTACTCCAAGGCCCACGATCCTTGACCGTTTACGATGGGTAATTCTATATTTTCGTAAAAGTGATTACAAATTGAGTACAAAATATAGAATTAAAAAAATTACAACACTTAAAAAAAATGAACCTTTATCGACGACCGGAGAGGTTGGAAGTTCGGAGCAGCGGGTCGTCATTGGCGCTTAAGTCACTAGTACAGAGCTTGTCGGAGTGTAGCACTTGAACGAAAGTGTCAGAAGCAAAATTGATATCGAAGCCTTGGGGGTGAACCCCTTTATATAACTTTAACAGGGGCGCCTGTGTTGAAGGGGGTGCCTAACACGTGGCTTGTCCTGCGAGAACTTCAATCCGTAGACTTGGACAGCGCTTATCCCTTCAACTGGAGCGCCTGAGTTAACTGGGGCACCTGTGTTAACACAGGTGTCTCAATGACTTGGTCCAGAGGCTTACGTGGCAGTTTGCTTCGAATGGCTGGAATCCCTCTTTGGCTGGGGCGCCTGTCTCAACACAGACGCCTAGCCCAATGAGGTGCCTCACTTCATTGAGGTGCCTGAATGTAGAAACCTTCATTCCTTCGTTCCTGCAATCAGGGTTAGTTCCAAAACACAAGAAGCATATAAACGATAAGATTAAACCATGTTTTACAGCCTGAGATGTCTTGGTTCTGACTTTGGGCTTCCCAAATGGAACCCTAGGTCGAACCGACGCCTAATGTTCCCTCTTAAGGGAAATGCACCCTCACCTACTCCTCTCGGGAGAATTTACATGTTTGCCAACCGGAGCCTCCAGTTGGACTTTTGCCCAGCTTTACTCACCAGGTCTTAGTCCCCAGCTTCACTCACCAGGTCTTAGTGCCCAGCTTCACTCACCAGGTCTTCGGTGCCCAGTCCCCGACCAGGTCTTAGTGCCCAGCTTCACTCACCAGGTCATAGTGCCTAAACTTACGTCAGGACTTAGTTACCCAGCCCGCACTCAGGACTTAGTGCCTAGTGTACCTAGGACTTTACCTGCACACTTGATTAGCATTGTTAGATCATAACACAACCTTAACTTCTGAACCCTTTTCCATTATCAAAACATAGGTTTGACTTTGGTTCTTCCGACACCAACAATAACATGGTGTGTGGTGCCACACAAAAGATCATGTTATCTGTCCCTTGTGAAGTATAAGTAGTGGCTCACAACTGAGATGGATTTGGTCAAACTATCGGAATGGTTGTTGTGTAATTTGGTATTAGTCTATCTTGACTATAGAATTATACTAGTACACTTTGTGTGTATTAAGCAGGACTGATTAGAGGCGATTAGATTTATACTGACTATATAATCGAATCAAACCTCAGATATTATGATGTACATGCTCTTAATCCCGATATAATAACGGGCACATGTACTTAATATCTATTTCTTTGATTTACCAATGGGCGAGATTTATTTGTTAAATCAATAGACCAGGTAAATTGGGAAATAATATTATTTACATGGTGTGTCGTTGATTATAGAAGAAAATCATGTTTAATGCGTTAGGATGATGATGTCCCCTTGAGGAGCTCATAAAGTTCATCATGTAAATCCTGCAGGTGGACTTAGTCCGACATGATGATAAGTATGAGTGGTACTACTCATGGAGTTAGATATTTATTAATTAAATTGTCAGTAATTTAATTAATTAATGGACATGCGAGATCTTAAACATGGGGAGATAATATACACATAATATGGTGGAGCCCATATTTATTTATGGGGGTTGGTGCGGTAGTTTAATGATAACCCATTAGTGGACCGGGTTATCATTAATGGATCGGGCTTAGGATCCATTAGGAGACCAAAACCAACTCCTCTTCATGGTCCCTATTGTAGCCTATATATACCTCATGAGTCATGAGACCAAGGCCTAATTAATCAACCCTAATCTCCTCTCCTCCTTTCCCCTCTCTCTCCTAGGGTTGCGGCAGCAACAAGCCAAGGAGTTGCTCTCCTTTGGCCGGTGGCAACCAAGCAAGGAGAAACACCCTCTTCTTCCTCTCTACTCCTTCTTGTTGGTGTACACCTAAGTCAAGAAAGGAGAAGGGAGCTTTTCTCTCTTCTCCTTGTGGGTGTGCGCAAGCTTCAAGAGGAGGAGGGTGGGTGGTGCATCCTTGAAGAAGGATAGGGGGCCAGTGGGTGTCCTCATTCACGGGCGCCCGAGTGCTCTCAGGCACCCGAATGGCTTTCGGTCAACTTTATGTTGACTGTACTCCAGCGGGTCTTCTTGGGTGATTTATGGGCCTTCCAGAGTTGGGCTCATCCGAACCCTCCTTCGGCTTTCTCCTCGAACGTGCTTCCGCCCGACTTCTCGTCCCTCGGACATCGTGTGTTTCCTTCTCGCTCTACCGACATACTCTTTCGCAGACCTCTATGTCCCTTGGATGCACTAAGCCCGTCGGCTCCCTTCTGTGCCATTCTTCTCGACCGCTGCGTCTTCCGCTTGACTTTCTGTGATCCTAAGCTCCTGCACACTTAGACACATATATTTAAACACAATAGGATGTCAAATCCAATCTGGGGTACTTACAATCTCCCCCTTTTTGATGTGCATCAACTCGAGTTAAGTTAGGATAAATGAATATAAAAAAAATAAGAATAAATATATGACAATGTAAGCACACAAAAAATGTTAAAGTAAGCCTACCCCCTTAACTTAATCCAATTTCTCTCCCTTTGATCACATCAAAAACTTAAAACATATTAAGGGAAATACTAAAACTTACAAGAATTTATAAAAAAATAATCCAACATTCAAAATTTTTGAAACTTTTTGAGAATATTTTTAACACAATAATTAGTTTCTAGAAAATTTAATTTTGAATTCAATGTTGATAATTCAGAAAAATAATTTTAAAGTTTGATTTTGACTTAAAATAAATTTGAAAATTTTTCTTAAGGCTTAGAAAATAATGTACAGATCTAAAAAAATTGGATTTGATGAAATTAATTTTTTAAGTATTTTTAAAATTTAAAATATATTTTCGAACGAAAAATGATAATAAATTCGTTTATTTGTAAAAAATTCTGAAAAATTTTTGTAGATAGAAGAAATCAGATTCTATCAACATAAACATATTAAACTAATTTTTTTGTAAACAGTTATCTTAAAAAGAATTTAACAAAATTATAACTAAAGCGTTTAAAAAAATAATAATAAATAATACCTAATAGTTCAATATAGATTTTGGGATCCAATATAAATTCTTTTTTACAGAATTAATCAAAAATTTATATGGAATATAAGCCCTAGGAATTTTTACAATTTGACCCTTGTGAAATTTAAAATACCAATTAAGTTTTCCATAATATCTTATTTTTGAATTTTGAGAATAATTTGGACATGCATGGTTATTTTTCAATTTTTCAATTTTTCAATTTGAGACTTCAAATCTTCATTTCCAAATTTTAACTTATCAAACATTTTTAGTGGGCATGCAGATGCTAGTTATTTTTACAAGTCTCTATTTTTATTTTTTAATTTTTAAATAGACTTCAACATAGCCTTTATAACTGAGTAGAGTTGATCAGGAAGTAGAAAATATACCTCACTTGTCATATCTCTTTTGAAGTCCGAAGCTTCCTCTTCGTCTCTACTGTCTTTTGACGTGGCTTCTCCTTCATCGATGCTCTCTTCTTGGTGTGAAGCCATTAATGCAAGTCTGGTGTGTTCCTCAAGATTTGAATCTTCTGATGAGGACTTATCCCATGTTGTCTTTAGGTTATGAACTTTTGACTTTGTTGCCCTTTTTCCTTTGTTCTTCAATTTGGGGCAATTGCCCTTGATGTTTCCCTCTTCATTGCATTGATAGTATTTTATCTTTCTTCGAGAGTGTCTTTTGGCCTGCATCTCATTAAACTTATTAGATTTAAAAAATTTCTTAAATTTCCTTATCATATATGCTGCTTCCTCTTCATCAGCTGAAGACACTTTATCATTTTGCATGTTCCTTGAGTGAAGGGCAATCTTGTCCATTTTTCATACATTTCCTGCACATCGAGACTCGTAAAGTTCTAAAGTACAAAATATCTTTTCTAGAATACTTTCCTCAGAGTTCTGTAAGATATAATATAAGTCAATTATAGACGTCTTCTATAGAGTTCTTGAAAATGCGTTTAAAGTATACTTTTGTGAATCTTGGTTAGTTATCGTTTCCCCGAGATTCGTGAGTCCAGTAATTAATTCTTTTATCCTCGCGTACAATTGCGAAACCATCTCTCCTTCCTTTCGAAGGTTAGTGAGTTGGTTCCGAAGGATATCTCATCGTGTCAGCTTCGCTTCCAGGTTCCTTCATGCAACTCCAAGAATTTCTGCCAGTGCTCTTTCACTGATTGGTAGGTCCCGATTCGGTTAACTTCTTGTGATGGTAGAATGGTTAGCAGATGAAATTCTGCAATCTCGTTTGCTATGAAGTTTGCTTGCTCCTTTTTCATCCATAGACTTTCGTCTTTAAGTTTGTCGTCGCCGTCTTTGGGAGCTACAAAATTATTTTTTTATGATTAATAATAAATCAAAATCTTTTTTAAAGAATACCTACATCTTGTGCTTCCAACTTGTGAACTCCCCCTCAAACTTTAGCGAGTAGATGACCAGTCCAACCATTTTGTAAGTTGCTTCAGACGGTGGTTAGTCCTTCTGGAGCGTCATCGCTCTGATACCAATTGAAGGTGATCGTCGATCGACAAAAGGGGGTGAATTGCCCCTGAAAATTAAAATACTATCTTTTATTTTTACTAAACAAAGATGGAAGTTAGTTAAAAAAATATTAACAGATTGAAACAAAACAGAAAAGAAAGAGGCAACCAGAATTACTTGGTTTGTAACTTGGGAGGTTGCTAATCCAAGGCAAAATAAAGCGTAGATGCAACGCCTGCCTTTTTCCCACACCTTATGGTGTGGCGAGGAAGGCGTCGTTACGCTTAACATACATGGACTTAGAGAACATCTTAATGCAGCGGAATCAATTTTTTTCTACACATGCTTTTAATTATGCAGCTAACTCGTGAAACATTTATACATGTCTAAACTTGTCATTCATGAATCTAGTGTTATTGAACATAGCATATTATCAACATGCATGGCATCATGATATAATCATTCCATAGCCTATTCATAGTCTTCATAAGTAGCACGTAACTTATCCGTAAACATCATAAGTCTTAAGTCATTCATTAGGCATACCCATCATAAACATAGCATAAAATCTAAGAAAGCATTTCAGAACCCAAGACATGCGATACGTGTAAATATAAGAATCCTTTGCCATGTCACTGCCACACACACACATGCTCTTGCCTCTCCTGCTGCTTCCCTTAGTAACCTCGTGCTTGATCTGCGGTACGAGGAAAATAAAACTATAAGCACACAGGCTTAGTAAGACCCTTTCCTACTCACTAAAACCATACGTCACTTAAACATAAACATATCAAGTATCTTGGCATAACATAACTTTGAACATAAACTTAAACATGGTCATGGCATAAGTCATAAGCATATGAACAACTACATAGCATGATTCCTAACATAACCAGAGATCTACAACATACCTAGCATGACATAAATCTTAACATACATGAACATAAGACATACTTATACATGACATAATTCTTAGCATACATGAACCTGAGACATACTTATCATAGCATAAGGTATAAGCATAAGCATAAGCATAAGCATAAAACATAAAACATACTTACCCTGGCGTGATGCATAACATGGATGTATGCATGAGTCAAATGCATTTACTACATAAAGATGCTTAGTTTTTAAAATCATACTTTTAAATGCTTAGCATAAACATAACATCATTGGGGTCCCCGGCTTGTACCACATACATACATCATAAGCGCGCATCCCTAAGTAAATACGAGGTAGCTAGCCTCAACCTATTAGGGTAAGGACAGCATAGTCGGTAGTCCTAGAACCGGGGCGTTCTTAAGGTGCCCATCCCTGTTGCACAGCTTCGGTAGTGCCAGAACCGTGGACAGCTTCGGTAGTCCAGAACCGGGGCCGTTCTTAAGGTGCCCATCCCTTGGACCCTTACTTCGGTCCGGTACAAGCCCCATTCATAAAATAAAATAATTATGCATGCTTCATCATTCATACTTATCATTCATACTTATCATTCATACTTATTTCATATCATCGTTATGCCTTCATCATTCATACTTATCATTCATACTTAAGGCATAACCATCATCTTCATTCATATTTATCATTCTTTATTCATAAAATAGGACATACATGCATAATCATGTTTCTAGTCATAAACATCATCTTGGTTCATAAGGCTTGCATGATCATGATACATAAATAAACATGCACGTCATACATGATACATTTCATCTAGCATACATAATCCTAGTATTCATCATAAAGCATGGATAGGAAGCTACATATAAACATAACACATACTCCTAGGGTTCATGGCATTCATCCTAAAACATGCATATACCTTCATGAATCATAAATCCATTATGAGCATTTATTAACATACATGCATCATTCTATTTACCATAACATACTCCTACATCAATTACATATATTCATGGTATATGATCTAAATATTCATGAGTAAACATAACATAAAATCCACCATACAAGGCCATGTTATATAACACATAAACTAAGATTTTAGTAACATGAAGATCCTTACATCATGCTTAACTATGACTAGCATCATGGTAACTTGTAAACATGCATTCTTGAGACCTTAACCCAAACCAAACCCTAGGTTTTGGTCTTGGCCGAAAGCCCTAAGGGACCATGGGTCCATGGAAAATTTGCCTAGATCATGATTAACATCCCTTACCTTATATATCATGTCATAGAAAAATCATTTGAACCCTTGATTGAACTTAATCCCAAGTCCTAGGCCTAAAACATGGATTGGCCGAAACCCTAGAAGGGTAAACAAGTCCATGGGGAGATTCATATAACACCATTATTACCCATAAGGTATCATAGGAAACATATTAATCATGCTTGGGAAGGTTGGAGTTTACCCTAGCCCCTTAACCTTGATGTGGCCGAAACCCTAGGGGGTTTCTAGGGTGCTACAAAACTTCCAAAAACCATACTTTTAGGCTTAACCTATCATGAGTAAACATTTGAAAGCATAGAGGAAGACTTTAACATGATTTCTAGCCCAAACAAGGCTTAGCCGAAACCTCCATAAGCCCTAACCATGGATTTTTCCAACATCATGCCAATAAAACTTAGATCATGATAAATATCTTGAAAGCTATCATACCACAGGTGAGGGGGTCTTACCTTCCTTGATCTTGCTTACAAACTTTGAATAGAAAATAACAAGAGAACCTCCTTGTCTCTAAACTTCTCCTTAGCCCTTGTATCCTTGTAGAGGGCCTTAGATCTTCAAAGTGGAGGCTTATGTGAACTTTTCCTAAGGGAGAAGAGGGCTTGGGGGTTTCAGCTAGGAGGGGAGGAAGAAGAAGAGAAGAGCAAGTGGCTTGTTGGAAGAAGAGAGGAGAAGTGTAACTCCTTCTCTTATGCTTTTATGCCACATTAAGGAGGGTAAGTGAAGAGTCATGGTGTCTCTTCCCTTGATGACTCTTCATTCTTTCCCAAATCTTAACTAAAATCCACTTCATTCCCTCATAGCACTCCCTTGCTAGGTGAATTGGTTAGTGCATGCTTGGTTGTACAAGAGGTCCAAGGTTCAATCCTTGGTGCATGCACTAATTTCCTATTTTATTTTTATTTTATTTCCTATTATTTCGAAATTTCTTTAAAAATTCCCCCATAATTATGTTAATATTTCTCATTAAAATCCATTTATTTTTATATTAAATTCTACCTAAAATCCACCAATAATCCTGGTACTAGAAAGCCTATATAAGGCCCATTAGTACTTAGTTTCTCAAATTAAATGAGAAAACCATGGGTTCCTAGGCTAAGGTTCGTACTAATATTTCTAGATTCTCCGGAAATTTATCCAGACATACTTAATATTTTAAAGAAAATATTAAGAAAATTTTTTGGGTCGTTATAGTAGATCTCCTGAATAACTCTTTCGGGCGGAGAAGCCTCTTACACGATGCAATGCTAAGAAAAACAGAGAAACTAGAATGAAATTTGTTTACTGTGATTGATGTTGTGGAACTAAGCTCTAGGGGCCTATCTATAGCTCCGGTCAATTCTATCTGAATGCTGATGTGGCACAATAGGGGCGCCCGAGTGCTTGAGGGCGCCTGACACGTGGCCTCGAAGTTTATCTGCTGTGCAACGTTCGCAAATGACTCCCTATGGATAAAATCGCTTCTCGGACACCTATATGCACTGGGGCGCCTGGGAATTGGGGCGCCCGAGTGCATAGGGGCACCCTCATTCGTGGGCGCTTGAGTGCTCTCGGGCGCCTGAATGACTTTCGATTAGCTTTTTGGTGACCATACTCCAATGGGTCTTCTTAGGTGATTTCCGGGCCTTTCAGAGTTGGGCTCACCCGAACCCTCCTCCGACCTTCTCCTCAATCATGCTTTTGCCTGACTTTCGTCCCTCAGACATCGCACACGTCCTTCTCGCTGCACCGACGTACTCTTCCACAGAACTCCATGTCCCTCGGATGCACTGAGCCCGTCACCTCCCTTCCCGTGCCATTCTTCTTGACCGTTGCATCTTCTGCTCGACTTCTTGCGCTCCTAAGCTCCTGCACACTTAGACACAAGGATTAAAACACAATAGAACCTAACTTGACTTGATTGATTACATCAAAACTAACTTGGGGTATTTACAGAATTAACTAAGTTACCTCAATTGAATTGAAAACTTAAAGACATATCCCAAAAGTTGGGAAGTTTGGGATTAAAGAGCAATTATACTAAGTCTTGGATGATTAGCCAAAGCTAACTCAAGATGATGTATAATGTGGTTCTTGACTTTTTGTTCACAATAGTTGCATAAGATTTAATTGGTAAATATTACTTACCTAATCATACTAAATCTTGGGTGATTATCCAAAGCTAACTCAAGGTATGATATGATGTGGATTTTGTTCCACATGAATATCACTTTTGGGTTTGGAGCTAGTAGTGTGGGCAAATTGCGTTTGCCTACATTAATGACTAGCCCCTACCAAAAGCTTTATAATTCAGCAGGAGCCTCATTTAATTAAAATCCTAATTAAATAATTTAGATATAATACTCATTTATGTATTTTAATATTATAGATTACCATGTCATCAAATACGTCGAATACTCTCTCTCTGCGATCTGTCCTTGAGAAGGATAAGCTCAATGGAGCAAATTTTTTGGACTGATATAGAACTTGAGGATTGTCCTCAAGCAAGAACAAAAATTGTACATTCGAGAGCAACCCTTTCCTGAACACTAGCCACTACCGCTACCCGTGCCGAAAAGGATGCTTATAAGAAGCATCAAGATGATACATTAGATGTATTATGCCTAATGCTTGCTACCATGAACTCTAAGCTTTAAAAGTAACATGATAACATGGATGCACATGATATGGTTGAGCACCTTAAACAACTATATTAAGGGCAAGCTAGGCACGAGCGGTTTGAGGTGTCCAAGGCCCTATTTGCATACAAGATGCAAGAAGGAACTCCTATAGCAACTCACGTACCTAAAATGACTGGGTATGTTGAGAACCTTGAAAAACGAAGATTTCCACTAGGCCAAGAATTGACCACTAACCTTATTCTGCAATTGTTGCCAGAAAGGTACAGTCAATTTGTCATGAATTACAACATGAATAAAATTGATAACTCTATCTAAAGGAAGTTAAGAAGAAAGAAGTGGTATACATATTATAGACGTCAATCAATCTATCTATTATTCATGGGTATTAGATACCGATTACGTATCTCACATTTGTATTAATATGTAGGGCCTTAGAAGTACTAGATCGTTGACAAGGGGCGAAGTGAACCTACGAGTAGGCAATGACGCATGAGTTGCTACAATAGCTATAGGAATATATTCCTTATCTTTGACCACTGGGATTGTCTTAGAACTAGAGGAGTGCTATTTTGTACCTGCATTAATCAAGAACATAATCTCTATTTCTTGTTTAGACAAGAATGACTTTTCATTTATAATAAAGGACAAATATTATTCTATATTATTAAATGATATGTTCTATTGTAGTGCACTACTTATGAATGAACTCTATGTTCAAGACTTAGAAAATTACCAAATAGTTCAAACTGAATGATTTGAACCAAACATATCTCTGGCATTGTCGCTTTGGTCACATAAATTACAGCCGCATATCACAACTCCATAAAGATGGACTTCTAGACTCATTTAATTTTGAATCATATGAGGTATGTGAATCTTCTCTTTTAGGCAAGATGACTAAGACTCCTTTTAGTGGACACAGCGAAAGAGCTACTGACTTGTTAGGACTCATACATACTAATGTTTGTGGCTCTTTCAATGTAGCAGCTAGAGGAGGTTATCAGCACATTACTTTTACTGATGATGTCAGTAGATATGACTATGTGTATCTCATGAAACACAAGTTAGAATTCTTTGAAATGTTCAAAGAATTTAAGAGTCAAAGACAAAACCAACTTGGCAAGAGTATTAAGATGCTTCAATCAGATCGAGGTGGTAAATATCATAGCCAAGAGTTTCATGACCATCTAGATGAGTGTGGGATCATATCCCAACTCACTCCACCAAGAACACCACAGTGGAATGGTGTTTTCAAGAGGAGGAAACATACACTATTAGATATGGTGCGATTAATGATGAGTCACACAATCTTCTTACTTCCTTCTAGGGGTTTTCTCTAGAGACGACTCTTTTCATACTTAATTGAGTTCCATTAAAAGCTGTCATAAAGACACCATATATGATATGGACTGGAAAGAGTCCCAAGATGTCTTTTATGAAGATTTGGGGTTGTGAGGTTATGCTCGACGTCAAGTCTCAGACAAGCTAGGCCCCAAATCAGATAAGTGTCATTTTATAGGATATCCCAAGGAATCAAAGGGATATTACTTTTACAATCCCACACAAGGCAAATTGTATGTCGCTAGGAACAGTATTTTTCTAGAAAAGAGAGTTTATTTCCCGAAGAACTAGTAGAAGTAAAATTCATTTTGAAGAAGTTCAAGATACGGGGAATGACACTGAGGCCTTGATGAAAATTGAACAGGCACCACAAAACATTGTGGATCATGAGTTTATTGCATAAGAAGTTGTGGAGCAACAACCTGTTCAAGTATACCACCTCTTCGCAAATCTAATAGGATATATCGTCAGCCTGAGAGATACTCATTTCTCTTGTTTGACCATAATAATGTTATGCTTGTTGAGTTAAATGAGCCTAGATCCTATAAGGAAGCTGCGATGAGCCCAGATTATGAGAAATGACTAGAGGCCATGAGGTCCGAAATGGAATGCATGTACACTAACCATGTATAGACTTTGGTTGATCCACTTGAGGGGATCAAACCCATTTTGGTCTTTAGGAGAAAGACTGATATGGATAGTCTTATGCATACCTATAAAGGGTGACTGGTAGCTAAAGGCTTCAAGCAAATTCATGATATAAACTATGATGAAACCTTTTCACAAGTTGTGATGCTTAAGTCTATTGGGATCATTCTTGCCATTGCAACTTACCACGCTTATGAAATCTAGCAGATGGATGTCAAAATTGCATTTCTGAATGGGAATACTCGAGGATGTGTACATGACACAACTTGAGAATTTTATAGATTCAAAAAATGCTGGAAAAGTATGTAAGCTACAAAGGTCTATTTATGGATTAAAGCAAGCTTCTCGAAACTAGAATCTTCAATTTGATAATACAATTAAAGTGTTTGATTTCATCAAGAATGAAGATGAACCTTGTGTCTACGAGAGGGTTAGTGGAAGCACAGTTATCTTTCTGATCTTGTATGTAGATGACATACTCTTCATTAGAAATAATATCCCTTCATTACAGTCTGTGAAGACATGGCTGGGGAATTGTTTCTCAATGAAGGACTTAGGTGAAGCTGCTTACATTCTAGGCATTATGATCTATAGAGATAGATCTAAAAGATTGCTAGGCTTATGTCAGAGTATATACACTAACAAGGTATTACATCATTTTACCATGCAGAATTCCAAGAAGGGATTTCTACTGATGTCACATGGTGTGAGTCTTTCAAAAACTCAATGCCCCTCTTCTAAGAAGGAGAGAGACTGCATGGATTAGTTCCCTTATGCATCTGGTATAGAGTCTATCATGTACGCTATGTTATGTACTCGCACAGATGTCTTGTATGCGTTGAGCATGATGAGCAGATACCAGTCAGATCTAGGTGATAGTCACTGGATAGCTGTCAAAAATATATTTATGTACTTACGAAGGATGAAAGAATATTCCTTGATATTTGGAGGTGATGAAAAGCTAGCTATGAAGGGCTACAGTGATGCAAGCTTCCAAACTGACAGGGATGATTCCAGATCGTAGTTAGGGTATTACTTTTCTTGAATAGTGGCGTTGTGAGCTGGAATAGTTCGAAGCAGGACACAATCACAGATTCTACAACAGAAGCCAAGTATATGGTTGTGTCTGGATCCAGAAGTTTATTACAGAGCTTAGTGTGGTTCCTAGCATAGAGGGCCCAATAAACCTCTATTGTGACAACAATAGAGCTATTACATAGGCTAAGGAAGCTCGCTCTCATCAGTGGGCCAAGCATATACTATGGTGCTTCCATCTCATTCGAGATATCATCGATAGAAGAAATGTGAGAATATACAGAGTGTTGGTGTAAAGAGCATCAGTGATGAACAGTCATCCTCTAGGGTTTCGATATTTGACAATATACTAAGGTTAGTCAATGTGATCATGGGTTAAGCCAAATAGGACCTGATGTTTGGTAGGATAAACCCAGGTTTGATCAAGCTTGACAAAGGGTTAGCCAAATATGACCTGATGTTTGGCAGAACTATAAGTGATAATATACCTAAGGTTTAGTCAAAGTGATCAAGGGTTAAGCCAAACATGACTTCATGTTTGGTAGGGCAAACCCAGGTTTGATCAAGTTGACAAAGGGATAGCCAAACAGGATTTGATGTTTGGCAGAGTGAATAGAACGCAGGGTTGGTCAGTTTGACCAAGGGATTAAACCAAACTGAACTTAAGGTTTGGTATACTTACTTGAAGATTGGAAGAAGTCTAGTCAGGATTAAGATGACTAGCAAAGAAGTGATTAAGTTGGAAGAAATCCTAGTGAGTGAAGCTAGGTGAAAGAAACCCTGGTGAGTGAAGCTGGGCCCTAGCAAGGGAATCTAGGTGGATGAAATCCTAGTGAGTGAAGCTAGGTGGACTAAATCCTGGTGAGTGAAGCTGGGTCATAGTGAGTGAAGCTAGGTGGACTAAGTCCTGGTGAGTGAAGCTGGGCACGAAGTCTTGGTTAGAGGGACTGAGCACTAAGTCCTGGTCGGGGATCAGGCAATGGAGTCTTAGTCGAGCGAGGATTGCAGACAGAAGTAGAGACGGGTCGAGGTCGGAGTCTCGTGATCCGAGTTCTCGGAGACCGAGCAAAAGTCCAACCGGAAGTCCCGGTTGGCAAAAGCTTTAGTCGAGGTTGGACAGAAGTACGGGTCGAGGTCGGACGTCTTGAGATCCGAGTTCTCGGAGGCTAAGAAAAAGTCCAACCGAAGGTCCCGGTTGGTAAAAGATAACTTCTCCAGGGTGGAGTAGGTGAGGACGCGTTCCCCGGGAAAGGGAACATTAGGCATCGGTTTGACCTAGGGTTTCAGGTGAAATTCAAAGTCAGAACCAATAAATTAAGGCTAAAATTATTTGTGTTTTTGCCTTGTGTTTGTTGTCTTGCAGGTACCTAGAGTTGGAGGCAAGATAGGAGAGCAAATGCAGGAGAAACACGACATGGGAAAAGGGTTCCTGGGCACTTGACTTGTAAAAGCTTTCCCAGGCGCCTTGGAGCTTCCAAGGTGCCTGAGAGCTACCCAGGCACCTGGGAAGGGCTGGTTTCATCAATACGCGAGTTTCGCTGCTACGGATGAACTTTGAACACATGTGGCAGGCGCCCAAGATCCCTCAGGCGCTCGAGAACGCAGTATAAAAAGGGGTTCGACCCCTCACTTGAAAACATAAATTTCTACATCCGCTAAAGTAATCTGTGCTACGCAAAAGTGCTCAAGGCGAAGCTCTGTGACCAAGGAGGCTCCAGGAGGAAGTGCGCTGCACTTCAGACTTCCAGATTGGCCGGATCTTAACTTTTTCATTGGTTTGCTTTTTCATTTACAAGTTGTATTTAATTTTATTCTTCTGTACTTGTAATTCAAACTGTAAGGCGGGTATTCTACGCCTCCGAAAATTTCGGAAAGGAGACCATTAGTGGCCTCACGACAAGTACATAGGCCTTGGACATACTGACCCTGGGGGTCGGGAACCAAGTAAATAAATCTCGCGTATACTGTTGTCTTTGTTTTTCTTTATTATTGTTTCCGCTGCGTACTAACTCTGATTGAAAGATGAACGACGAAGTTTTCTGATGAAATTATTCGAGTTGATATTCACCCCCCTCTATCGACCGACACCGATCCTACAAGTGGTATCAGAGCAAGAAGCTCTTCACCGGACTAACAGCCGAAGGAGCAATAACGCCAGGAATTGAGGGGGAGCAAGGGTGAATACAGGTACATTTTAAATTATGTCAATCTTTAAATTCCATATTATTTGTTTTACGTGTAGGGAGAATGGACACTATAAAAACCAGTATCCTACTCGTAAGATTCGAATATCACCACCGGCGGCAACGGAGATACTAGCGCTAGGAGTTCGAAGGGACAAGAGTCATATCCGGTGCTTCAAGTGTCAAAAGCTGGGACACTACAAGAACCAGTGCCTAGACTAGAAAATGACTCGATCCTCAATACCGAGAAATGCAACCACGATAAAGGAGGTACGAAAAGTTAATTTTCGCAATAATTTTCAAATTCCTGCACAGTTATACAATCATTCTGATAGTGTAGATAACACTGTTAATCTTTTTGATAAATTAGATTTTTTTACATAATCAACTTAATGTATTACATGACAAATTATCAAACATTGATAATATTAAAATATCAAATATTAATTTCTAAATCCATAATGTTATGCTACAATTTTTTAAATTAATTCTAATATTTTAATTAATAATTTTTCTGATAATATTGATAATTCTAAGGATAATCTTGAAACCTTAATTAATAATTTTCCTGTAATTATCATAACTCTGAGGATAATGATGAAATCTTTGTTGATAATTCTAAAATTTTAGAAATTAATGTTCAATCCATTTTTTGAAGATAATATTGATGATAATAGTCAACTCTTAATTAATAATTCTACTGTTATTGAATATAATGATACAACCTTAATTAGCAACCCTAAAAATTATTCTACCTATTTTGAAGATAACGATACAATTTCTGAATATAATTCTAAAGATGAAAAAGAATATGATTCTGAAGATGAATTTATTAAAATTGAAGCTATAATTAAAAAAACTTACAAAAATTTAAATAAAGCAGACGTATTAAGTAAAATTAAAAACTTAAAAACAAAATAAATAATAGATGAATCAGAATTTTTTGAATTAATGGAAATGATGCAATTAAACTCAAAATTATTATTTAAATCTTAAAAACTTTAATGTTAATTAAATTCAAATTCAAATCTTAAAAACTTCAATCTTAATTAAACATTAAATTTAAATTTTTTTCCTAAATATTAATTTAATTCTTAACACCCTGATTCCTAACAATTTTAACCTTAATTAATTCTTAATAATTTAAACTTTAATTAATTCTTAATAATTTAAACTTTAATTAATTCTTAATAATTTAAACTTTAATTAATTCTTAATAATTTAAACCTTAATTAATTCTTAATAACATAATTCCTAATTAATCCTTAATAATTTAAATCCTTAATAAATTCTACAAATTAAATTAATTTTTAACAACTTAATGTTTAAATAACTCTTGAAAACCTATATTTTAACAACTTAAAAATCATAATTAACTCTTAATCTTAATTAATCAATAATTCAACTTTAATAACAAATTCAATCCTTACTTCAACAAAATTCACAAACTAAATTCCAATTAATTACCTTCAGATATGAAATTAAATAAAATTCTACCCAAGTGGAATAATCAATTTAATAATATTAAATATGTCAAAGTGGGTTGACATATTCGTGGGTTCACACAGTCTGTATCAAATCGAGAATTTGATACTTTATTTGAAACTTAATTAAAATGATTTGACTTGATTGATACATGCATAACTGCCATGCCTATGCATCTGCTTATTTTTTTCTTAAATATCTGCCATGTCATTCGTGTTTATTTTTTGCTTAATTTAGAATGGATAGATAGGAAAAAGATTGATTGATTTTTGCCCAACATAGTACCAGGGTGGGGCGAGATGATAGTATGTTAGGGAAGCTTGGTCTGAGAAGTCAGGAAGGGTAAGAAGTACCCGACTTGATCGACCTAGCTAAGTCGAACTAGCCGAAGCTACCTCGCCATATCCTAGAATAGTTAGACCAAAATTTTCAAAAGAGTAAATTGAAAGTATAATTTCTTTAAAAGGCTTTGTCTAAGGAAAGGGTTGATGATTCAATAAGGCTACGACCAAAGAAGGCCTTTGTGCCTCGCCAAGACCTGAAAGCTAATTATTAAAATTTATTTTTAAATTACTAATTGTTAAACTTAAATCTAACTTAAGGTCAAGCAATCTATAAAATTAAAATTGAGAAAAATTATTCAAGCATCTCACAACACCCATAAGGCAACCATGTTTGTTTGTATTGTGACACTTAGAATGGGTGAGATGTTAAAGACTAATTAATTGGAAAATGCCTTTGAAAATGTTTTCAAAATCATTAGGATATTTTTTTAAAAATCTATTTTCAAAATAATGTTTAAATATAATAATGTTTTAATGAATTTCATGCTTGATTGGGTGCTTACCTATAAATATATATTTCAAAAATTATATATCTTTTCAAAAATTGTTTGACCAACCCTTAGACATAAACCTTTTAGGTCAACACGAAAGTCCCTTAAGACACTTAGGTAGAGGTCCTTGTAGTTAACAAGGGTAGCCAGAAGGTGTCAGGTTCAGGGGGAATTTTTTTTATTCCTTTGAAAATCATCCGTTTTCAAAATGGTTTGTGCTTTAAAAAATTATTATCATTTCTTTCAAAATGCGTTTCGAAAAATATTTTTCAAAAACTTATTATGTTCTTCAAAATATTTTTCAAAAATTATTTCCTTGAAAACTATCATATTCTTTCAAAAATACTCTTCTAAAATTGCTTTAATTGCTCTTATGATTTGGATAAACTCTAAAGGCACATAAGAAACTTTTTTATGTTCTACAAGAATTCCTAAAATTATGTTAGATTTAAGAGGTGTAACACTTGATTTTTCCAAAATTTCTTTCAAAATAAACAAAACAAAAAAAAAACTAAAAGTCCTTCTAAATGAGTCGGAGCAAGGGCTCAAACCAACAACCCGTGGTAAGGATTAATTCTGAGTTTCCAATTGGGTTAGTAGTCATCTTGGTGGAATATGGAATCGATATTAGATAAGTAATAGTAAGCATCCTTTATGATTGATGCTTCAACTTCCATTTAATATATAAGGAAAGAAAGAGGGGAAAACCAAAAGGCTTTTCCTTCTTCCTTCTTCCCCTGCGAAAACAAGAGAAGAAATTCTTCTCTTCTTACGCCCAAGAGCCGGATCGCGCGAGGGAAGTGCACGGGGATCACCACGCTAGTTTCTACGTCGGTGTAGGAAGTTTAGAAGCGTAAGGATGTAAGTAGATCTCTCACCTGCAGTAAAAGTAGTTCCCTAATGAGTTTTAAACATGATTTCCAAGTCTTTTGTATGATATGATCCTAGTATAGCAAGACAAAGGTCTTGATTTGCCCAAACACAAGGTTTGGGGATTTCGGCACGCAAGGTGTTCGATAAAAGTTCTGAGTAAGACCAAGGTCTTACTAAGCCCTAGAACGAGTTCTAGGACTTAGAAATGAGATAAGAAACAAGACCAAGGTCTTGTTGTGTCCTAAAATAGGTTTTGGGAACATACCTTTTTAAGTGCTAAGTTATGCATTTTAAATACAAGCATGAGTACACGTTAAGTATATTACTTTGAAAGACCGAGGTCTTTTTGGCATGTACCGGGCTGAGGCCCACAAGATCTAGGCGAGCCTAGTAGACGCTCTATTAGGGTTCGGTGGCTAGCTAACCCGAAACCTATTAGGGATGTGCGCATTGGTACTATGCCGGGCCCAAAGGAGGATGTTTATTATTTTGAAGTATAAGAAGTATAAGAAGTATAAGAGTATAAGTTTCAAGTTTTTCAAAAGCAAGGAATCATTTCAAGCATATTACACATTTTTCATTTCAAGCAAAGTTTCCAAATACAAACATTTGTTACAAGTGTATTCATGAGCTTATTCATTTTAAGCATAGCATTTTCAGTACATATGTTTAAAAGCAAGCTTTCTTGACCAAGAGCATGTTTGATATTGATTGCATATTTTTGTGAGATAGGTATCTACTTATTAAGCTATTTGCATATAGTTTGCATTCTTTTACTGCAGATAAAGGTAAAGAAAAGATGTAAGGTAAGGAGGCTCAAGGCTGGATGATTCATGTCAGTGGCGGCGGAGCCATGGAGTGAGATCCTTCGGGATGATTTTTGTTTAGTGTTTAAAACTCTAAACAATAGAACTTTATGAGTATTTTCTTATGAGTTTATGTTAGTAGTTTACTTCCGCAAAGACATTAAGTTTGAGTAGTTAATTCGGAGTTTGAAATGCATGCAAATGGAGTATGATTATGGTTATTATGTTTGTGAGTCTATAATCTTGTTGTATAGTTGAAGTAGAATGTATATATATACTTGATCGGTGTTTCTGAAACCAAAAAACTGCAGTTCCAGGCGTATCAGTCAACTGATGCAAGTATCAGTCGACTGGCCGAGAGAATAGAAAGATTCAGTCGAGTGATTCCCAGGTGCAATCGACTGCACCAGTCGACTGATGCACTATCAGTCAACTGGTTTTAGTTTGAAAGAAAAAGAGTTGTAGGGTTGATGGTTAATGAGTTGGCCTTGCAATTAAAAGGTCTAGGGGTCAAATTTTGGCAAAGCCAATAAAATTAAAGTTTTTTTTTATTTTGGCTGACGCAGCAGTAAAGTCAACATAACGGCCCTATAAGGTCAAAGTTAGTAAGAGAGGGTCGTTACAGGTTTGGTATCAGAGCAAGTTTCAGCCCTTCCGCCACACTTACATCAAGCATCAATCATGTCTCCTACTAAGTAAGAAAGTGCATATGTTTCATTTTTTATATACATGTCTTTATATGACTGTTAGCCTTAACATATGCTATTATATACACTATTATATGCATGATCAGTATATGCTATATGAGTAAGATGACATGATATGACATATGCTATATGAGTATGATGATAGTATGATGATATGACATATGCTAGGTGAGTATGATGATAAGTAATGCCCTTATTCTCTTTATGATGTATAGTAGGAGAATGGCAAGGGGACGCCTTAGATGGGTCCAAAACGAGGAGCAAGCTCCTAGAGGGCCAGAGGCATAGAGGCAGTACCACCACCAAATATCTTGGAGGTGGTTGCTCAGTTACAAAGACAAGTAGCAGAATAGCAGCAGGTTATTGCCACCCTAATGGCTAACTAGCATGTCACTCCTGCTACCCCGCAGGTGGTGAATGTTGTGGCACCAGTTGTGACCGAAGATCCATCGGTCACATCTGTAGTCCCGGCAAACCTCATCCAGTGGTAGAAATTGAAGCCAGAGAACTTCTCAAGCACAAACGAACCATGGGATGCTCAAGCATAGTTCAAAATGTTGGAAAGCATAGTGGAACTACTGGACTGGCCAAAGGTATTGAAGATCAAGTGCTCCTCCTTCTGCCTTACCGGAGATGCTAGGATGTGGTGGGAGAGAGTCAAGGCCAAGAGAAATGTCAGCCAGATTACATGGGCTAACTTTGAGACTGAGTTCTTTGAGGAATATTTCCAAATGAGGGTATCCAACAAGCATTATGACGAATTCACGGAGTTTAGACAAGGAGAACTATCTGTGGATGAAGCAGTGAAGAAGTTCAACCGGCTAACTCGTCTGTGCCGAGAGCTAGTTGGCACTGAAAAAGAATGAGTTAGGCTAATGCTAAAGATGTTAAGGCCTGAGATAGCTCTAAATGTGGCCAGCGGTGTTAATAGGCCGCAGACCTCCGAGGAACTGATAAGTAGTGCTCTAATCACTGAGCACTACCTGAACAGTATAAAGGCCGTCAGGATGCAACAGCAGCAAGCAGCAGTTCAGAAATCTCAGGGTAACCCACAGAACTGGAAGGGAAACCCAAATAAAAGGAAGCAGGAGGATCAGAAGATTTCTGAAAGCAACAAGGGAAGCTCATCAAGCAAGTACCCCAAATCTCCTCCTTGCCCAAAATGTGGGAGGATGCACCTAGGAGTATGTCATCAAGGCACGAGCGGGTGTTATATCTGCGAAGTAGAAGGGCATATGGCCAAGGCTTGCCCTACCAAAGCAAACCCACCTCCACCACAACTTATTCAGTATAGGGGAAAATATGCACAGTTGCACCAAATGTAGCCAACACTGCAAGGACCCTACATCAGTCAAGGGGGAGTGGAAGCCTCACTAGTCCCGACCAACGCCAGGATTTTCGCCATCACCATGGAAGAGGTGGCAAATTCTCCTACCGTGGTCACTGGTCGAATACTCATCTTATCTCATTATGCTAGTGTGTTATTCAATACTGGTGCAACACATTCCTTTGTGTCCATATCATTCTCCAAGAAATTAGGGATTCCACCAGAAGTGTTGAATGAGGAGTTCCTAACGACCCTACCTTCGGGAGAGGTCATGGCATCCACTCAGTGGCTGAGAGCTGTGCCAATTCAGATTTTCAATCGAGAACTCTATGGTGATTTAGTAGTCCTTGACATGAAGGATTATGATATCATCTTAGGGATGGATTTCTTGAGCAAGTACAGTGCCGCTATTGAATGCCGCAGAAGAAGAGTAAAGTTCACACCAGAAGTAGAACTTCTATTCGAGTTTGTCGGAGACCCGAAGAGAAAGACAAAAAGGTTTCTTTCTAACCTACAAGCTCACATGATGTTAGACAATGGATGTTCCGGTTATTTAGCACATATAGTGGATGCAAGGCAAAGAGAAGAGTTAAAGAAAGAAGAAGTACGGGTAGTTTGCGACTATCCAGAGGTGTTTCCTGAAGAGTTACCAGGACTGCCTCCCAATCGAGAAATCGAGTTTGAAATTGAGTTGGCTCTAGGGACCAACCCATTTTCAAAGGGACCTTATCGCATGACACCAGCAGAATTGAAAGAACTACAAGAACAACTACAGGAGTTGCTCGACAAGAGTTTCATCCACCCTAGTCATTCACATTGGGGAGCTCCTGTGTTGTTCGTCAAGAAGAAGGATGGATCTATGCGGATGTGCATAGATTATCGAGCCTTGAACAAGGTGACTATTAAGAACAGATATCCTTTGCCAAGGATAGATGATTTATTTGATCAGTTAAAGGGGACAACTGTGTTTTCCAAGATAGATCTGCGGTCAGGGTACCATCAACTCAAAGTCAAGGAGAGTGATGTGCCGAGAATGACTTTCGAACAAGGTATGGACACTACTGTTGAGGCAATTGGCCCAGGGATGATTGGGAAGATCATGGTTTAAATGTGTGTGTGCCAATATGTTTAAGGTTAGGGTGTTGTGTTGTTATTTGATATGTGTGATTGAGTTTGCAGGACTTGGAGAATCACACATGGAGGACTTATCCGAGGGACGAGAGCCAAGGGAGGAGGACTCCAAGGGCATACCGGGAAGTGGACTTCAAAGGGCACACGTGAAGGATGGTATGGTGGCAAGCCAAGGGAAGGCTTGTGTGCACATCCGAGGGATGATAGCCGGTGGAAGAAGACTTCAAGGGGCAAGCCAAGGGAGTGTACCTGAAGGTACACATGAAGGAGGGTCGTTGAAGTGAGGTTGAGTATTTGTACAAGCTGGGTAGTCGACTGGGAGAAAGGCAGTCGACTGCCATCACAAATAGAAACTCACAGAATGTTTTCGGGCCTGGACCAGTCGATTGCCTCAGGAGCAGTCGACTGGTAACCCCAAAAACTAGCCGTTGAGTTAGCCATTGGCTAGCAATTAAGGCTAGACCAGTCGACTACCCCAAGGGCAGTCGACTGGTAGCGTGCTGGACAACTCGTGGAGTTCCTTTACTCTTATTTAAAGGGTACTTTTTGGCACGAGGAAGGTACGGTTCTTAAGTGTACCAAAGTGCTGCTAGTGCCCAAAGTGATCAGTTCTTCCTCTAGCTTTCATTTCAATCCTGTAAAGAGGAAGAAGACAACCTTGTAAAGGTTTTCTCCACCTTGAAGGAGCTTTTCATAGTAGAGGTGGTGTACTCGTGTGGATCCTTGGATTAGTCACCTTTCGGGGTGGATACCAAGTAAATTCTCCTTGTTAGCATTGTTCTTCATATTTTCCATTATATTTTTGTATTGTGGTAACCCTTTTGTAGAGAAAGTTTGAGAGAAATTGCTATTCACCCTTCCTCTAGCAAGCATCTCGATCTGACAACTACGAGTTTGTGGTCATGCCTTTTGGAGTGACAAATGCCCCTGCAACATTCATGGATCTAATGAATCGAGTATTCAAGGAGTTTCTTGATAAGTTCATCATAGTCTTCATTGATGATATCCTAGTCTATTCAAAGACTCAGGAAGAACATGATGAACATCTGAGGGTAGTGTTGAAGACGCTACAACAACAGAAGTTATAAGCCAACTTTTGAAAGTGTGAATTTTGGCTTGACCGAGTGACTTTCCTAGGCCACCTCATTTCCAAGGAAGGTATTATGGTAGACCCTGCCAAGATTGAAGCAGTTAGTAATTGGGGTCTGATGACAAAGCCCAATAACAGGTGTCACGAATGAGCCTCAAATTTAGATATTTATAAATTGAAAACCCTAGCTCACAAAATTAAATGTAGTACAGGGACCTCAAGTCGTATTTTCCAAGGATTAGTTGTGAATGTTTAGTTCAAGCTTGAAGTTGTCATTTATTGTGTAACGCCCGCTTTTTTTTTTCCTAAGCGGCGTTACGTTAACATGCTTAGGGCATGTAGACATCATAAGGTAGCGGAATAACTTAACTTATACATGCCCTGTTACCATTCTTAACTTATTGACATGGGAACCTTAGCATATTAACTTTGAACTTAAGCATCATATCATGTCTCACATAACATCATATCATAAGGTTCCATAAGTCATTATTCAAACATATAAGTAAACATATAGTTTCCTGGGCCAAGTCACTACGACACACATGCGTCCTTGCCCTCCTGCTGCTTCCTTCATTGTCCCCTTGAATGATCTGCGGTATAAGGAAATAAGACTATAAGCACACAGGCTTAGTAAGACTCTTTCCTACTCACAAAACCATTCATCATTCATCATCTCATAATGAGCACATAAAACATTAACATACTTGGTGCTCTACTTAGAACATAACATCTTACGTCACTTGTCGTATACAAAGCATGGCATGAACATAATCATAGTAACATTCTAAGCATGGCATGATACATGGCATAAACATAAACATCATAGACATTCTAAGCATGGCATAATTCATGGCATAAACATAAACATCATAGACATTCTAAGCATGGCATAATTCATGGCATAATTCATAAACATAGTGAACATAATTCATGGCATAAATCATAAACATAGCGAACATTCTAAGCATGACATAATTCATGGCATAAACATAAACATCATAGACATTCTAAGCATGACATAATTCATGGCATAAACATAAACATCATAGACATTCTAAGCATGACATAATTCATGGCATAATTCATAAACATAGTGAACATTCTAAGCATGACATAATTCATGGCATAAACATAAACATAGTGAACATTCTAAGCATGACATAATTCATGGCATAAAACCTATCATTGCATATGGACCTCTTCCTAACATAATCATGGCATAGATCATTCATTCTCATGCATACTTCTTAACATGAAACATAAGCATAAAATCTTATCAACATAGCATAATGCATAACATGAATGGATGCATGAGTGAAATGCATATACATAAGGGATGCTTAACTTTTAAAACATACTTTTAAATGCTTAAACATAATTATCATAACATCATTTGGGGTCCCCGGCTTGTACCACATACATACATCATAGCGCGCATCCCTAGCAAGTCCGAGGTCGCGAGCCCCAACCTACTAGGGTAAGGACAACATAGTCGGTAGTCCCCAAACCGAGGCGTTCTTAAGGTGCCCATCCCTGTTGCACAGCTCCGCTAGTGCCAGAACCGTGGACAGCTTCGGTAGTCCAAAATCGGGGCGTTCTTAAGGTGCCCATCCCTTGGACCCATACTTCGGTCCGGTACAAGCCCATACATAAAGTAAAATACTTTTCATGTGTCATCATTCATCATTCATTCATAGCATACTTAACATAGCATAACTTGTTACGGCTCGGCCCGTCTACCGGCCCATTTACCGGTCCTCTCGACCGTCGTACCGTCAACCATCGACCATGCCGTTTAGCATATTTATGCCTTAAAGACATAAGCATCATCTTTCATTCATCATACTTGTCATTCATCATCATTCATTCATCATACTTAACATCATAGCTGTGCCTTAAAGGCATGTACTTTAACTTCATTCATAAGACATGACATACATACATCTTATTCATAAATCATGGCATACATACGTATCATTCATAAGACATGGCATACATGCATATTATTCATAAAACATGGCATATCATTCATAAGACATGAACATAAACATAACATACTTATCATGGTATCGTTCTTATCATGAACCTAACATAACATACCTATCCTAGCCTCATTCTTATCGTGAACATAACCCTATCATACTTATCATGGCATCATTCATATCATGAACATAAACCTATCATACTTATCATGGCATCATTCATATCATAAACATACACAATAACTTAGCATGGTTCTTAACATATCATGAGTATGTGGCCTTAGGAGAGTGTGTTGCTCAACTGTTATGGATGATGCACACACTTAAGGACTTCCAACTCAACTACACCCAAACTCAAGTATTTATTGACAATATAAGTTCAATTAATTTAACTAAGAACCCAATTCAACACTCCAGAACCAAACACATAGAAGTCAAACATCATTTTGTTAGAGACCATGTAGCCAGAGGTGAAATAGTACTTAAGTATATTAACTCTAAATCCAACTTAGCTGATATATTCACAAAACCCTTACCTGAATCAGAGTTTAGTTCACTAAGAAGGCAGTTAGGATTGTGCTCTGTAGAATAGGATAAAAGTATTCTTAAAATTGTTTTTAAAAATATATTTTTGAAAAACTGCTTTACTAAATTTCAAAATCAGTTTTTCGACTTAGTGTTATTTTTATTTAAAAACTACCCCTTTTAAAATTAGGGCTTTTTCGAAAATGGACCTAGCCTAGGCCCTAACTATAGAACTGCATGCACCTATAGACTTAGAAGCCAGCATCTCACAAGCACCTTAGGGTACTTTTGATTGATAACCTAGAAAGGGTTGAGATGCTTAGGTCTTTGCCTTAATTCAAGATGCTTTAAGTCAGTGCATCTGCAGTAATTGGGGCACTAAATACAACTTATACAGCAATCAAGTTAAGTGTCAAGCTTAGAAAATCTAACTTGAACAGAAACACTTAACTTGACTAACCCTAGCAAAAACTACTGTATATAACAGTTAGTAAGTAGCTAATTGGGTTAGACAGGTCCCAACAGAGAAAATTGATTGATTTAGTGTAAATCTAACTGATTCAGTACAGCAAATTATTATTTATTTTCCTTATTCATGCTGCATTTATCTGTTTTGATATATGACAAAGGGGGAGAGAAAGAGATAGGAAAAGAGAAAAATTATTTTTTTCTAAATTTTAAATTATTTTTCTCAAAATTTTCCTGTTATTCAAAAAGGTTCAAAAACATACTTATCCTTTATGAAAAAGCTTAAACTTTTTGAAGAAGTACTTAAGTTCTTAAAAACTTTCTAGCTTTTTTTTCAAGCTTTCAAAATTTTTGGCTAAGTTTTTCTTTAAACTTTCAAAATTTTGCTATGTACTCTAGCTTCAAAAACTCTGTACTCTAGCTTCAAAATTTTTGTCAAGCTTTCAAAATTTTGCAGAGTACTCTAGCCTTTCAAAGGGTTCTTACTTAAGCTTGTCAAAAATTATTTTTACTCTAAAGCTTAAGTTTTTTTCAAAATTGTTAAGTACTAAAGTGTTTCAAAACCTACTAAGTACTTAAGCTTGTTATATCCTACCAAGTATTTAAGCTAACATTTTGGGTACTTTAAAATTTAAGACTTTAAAAATTCTTAAGTACTCAAATTATGCTTTAAAAACTCTACTATGTATTTTTAAGTTACTTCTAACTTAAAGTTTTCAAAGTACACATACAGTCTTTAAAACCCCACGAATTTATGAAAAATCTAGGGGGAGATTCTCTCCAGGGGGAGGGAACAAAAGATAAAACTTTGTTATGTTTTGCTTAAACTTAACTTTTTGAACTAGGGTTGCCATAAATCAAAAAGGGGGAGATTGTTGGTGCAGAAATGCACCTAAGTCAAACCTGTGTTTTGATAATGGCAACATAGGTCAAAAGTTAAGTCTTTCTTGTTTTCTAACAAGTTAATCAAGTGTGCAGAGACAATGTCCTAGCAAAGGACTGCTAGGCAACTGGCGAAGGACTGCCAGTATCCACGACCTAGCGAAGGACTGCTAGGCACTGGCGAAGGACTGCTAGGCAACTGGCGAAGGACTGCTAGGCAACTGGCGAAGGACTGCTAGGCACTGGCGAAGGACTGCCAGCAACGAAGTCCTAGCGAAGGACTGCTAGGTAACTGGCGAAGGACTGCCAGTTTACAAGACCTGACAAAGGACCGTCAGGCAAAAGTCCAACCAAAGGAACGGTCGGCATCAGGTAAATTCTCCAGAGAGGAGTAGGTGAGGACGCGTTCCCCGTCGAGGGAACAGTAGGCGTCGGTTCGACCTAGGGCTCCATTTTGGAGACCAAAGTCAGAACCAAGACAGCTAAGGCTGTATAAAATAATTAATTAATTGTTTTATTGTGTTCTGGACTAACCTTGAATGCAGGACCGAAGGAATGTGTGTCTGCAACTCAGAGAGCCTCAAAGGAGTGAGGCAGCAGCTGAGTAAGGTGCCCTGAGTGTCCAGGGCGCCCTCAAGGTGAACCAGAAACAAGCGAAGCAAAATGAGCTTCAGTTGCTTACTGGGCAAGGCGCCCTCAGCAGCGAAGGCGCCTTCGTCTGCGAAGGCGCCCTCAGCAGCCAAGGCGCCTCCAGCCCAAGCCTGCGAAGCTCAAGCTTTATCCACAGCCGAGATTTCAGCGCGGAAGAAGTCAGCCAAGGCGCCCTCTACGACCAAGGCGCCTCCATGGTCAAACTTAATCCCTGTTCGAGCGGGATAAAAGTTGACCGAGCGATCTGCGGATCGCTTGACACGTGGCAGGGCGCCCCCGACGTCCAGGGCGCCCCTAGGTGCTATAAATAGCACCCAACGCCCAGGCCTTGAGCATCAACTTCGCTCCCAAGCTTCCACGCTCTTCTACGCTCGCACCGTGCTCCAGAAACGCTTCACCTCGAGCTAACGACGTCCTGCTGCCCCGAAAGAGTCGACCTACTCCGGACGTCGTCGGTAAAAAGAAGAGCGTAATTTTTTTTATTTAATATTCTATTGCATTTAATTTTGTAAATCAAATTGTGTAACTTATTTGCGCCAAATATAGAATTGCCCAAAGTAAACGGTCAACGACCGTGGGCCTTGGAGTAGGAGTCGACACAGGCTCCGAACCAAGTAAATCGATTGCGTCTCTGTGTCTTTCCTTTAATTTCCGCTGCGTACCTACTCTTATTCAAATCCGAAAGTTTTTCGATATTCACCCCCCCCTCTATCGGACTCCTCGATCCAACAATAAGGCCATGGGGAGTATGGAAAAATTCCATTAAAATCCTCAATAACTCATAAACACTAATCGCATCTTACCATAGAGCCATTGGAGCCCTTACTTGAAATAAATCTTAACTTTAACCCTATTAACCCTTCTTGGCCGAAACTTGTGGAGTCCCAAGGCCATGTGAAAATTCACATAATCACCTTCCATCACCCTTATATCATGGCAACACATAAACATATGCTTGAAGTTAAAGACTCAACCCTAACCCTTGGGTCCTTGGGTTGGCCGAAACATATAGGGCCTCTAGGGTACCCCAAAAATTCTCAAAAATTGTATTTAACCTCTAAACATCATGAGCAAACATTAAACAACATCTTGGAGATTTTTAGCATCATTAAGTACCCTTACATATTGTGGCCGAAACCCTAGGGTATCCTAGGGTGCTTGCTTTGCTTCTTTCATGTTGGCCGAAACCCTAGGGTATCCTAGGGTACTCCAAAAATTCCCAAAAATTATACTTAACCTCTAAACATCATAAGGGAACATTAAATAGCATTATACAGATTTTTAGCATATTTATAGACCTAAAAATCATGGTGGCCGAAACCCTTAAGCATGAGGGTCTTGGTTTTCTTTCCTTTCAACATCAAATTCGAAAACCAACCACTATATCATACTAAAAATCATAAAAATCATAGGGAACTATTATACCACAGGTGAGGGAGTCTTACCTTGGGATTTCTTGATTTTTAGACCTTAAAAGAGAAAGAACTTGTAGAACTCTTGACCCTTGATCCCTCCTTGCCCTTGTACTCTTGTAGAGACTTTAGATCTAGGAGATGGAACCTTGGTGGAAGCTTTTCTAAGGGGAAACCCCTTCTTGGTGCTCGGCAAGAATGAGGGGAGGAAGAGTTTCGAAAATGCAAGTAATGGGAAGAAGAGGTAACTCCCAAAACCCCCCTTTGATAGCCCATTAAGGAGGTAAATGAAGAGTCTCTCCATGATCCTTCATCTTCTTCTATGCTTTAACCAATATCCACTTCATTTCCTTCCAACAATCACTTGCTAGGTGAGTTGGTTAAAGCATGCATGGTTGTCCAAGAGGTCCAAGGTTCAATCCTTAGCTCATGCACCTTTATTGTTATTTTATTTTTATTTCATTTATTTTATTATTTTTATTTTTCCTAAATTCCAAAAATCCCCTAAAATCCCCCATAATTATGCTAATATTCCTAAATAAAATTCTTTTATATTTATATTAATCTTTCCTAATTAATACCCATTTTTGGAGCCCATTTAAAGCTCATTAGTACCTAGTTTTTCTCAATTTAAATGAGAAAACATGAATTTCTAGGCCCAATTTTACATAATTATTTCCGGGCCCCTCGAAAAATTATCTAGACATGCTCAATATTTTCAGAAAATATTAAGAGAATTTTCCGGGTCGTTACATATTGTTTTGGGTTTTCTAGTAAATGGGGGTTTTTTTGCAATGAGGAATGAAAATACAATTTAAAATGAAATACGCTTAGCTAATGCAGAATTAAACTAGGAAATTGCAACACTAAACTTAACTTATTTGGAAATTGAGCAATTCAATATGAAATTATGAAATTGAAGAACAAAACTAATCTCAAATGCAAGTAAGCAATAAATCTGTAATTAACTTCAGAATGGAGAAATTGAAACAAAGCTGAATACAAAAAAGGGTTGAATTGTAGCAATTTTTGCCTGATCGGTCAATAGACCGATCAAATCACTACCAGATCGGTCGACAGACCGATCAGAGTCTATCCTAATCAGTCAAACAGACCGATCAGAGAATGTTCAGAAACTGATACATGATGAAGCAAGCTGAATACAGATTGAAACAATTAACGAAATGAATTCAGAAACGAAATTAACAACAACAGATCAAGTCCTTCACCAGATTCCCTTCTTGCCGTCACACAAGAATCAAACTAAGAACCCCCTAGCTCGAAATCGGCAAAGAAATTTGCGTTGCCTTGAATCAACAGCTGCGATCTCCTTCCGATCTCGTCTCTCTCGATGAACAGAATGGCGAACTGGGCTTAGGAACTCTTAGAACCTTTCAGAGGACCCCTCTGAATGCTCCAGAAGCTCCACTTGATGAAGATCAGTGATCGACGAGATTAGATCAGAAGAAGCAGAGCCAGGCGAAACCCTCACCCTAGCCCACTTCAGCTACGAGATTGGTTGCAATCTTTGGCAGAAATCTTCCTCTGTGATTTGGGATCTTGAAAAGGATTGAATCTGAAGCGGCCGCTCAAGAAATTGCGTAGAAAATAGAAGAACAGACGAAGAACAGAACAGAAATCGCGATGACAGAGCTTGACGGAGAAGAAGTTTGATTTAAATTATCCCATTTGAAATTGAACGACTGTAATCATCCTTGCCTCATCCAATGGTCGGATCGTCTCAGATTGAACCCAAATTTTTCAGATCTCCATCAATGGTCAGGATCTGCTCCTCCTCGGCTTGGATCGATCAGATCTACAACGAGTGGCTCAGATTGCCCTGATCTTTGAATGGACTACTTAGACTCTCTTAAGCTTGATCCAACGGCTGGATGATCTCTGATTTGAACCAAAACTTCAGATCTTGATCTATGATCTTGATTAACTCTATCTTGAGCTCGGATTGATTAGAAGTTGACAGATGGCTCAGATCTAGCCGTTTTTTGATCGGACAACCTATATTAATCCATCTCTTGATCCTCTTGATTAAGCCAAGTCCTAACTCAAGTTTGATCCAGGCCCATGATCATTCGAAGCCTACAAAATAAGATTCAAATTTTAGTGTCAAATATCTCAAATATACAAAGATTTGCATCCAAAGCTAAAATAGAGATAATTCATGAAACCTAATGTAAATGCAAACTTAAGCATATAAAAAGGAATCAAAACATGGATTTGAGAGCTTAAAATGATTAACAAAATGGTAATTATCAACTCCCCCACAGTTGCTCTTGGGCGTCTCACACAAGCTAACTAATAATGTACCCCCTAGATTATTCTCAATCATAGTTAGAAGCAAATGAAAGGAAATTACCTAGGGTTGTCAATTCTCAAAAATCTAAACTCAATAGACTAGTATCTTGTCCTTAGTCAACAACTTAGTATACTTCATCCTTCATGACTCATTAAGATGAACTAAACTAATCACAAACCTCTCAAGGAAAATTTTAAAGTGGCTCTCTTCCTAAGTTCTATGTTTTGATGAAAGTGGAGCTCACTCAAACACTACCATGATTCTTGCACTACTATAAGCTTGCTCATGCTCTACTCTCCACCATCATTCTTGAGTTGGATCCACACCTAAAAAGGCTTATTTAAACAAGTTTAGAAGACATGTAATGATAAGAATGAAATAGAAGTTTAGAAAATAGAAAAGTTAAGAAAGTGGAAGACTTGGATACTAAAGAGTGTTACTAAATGAACTTTGCCCTTCTTTCCCTCTTCTGATCAGTCTGGAGATCGGTCAGACCCTTTTTGATCGGTCAAGAGATCGATCAGGCTCTTCCTTATTTTTCTGGCCTTCTTCTGATCGGTCTGGAGATCGATCAGTCACTGCTCTGATCGTTCTGGACTGCCTTGGATCGGACTGAGCTCCTTCTGATCGGTCAGAGTGACCGATCAGTCTCTTCCCTAATCGG
The DNA here is from genome assembly GCA_024364735.1 of Boesenbergia rotunda. Taxonomy (NCBI): domain Eukaryota; kingdom Viridiplantae; phylum Streptophyta; class Magnoliopsida; order Zingiberales; family Zingiberaceae; genus Boesenbergia; species Boesenbergia rotunda. The sequence continues at coordinate 671,772 of JAGFNQ010002126.1, forward strand.
ATTGGTGACCGATCAGGGTCTGATCAGTAGCTGAAACTGAGCTGAATTCTAAACTGTTTCTGCTGAGATTTCTAAAGCTGAGCTAGCTCTTAAATTCAACTATCAATTTGTTCACCTCTTCACATTCAGATATCTAACCCAGCTCTTGACTTCCATTCCATGCTTTTTTTCTCTTTCTCAAGTTTTTTTTCTTCTTTTCTTCCTTTCTGTTTTAAACTGTTATTCTATTTTTTTTCACTATTTTTCTTCTTCTTTTTTTTTTCATTTCCTTACAGTGGTGTTGCAGCCCAGTCTCTGCTTTGATTTTTATTCAGCAACTTCACAATCCAGAACTTGACAAGTATATCAAATGAATGAAAAGGAATTCAATTTTCTATTTAAGAATCATCTTCTCAAGATTTCTTCCTTCATTTGATCTCTTTGTTGTATTAATCCTTTTCCTTACAAATCGCATCTAATTCCAACAATAACAACTTATTCTTTCCACTTCAGTTGTCAACTCTTCCTTCAATGGTATATTCTGTTTATTAATCAACTCTCTTCTGCAGCCAAGCTTCCAATTCAGCTTCAACAGAAAAATTTCTGATTCCTTTCCCTCTCGATAAGCATTCAAAGATCAATCTCTTCAAGGAATCTTAATTAAAATGCACTCAATAACAACTCCAGTTTAATCACCTACTGCTCGGAAGCTAAAGTTACAAGTTGGCACAAACTTCATTACTTGTTCACTACTTAATACATCCTTTATCCAAAACACTTCAAAACACTAGCCACCTCCCCCACACTTAGCCTTTTGACCATCTCGGGCAAAGTAACATCAAGAAACATCAAAAGTAACCAAGTCCATTGAAAATATGGTTATGAGCAGAAAAATAGGGGAAAGAAAATAGAATATAGTGTCGATCAACAAGGAATGTTGCCAAAATTGATATGAAAAAGGAAATAAAGTGATTACCTCTATAAATGTGGCCCAATCATAGAAATATAGCTTTGAAAGAACCTAAGCAAGTTCTAGAGTACAATCACATGTGTGTATCTCAAAAATAAGGCCAAATCCTCACTAGGTAAAAAGAATTCATCTCAAGTCATCAATTTAGAGTCCATAACTAAGTAGTACTCAAGAATCCAAGAATTTTCATCCATTGGCTTAAATCCTAAGTTTTAACAACCAAATTTAATTTGCTTTCAAAGGACTCTAAAATGATATAAGGAAAATCTAGAGGGATACATTTATTCCAAATGATGCATGAAACAAAGTGCCTAAAAAGAGTAAAATGGTATCTACAATGATTTTTTATTCATTTTATACTACCTAAGCATTTATTAGCAAGAACTCACTTTAAAAGAAAGATTTACTTCTAAAAAACATAAAAATGATATATACAATTAAATAGGAATGCAAGAAAAAGAAAACTCCCATTTAGGTTGGGTAGATAGCATCCTTGATGTCCAATCCATCCACATCTAGCCCCTTTACCTCTTCAAAGTATTTCTTGAGCCAGTGGCCATTAACTCTCCAAATGAAATCATTAGCCTCATCCTTGATCTCAACAACACCATAAGAAAAAACATTAGTAACAAGAAATGGACCTTCCCATCTAGACCTCAACTTACCTTTAATCAATTTGAGCCTTAATTTGTACAATAGAACCTTATCGCCAATTTGTAACTCTTTCTTCACTATATGTTTATCATGAAAAATCTTAGTCTTCTCTTTGTAAATTCTTGAGTTTTCATATGCTTCTAGTCTTATCTCCTCATGTTCTTGGAGTTGAAGCTTCCTTTCTTTTCCCACTTTATTAGCATCAAAATTGTAAGCTTTCACCGCTCAATAAGCTTTATGCTCTATCTCCACGGGTAGATGATAAGCTTTTCCATAGACTAACCGGTAGAGAGACATTCCAATGGGTGCCTTATATGTCGTACGATAGGCCCATAATGCATTATCAAGTCTCTTATTCCAATCCTTCCTATTAGGCCCAACGATCTTCTCCAAAATTGCTTTGATCTCTCTATTTGATATTTCAGCTTGTCCATTAGTTTGGGGATGGTAGGAAGTAGAAACTTTATGCATAACCCCATACTTGCTAAGTAGAGCCTTCATGTGTTTGTTGCAAAAATGTGAACCTTGATCACTTATGATAGCCCTTGGAATTCCAAACCTACAAAAAATATTTAACCTGACAAAACTAACAACAACACAAGAATCATCAGTCCTAGAGGGAATGACCTCCACCCATTTAGAAACATAATTAACAGCAAGTAAAATATACAAATATCCACAAGATGCAGGAAAGGGTCCCATAAAGTCTATCCCCATACATCAAAAATCTCAAAAAAAAGCATAGTTTGTTGGGGCATTTCATTTCTAGCTCCTATATTCCCTGTTCTCTGACATCTATCATAGTTTTTATTGTTGGGACCGGGTGCATGTTGACATGAATACGGGTTCGTAATTTTAAAATTTAATTACGTGCAGCGGAAGATTTAGCATAAATAATTTCTCAAATTATTTTAACCACGTATCTAGCATGCAACCTTATGTTGTGGAGACATGATCATACATTTAAAATTTTTGCAGAAAGTAAACTAATTTACTTAATACCTCGCGTAACTCGTAGAAAGGGACGAGATCCAACCGTAGCGTCCCTTGGAAGCTCCGCCTCTATTCGCGTCCACGCTGAGTTCTCTTCGGGATGACTTCACAAAGCCACGAGTTTCGTGCCGACAAGAACTACTAGATTCTCCAAAGGCACGACTAGAATATCAAGAGAGAGAGATGGAAAACTAACCACCAAACGAAAAATGAAATCAAGATTCCGGGAGGTAGGAAGGAGTCGCGACCCGCTTTTTCTTCTTCTTCGGCACCTTCTTGGTGGAGGTGGCTCACGGCAACCCTAGGGGAGCCCTCTAGGGCCGGCGCCTACTAGAGGAGGGAGAGGGAGAGAAGGAGAGGAAGAGAGGCTAGGCAAGAATCCTTGATCTCTTGAATTGATTTTCAAGCCTTGCCTTTGCACCTTTATATAGTAGCCTCTTTATCGCCAAGTCTCCTTTTAACGGAATAAATTTTTCATAAGAAATTTATCTTATAAATTTTTTTATGAATTATTCCGTTATGCCAAGTTTTTATTATAACTTAATTTATAATAAAAACAACCATGTCTCCCCTTTTATTATGGAATAAAATTTTACAAGAAATTTATTATATAAATTTTTCTTATTATGGAAAAATCAATTCATAATTGATTTTATAAAATAAAATAAACCAATCCATGGTTCATTTTAATTTCCATAAAAAGAATAAATTTCTATAAATTTCTTTATATAAATTTCTTTATATAAATTTCTTTATCCATTATTTTATAAAATAAATCACGCTCGATTTATTTTATAATTTAAACCAAACAATTTGGTTTCCCATTTTATTGTGGCCGGCCAAACCAAAGAGGGTGGGGACCCTCTTTGGCCGGCCAAATCCAAGCCGTCACCTTACGAATTAAACTCATTTAATTCGTCCAATAAGGCTTCAAAAGACATAGCCATTTTAAGCTTCCGATGCGTCTCTGATAAATTCAGATTCGACTTATCTCTCTTGATCGGAAAATCCAATTTTCAACTCGTTTTAAATCCCTCGGATTACTCGTAGTGCGTGTGACTAAATAGGCTTTCGATTTATGTTGGCCATCTATAATCAACCAATTATAGAACGATCATGAGTGGCACCTAGTAGTACATCATGACCCCCAATTAATTGAAAGATCAACGGTTGACCTCAGAAATAATTCTGAAACCCTTCAACAGCTTTAATGAATCGTGCCTCATTCCCTTCACCATCTTATACCCACTTGGTTCAGGACATGGTCTGTTTGTGTCAGTCCCCACTAGGCTGACTACGTCACACCTAGCCCAAGTAACGTTCTCTCGTCCTTTGGATTTCTAATTACTCTCATGTTTTTAAGAGACTCATACTCTAAACATGTCATGCTCTGGCCAGAGGCTTTGAGTAACAATCCGACGATAGGCCTTGGGTATACATCTCCTCGCAAGGAGTGGTGAATCCTTTGTAGGCTGTTCAAACATCTTCGGGCACTTCGGCTTATACCCAACCATCCTGGGTCCACACCTCCTTGGAGATGCTTGCTTAAGATGTTAAAGTATAAGTCTCCATGACCAAGATGACTTGAACACCGCAAGTCAAAAGAACATCGCACTTAAGCTGCGGTAAGAACTTCACTGACATGTCTACATGTCTATATATAGACTACCATGTGAAGTTTTACAGCCAGTCACTCCAATGAACTAGTTCCCTTAACTAGCATTCATGTTTATCTCCGGACATCCCAATGTCACCGGCCAGTGAGAATCAGCTGATTAGAGAATAACCCATGCTAGTCTCAACAGAATTGATAGTATCCGTGTTTATCAATTCATCGACTAGGGACAATTTCAATACTTCACAATTGCACATGTAGAGATAATCACTAGTTGTGAATTCATCACAAATTCTCTCATACTGTGAATTGTATTGCGGACATTCAGTAAATGAGTTTAAGATCTCAATCAAATACACGAACATGTATACTCAAATAGTGAATATTTATTTATTAAAGTAAATGATTACAATCATAAGACGATTGTCTTAGGACACTTCTCTCAT
>JAGFNQ010002127.1:0-45268 GCA_024364735.1 Boesenbergia rotunda
CACCTGAAGGGATTAAGCCCATAGGGTGCAAGTGGGTTTTCAAGAAGAAAACCGACATGGAAGGTAATGTGTTACCTTTAAGGCTAGATTAGTGGCAAAAGGATATCGTCAAAGCAAGGAATTGATTATGACGAAACCTATTCGCCAGTAGCTATGCTTAAATCCATTCGGATGCTCCTAGCCATAGCAGCTCATTATGATTATGAGATATGGCAAATGGATGTGAAAACAGCTTTCCTTAATGGAAACCTGCTTGAGGATGTATACATGATACAACCTGAAGGTTTCACATCGGTTGATAAAACCAAAGTATGCAAGCTTCGACGATCCATATATGGACTGAAGCAAGCATCTAGGAGCTGGAACATCCGTTTTGATGAGACAATCAAAGAGTTTGATTTCTCACAAAATCCTGACGAACCTTGTGTGTACAAGAAGGTTAGTGGGAGTGCAGTCGTATTCCTAGTATTATATGTCGATGACATCTTACTTATAGGAAACGATATATCAGTTTACAGACAGTTAAAATTTGGTTGTCCAAAACTTTCTCCATGAAAGACCTGGGAGAAGCAACTTATATCCTTGGATTAGAATCTATAGAGATAGATCAAAACGGTTGCTTGGTCTTTCGCCAGTCTACATATATAGACCGAGTGCTAAAAAGGTTTTGCATGTCGGAATCCAAGAAAGGTTACCTTCCCATCAGGCATGGGATCAACCTTTCAAAGTCTATGTGTCCGCGCACAGAAGACGAGAGGATTTGCATGAATAAGATTCCTATGCATCCGCGATAGGATCTATCATGTATGCTATGTTATGTACTAGGCCCGATGTATCGTATGCTTTGAGCGTCACAAGCAGATACCAGTCGGATCCAGGAATGGATCATTGGGCGGCTGTTAAGACAATCCTTAAGTACTTAAGAAGAACTAAGGATGTGTTCCTAATATATGGAGAAGGAGATATGGTAATACGTGGGTATACAGATGCCAGTTTCCTGACAGATAAGGACGACTCCAAATCTCAGTCTGGATACGTATTTACATTGAATGGAGGCGCAGTAAGTTGGAAAAGTTCCAAACAAGACACCGTAGCGGATTCTACCACGGAAGCGGAATATATCGCAGCTTCGGAAGCAACAAAGGAAGCAGTCTGGATCAAGAAGTTCGTCTCCGAACTTGGCATGGTTCCAGCCATTGATGAAGAAGTACCAGTTTAATACGACAACAATGGAGCTATTGCACAAGCCAAGGAACCAAGGTCTCAACAGCGATCCAAACACGTGCTTCGCCGCTATCATCTGATCAGAGAGATTATAAGTAGGAATGACATACAAATTGAGAAAATTCCCCCTGAAAGGAATTTAGTGGATCCTTTAACTAAGGCCTTACCTCAGAATAAGTTTGAGGGTCATGTTAGAGCCTGTGGTATTGGATACCGTAGCGATTGGCATTAGGCCAAGTGGGAGTTTGTTAGTGATATGAGAGAAGTGTCCTAAGGCAATCGCCTTATGATTGTAAACATTTATTTTAATAAATGATAATTCACTATTTGAGTATACATGTTTGTGTATTTGATTGGGATCTTAAACTCATCTACTGAATGTCCGCAATACAACTCACAGCATAAGAGAATTTGTGATGGGATCACAACTAGTGATTATCTCTAAATGTGCAAATGTGAAGTATTGAAAATATCCCTAGTCGATGAATTGATAAAAACGGACACTATCAATTCTGTTGAGACTAGCATGGGTTATTCTCTAATCAGCTGATTCTCACTGGCTGGTGACATTGGGATGCCCGGAGATAAACATGAATGCTAGTTAAGGGAACTAGTTCATTGGAGTGACTAGCTGTAAGACTTCATATGGAATCTATATATGGAAATGTCAATAAAGATCTTACTGCAGCTTAAGTGCGATGTTCCTTTGACTTGCGGTGTTCAAGTCATCTTGGTCATGGAGACTTATACTTTAACATCTTAAGCAAGCATCTCCAAGGAGGAGTGGACCCAGGATGATTGGGTATAAGCCGAAGTGCCCGAAGATGTTTGAACAGCCTACAAAGGATTCACCACTCCTTGCGAGGAGATGTATACACAGGCCTATCGTCGGATTGTTACTCAAAACCTCTGGCCAGAGTATATCATGTTTAGAGTGCAAGTCTCTAAAATACATGAGAGTAATTAGAAATCCAAAGGACGAGAAAGATACTACTTGGGCTAGGTGTGACGTAGTCAGTCTAGTGGGGACTGACACAAACAGACTATGTCCTGAACCAAGTGGGTATAAGGTGGTGAAGGGAATGAGACATGATTCATTAGAGCTGCTGAAGGGTTTCAGAATAATTTCTTCTGAGGTCAAACCGTTGATCTTTCGATTAATTGGGATCATGATGTACTACTAGGTGCCACTCATGATCGTTCTATAATTGGTTGATTATAGACGGCCAACATAAATCGAAAGCCTATTTAGTCACACGCACTACGAGTAATCCGAGGGATTTAAAATGAGTTGAAAATTGAATTTTCCGATCAAGAGAAATAAGTCGAATCTGAGTTAATCAGAGGCGCAACGGAAACTAAAAATGGCTAAGTCTTTTGAAGGCTTTTTGGGCGAATTAAATGAGTTTAATTCGCGATCGGTTCGGGTCGGTTTTGGCCGGCCAAAGAGGGTGTTAACCCTCCTTGGGTGGCCGACCATTGTAGGGAGAAAAACTAATTTAATTGGTTTAATTAATAAAATAAATCTAGTGCGATTTATTTTGTAAATTATGGATAAATAAATTTGTATAAAGAAATTTATATAAATAAATTTATAGAAATTTATTCTTTTTATGAAAGTTAAAATAATCCATGAATTGGTTTATTTTAATTTTATAAAATCAATTATGAATTGATTTTTCCATAATAAGAAAGTTTATAAATTTCTTATAAAATTTATTCCATGATTTAAAGAGAAGAAGAATTTGTTTTATTATAAATTAGTTATAATAAGACTCGGCTTAAACGGAATAATTAATAAGAGAATTTATAAGATAAATTTCTTATAACTAATTCCGTTAATTCCGTTAATTCTGTTAAGAGGAAGACTTAGCAAAGGAGTTGCTACTATATAAAGGAACCAAAGGCAAGCCCTTATTCCACATCAACTAACCCTAATAGAGCTCTCCCTCTCTCTCTTCTCTTCTCTTCTCCTTCTCCCTCTCTTGCCTAGGGCCGGCCCCCACTTGGAGACCTAGGGCCGGCGCCCACCTTCCAAGCTAGGGCCGGCGCACACCTCCTCCACTCTTGGTTGCCGTGAGCCATCAAGAAGAAGGAGAAGCCAACCAAGAAGAAGAAGAAGCGGATCACATCTCCCTCTCTCTCGGAATTCGATTCTGTTGCTTCGGTGGTTTGTTTCCTAATCATTCTCTTGATCTTCTTTGTTGTGCCAATAGAGAATCTAGTAGTTCTCGTCGGCACAAAACTCGTGATTTTGCGAAGTCATCCCGAAGAGAACTCGGCGTGGACGCGAATAGAGGCGGAGCTTCCAAGGGACGCTACGGTTGGATCTCGTCCCTTACTTCAAGTTACGCGAGGTACTTAGTAAATTAGTTTACATTTTCCGCAAAGTTTTAATTTATGATTATGTCAACACATCATAAGGTTGTATGCTAGATACGTGGTTAAAATAATTTAGAAAATTATTTTATGCTAATTCTTCCGCTTCACGTAAAAATTTAAAATTTTACGAACCCGTATCCTTGTCGACATGCACCCGGTCCCAACAGTGGTATCAGAGCCGGTTAGTGTTCGACTTAATCATATAATTGTTTTGTGGAAAACTTTGTCATGATCTCAATTTCGGAAAAAAAAATTTTCAATTATGGAAACTTTCAAATTATAATAAATTTTAGATTTAGGAATTTCAAAGTTTGGAAATCCTCATGAAATTTCGCAAACGTTTGAAATTTTCTAATTTCTGAAATTTTATAATAATTGTGAAAACTTCCCATCTTTGGAAACTTTCCAAGTTTGGAAATTTTTCTATTTTAAAAATTTTCCAATTTTGGAAATATGTAAGTTTTCTTTGTACCAGAAACTTACAATTATTCTGAAAACCAATTTATGAAATCTCGCAATTTTGGGCACTTTCTTTCAAGAAAGTCTAGACAAATTCATGGACAGTTAATTGACAATTAAATTTGAATTGGTTTTTAAATTGACAACAAAATTCTTTATTTTGGATTGAGCCTCGGGGAGCCGTCCAATTTAAAGTTAGTTGTTGTAATTTAATTTCCCAATTTTAAATTGAAATTGTCATGTTTGATTTGGATTGAGCCTCGGGGAACCGTCCAATTGGATTTACAACAAATTACTTTTCTTTGGGTATCTGAGCCTCGGAGAGCCACCCTTAGAAAACGATTTGTTGTAATTAATTAAATCCATGAATAAAATATGTTTAAGAGGTGATGCTCTTACATATTGTTGTCTCCAAAATTAATTAGGAAAATGGTTTCCTATAGATTTTCTTAAATGAGATTTTCATTAAAATAATATGTAGTTGAATTAAGGGATTTGTCTCTTAATTTAATAAGATTTGATTTAGAGAAATCAAAGTCTTGAACATATTATTTCCGAAATTAATTATGACAATTTAGGAAATTGTTTCCCAAAACAATTCCTTTAATTAAGTATGAAATTGGAATTAGGAAATCCGGTTCCTAATTCAATTAATGAGACTTGATAACTTAAGTCACATACATGCTTAATTAAGGAAATCGTTAGTCATGACATAATTCTATGTCATGAATGTGCTTAGAAAAGAAAGATGAGACCCAAAACCCCTTACAAAATATTAAGGCCAACACCTTCAATTAATATGGTTAGAATCGGAGTTTTGTTTCTCGTTTGGGTTGATGGACACATCCATGCCCGACTTGAACCTCAACATGTTCAAACCATGGAATTAGTTTATGAATAATATAGTTGGAGTCAGAGGTCAATCATGAGTTTTGGTTGTTGGACACATCCAAGCCTGACTAAGCGGTTGAATGAGCCCCAACCCTATTAAAACTAGTTCTTGATTAATGGGTCAGCCTTAAGCTTGGAGCATCGATTTGTTGTGCCACAGCCAAGGTCGATGTGAAGAGAGGTGCAGTTGGGTGCTAGGTATAATGATGTATACTTGTTAATGAGTTAACAACCCAATGATTTATGCAAACATTCAATTAGTTGATAGCATAAAGTGATAGTTACATATATGTGATGTGTAATCGGTATAATTACCTACCTTCATAGCTAAGAAAAACTTGATGGCCACAGCCATGGTTGCTCTTATCTATGGTTGGATATCAACCTATTTGGAGATGCTCCTACGATCTCCCGAATTGATAAAAAGAGTTATTCAATTCGAAAAATAAATAGGATTTTATTAATGTATGTTGATACATTCTTTAATCATTCTTCTCACATAAGCTCAATTTGTATTTCTAGGATAATCACTCGATCATGTCTTCTCTGAATTTGCGTTCCATTTTGGACACCAATAAATTAATTGGGCCGAACTTCATGGACTGGCTTCGAAACCTGAGGATAATCCTCAAGGCAGAGAAGCTTGCCTATGTCCTTGAAGATCAACTTCCCAACCATCCTCCAGAGGGTGCAACTCCAGAACAATTAGTGGCCTATCAGAAACATGTGACTGATTTTGAACTTGCGAGTTGCATTATGCTAGCCTCTATGGTACCTGAGCTGCAAAAGCAGCATGAGCATACGGATGCTTATACCATCATCTTCCATCTTCATGAGTTGTTTGAAGAGCAGGCGAGATCCGAAAGGTTCGAAGTCTCCAGACTCCTCTTCACCACTAAGATGCAGGAAGGCACTTCTGCCTCGCAGTTTGTGTTAAAGATGTTGGGGTACATTGAGCGACTGAGCACACTCGGTTTTGCAATGGATCATGAACTAAGTATTGACTTAATTCTGAATTGTTTGCCCAAAAGTTATTCACAATTTGTGATGAACTATCGGATGAACAAACTGGAAACTACCATTCCTGAGTTGCTCAACCTGCTGAAGACTGTAGAGCCTTCTGTAAAGCCGGATCAAAAGACGGTTCTGTTAGTTGGTTCCTCGAAGAAAGGTTCTAAGAGGAAAGCAAAAGAACAGAATAAAGGGAAGAAGAAAAAGGCCAAAAAGACTGAAAAGAAACCAAAAGGCACTTGCCATCATTGTGGCAAGGAAGGTCACTGGCGAAGAAACTGCAAGGTTTATCTTGAGTCCTTGAAGAATAAGGCATCCGATGCCCCATCCTCTTCAGGTATCTTCGTTATTGAATGTCACTCTATTTCCTCTAATACCTGGGTACTTGATACTGGGTGTAGCTCACATATATGTAATGACATACAGGGGCTAAGGAATAGAAGAAGACTCGTCAAAGGAGAGGCGAATTTGCGAGTTGGAAATGGAGCAAAGATTGCTGCTGTTGCCATCGGAACATATTTGCTAAAGCTCCCCACTGGACGTGTTTTAGAATTGGATAATTGTTATTTTGTTCCTTCGTTAATAAAGAACATTGTATCTATTTCATGTTTGAATGAAAAAGGTTATCATTTAACTTTCAGTAACAATTGTTGTTACATAACTTTAAATGGCGTTCTTTATGGGAATGAAATTTTGTGCAATGGCATCTACACGTTATATTTATCCAGTGACGTTTTCAATATCGAAGTTAGCAACAAACGTGCTCGAATAGATAATCGAATAGACTCCTACACTTGACATTGCCGTCTTGGCCATGTAAGTAAGAAACGCATGATCGAATTACACCGATGTGGAATTTTGGAATCATTTGAACCTGGTTCATTTGATACATGCGAATCATGCTTAAAAGGCAAGATGACCAAATTACCCTTTTTCAGAAAAGGTAATCCAGTGGGAGAGTTGCTTGGTCTAATACATACTGATGTATGTGGACCAATGTCAACTCTTGCACAAGGAGGCTATAGCTACTTCATCACCTTTTTCGATGATCACTCACGATTCGAGTATGTGTTCTTGATGAAACACAAATCTGAAGCCTTTGAGAAATTCAAAGAGTTCGGAAATGAAGTAGAGAAACAGCTTTGCAAAAGTATTAAGATACTTCGATCCGATCGAGGTGGTGAATACTTAAGTCAAGAGTTTCAAGATTATCTTAGGGACAATGGGATATTATCCCAATGGACTCCGCCGTATACACCACAGCATAATGGTGTATCTGAGAGGCGCAACCGAACCTTGATAGACATGGTTAGGTCTATGATGAATCATGCAACTCTTCCAAAATCTTTTTGGGCTATGCACTAAAGACAGCTGTTTACCTGCTAAACAGAGTCCCGACCAAGGTAGTCTCAACTACTCCATATGAGATATGGAATAGTAAGAAACCTCACTTAACTCACCTTAAGATATGGGGTTGTCCGGCTTATGTGAAGCGGACTGTATCAGACAAATTGGATGCTAAGTCTGATAAATGTCTATTTATTGGATACCCTAAGGAAACGAAGGGTTACCAATTTTATCATCCCTTCGAACAAAAGGTGTTTGTTTCAAGGCATGCTGTATTTCTAGAAAAAGAATTTCTTTTACAAGAAAATAATGGGAGTGGCATTGAACTTGATGAAGTTCAAGAAACTCCAATAGACATTACAGAGACACCTAGTCTAGACCCACAACCAATACCTCATAATGATGAGCTATCAGTTGAACCTAAAACTACACCACCTCTTCGTAGATCTGATAGGACACGCAATATTCCAGAGAGATACGGATTTCTCGTAAGTGAATCAAACGACGTGTTACTCATAGGCGATGACGAACCTATCAGTTATGAAGATGTTCTGAATAGTTCAGAAAGGGACAAATGGCTTGAGGCCATGAAGTCGGAAATGGATTCCATGTACGAAAACCAAGTATGGGACTTGGTTAACCCACCTGAAGGGATTAAGCCCATAGGGTGCAAGTGGGTTTTCAAGAAGAAAACCGACATGGAAGGTAATGTTGTTACCTTTAAGGCTAGATTAGTGGCAAAAGGATATCATCAGAAGCAAGGAATTAATTATGACGAAACCTATTCGCCAGTAGCTATGCTTAAATCCATTCGGATGCTCCTAGCCATAGCAGCTCATTATGATTATGAGATATGACAAATGGATGTGAAAACAGCTTTCCTTAATGGAAACCTGCTTGAGGATGTATACATGATACAACCTGAAGGTTTCACATCGGTTGATAAAACCAAAGTATGCAAGCTTCGACGATCTATATATGGACTAAAGCAAGCATCTAGGAGCTGGAACATCCGTTTTGATGAGACAATCAAAGAGTTTAATTTCTCACAAAATCCTGACGAACCTTGTGTGTATAAGAAGGTTAGTGGGAGTGCAGTCGTATTCCTAGTATTATATGTCGACGACATCTTACTTATAGGAAACGATATATCAGTCTTACAAACAGTTAAAATTTAGTTATCCAAAACTTTCTCCATGAAAGACCTGGGAGAAGCAACCTATATCCTTGGGATTAGAATCTATAGAGATAGATCAAAACGGTTGCTTGGTCTTTCGCAGTCTACATATATAGACCGAGTGCTAAAAAGGTTTAGCATGTCGGAATCCAAGAAAGGTTACCTTCCCATCAGGCATGGGATCAACCTTTCAAAGTCTATGTGTCCGCGCACAGAAGACGAGAGGATTTGCATGAATAAGATTCCCTATGCATCCGCGATAGGATCTATCATGTATGCTATGTTATGTACTAGGCCCGATGTATCGTATGCTTTGAGCGTCACAAGCAGATACCAGTCGGATCCAGGAATGGATCATTGGGCAGCTGTTAAGACAATCCTTAAGTACTTAAGAAGAACTAAGGATGTGTTCCTAATATATGGAGAAGGAGATATGGTAATACGTGGGTATACAGATGCCAGTTTCCAGACAGATAAGGATGACTCCAAATCTCAGTCTGGATACGTATTTACATTGAATGGAGGCACAGTAAGTTGGAAAAGTTCCAAACAAGACACCGTAGCGGATTCTACCACGGAAGCGGAATATATCGCAGCTTCGGAAGCAACAAAGGAAGCAGTCTGGATCAAGAAGTTCGTCTCCGAACTTGGCGTGGTTCCAGCCATTGATGAAGCAGTACCGGTTTACTGCGACAACAATGGAGCTATTGCACAAGCAAAGGAACCAAGGTCTCATCAGCGATCCAAACACGTGCTTCGCCGCTATCATCTGATCAAAGAGATTATAAGTAGGAATGACATACAAATTGAGAAAATTCCCACTGAAAGGAATTTAGCGGATCCTTTAACTAAGGCCTTACCTCAGAGTAAGTTTGAGGGTCATGTTAGTGCCTGTGGTATTGGATACCGTAGCGATTGGCATTAGGCCAAGTGGGAGTTTGTTAGTATATGAGAGAAGTGTCCTAAGGCAATCGCCTTATGATTGTAAACATTTATTTTAATAAATGATAATTCACTATTTGAGTATACATGTTTGTGTATTTGATTGGGATCTTAAACTCATCTACTGAATGTCCGCAATACAATTCACAGCATAAGAGAATTTGTGATGGGATCACAACTAGTGATTATCTCTAAATGTGCAAATGTGAAGTATTGAAAATATCCCTAGTCGATGAATTGATAAAAATGGACACTATCAATTCTGTTGAGACTAGCATGGGTTATTCTCTAATCAGCTGATTCTCACTGGCTGGTGACATTGGGATGCCCGGAGATAAACATGGATGCTAGTTAAGGGAACTAGTTCATTGGAGTGACTAGCTGTAAGACTTCATATGGAATCTATATATGGAAATGTCAATGAAGATCTTACTGCAGCTTAAGTGCGATGTTCCTTTGACTTGCGGTGTTCAAGTCATCTTGGTCATGGAGACTTATACTTTAACATCTTAAGCAAGCATCTCCAAGGAGGTGTGGACCCAGGATGATTGGGTATAAGCCGAAGTGCCCGAAGATGTTTGAACAGCCTACAAAGGATTCACCACTCCTTGCGAGGAGATGTATACCCAGGCCTATCGTCGGATTGTTACTCAAAACCTCTGGCCAGAGTATATCATGTTTAGAGTGCAAGTCTCTAAAATACATGAGAGTAATTAGAAATCCAAAGGACGAGAAAGATACTACTTGGGCTAGGTGTGACGTAGTCAGTCTAGTGGGGACTGACACAAACAGACCATGTCCTGAACCAAGTGGGTATAAGGTGGTGAAGGGAATGAGGCACGATTCATTAGAGCTGCTGAAGGGTTTCAGAATAATTTCTTCTGAGGTCAAACCGTTGATCTTTCGATTAATTGGGGATCATGATGTACTACTAGGTGCCACTCATGATCGTTCTATAATTGGTTGATTATAGACGGCCAACATAAATCGAAAGCCTATTTAGTCACACTCACTACGAGTAATCCGAGGGATTTAAAACGAGTTGAAAATTGAATTTTCCGATCAAGAGAAATAAGTCGAATCTGAGTTAATCAGAGGCGCAACGGAAACTAAAAATGGCTAAGTCTTTTGAAGGCTTTTTGGGCGAATTAAATGAGTTTAATTCGCGATCGGTTCGGGTCGGTTTTGGCCGGCCAAAGAGGGTGTTAACCCTCCTTGGGTGGCCGGCCATTGAAGGGAGAAAAACCAATTTAATTGGTTTAATTAATAAAATAAATCTAGTGCGATTTATTTTATAAATTATGGATAAATAAATTTGTATAAAGAAATTTATATAAATAAATTTATAGAAATTTATTCTTTTTATGAAAGTTAAAATAATCCATGAATTGGTTTATTTTAATTTTATATAATCAATTATGAATTGATTTTTCCATAATAAGAAAGTTTATAAATTTCTTATAAAATTTATTCCATGATTTAAAGAGAAGAAGAATTTGTTTTATTATAAATTAGTTATAATAAGACTCGGCTTAAACGGAATAATTAATAAGAGAATTTATAAGATAAATTTCTTATAACTAATTCCGTTAATTTCGTTAATTCTGTTAAGAGGGAGACTTAGCAAAGGAGTTGCTACTATATAAAGGAACCAAAGGCAAGCCCTTATTCCACATCAACTAACCCTAATAGAGCTCTCCCTCTCTCTCTTCTCTTCTCTTCTCCTTCTCCCTCTCTTGCCTAGGGTCGGCGCCCACTTGGAGACCTAGGGCCGGCGCCCACCTTCCAAGCTAGGGTCGGCGCACACCTCCTCCACTGTTGGTTGTCGTGAGCCATCAAGAAGAAGGAGAAGCCAACCAAGAAGAAGAAGAAGCGGATCACATCTCCCTCTCTCTCGGAATTCTATTCCGTTGCTTCGGTGGTTAGTTTCCTAATCATTCTCTTGATCTTCTTTGTTGTGCCTATAGAGAATCTAGTAGTTCTCGTCGGCACAAAACTCGTGACTTTGCGAAGTCATCCCGAAGAGAACTCGGCGTGGACGCGAATAGAGGCGGAGCTTCCAAGGGACGCTACGGTTGGATCTCGTCCCTTACTTCAAGTTACGCGAGATACTTAGTAAATTAGTTTACCTTTTTCGCAAAGTTTTAATTTATGATTATGTCAACACATCATAAGGTTGCATGCTAGATACGTGGTTAAAATAATTTAGGAAATTATTTTATGCTAATTCTTCCGCTGCACGTAAAAATTTAAAATTTTACGAACCCGTATCCTTGTCGACATGCACCCGGTCCCAACAATATTAACTAAACTATGTTTCATAACTTACTTTAGGTTCTCCAATTTATTTATCACGTAGGCCACTTCTTTATCTTGATTTTTCTTCTTCGACTTCATAAAATGCTTCTTCACAAACTACATCGATACAATTTACACCAAACTAATTAATGACCAAATTCAATAAATTTGACGTAATTAATATGAAAATAAGTCACATACATCAATGCCTTGAAGCCTCATTTTGTATAGTTCGAAGGTCCTTCTTTTCTCCTCCTCTATATCTTCTTCAGACATGACTTCCATTACAGTAATGGTTTCTCTTGCTTCATCCATATCCTCCTCACTAAGTTTCCTTTTTCCCTTGTCCATGACATTTGATATTTGTTCCTTTCTCCACTTCCCCTTATGTAATAGTTGGTGCCATACTGGACTCTCAATTGGAGTATCCCTGTAATCATACCGAGTTCGGTCACGTCCTCTCCTTGTTCTACAAGATACTGGATCAGAAAGAGGACTGACTACAGGATAGCTTTCTTGAGCCTCCATGCCCTTTTTTTCAATAATTGAAAGTAATTCCTTAACCCTTTCATTCAAACATATATTCTCCTCTGTTAGCTCCTTGATTAGGGTGTCTTTAAGAATGCATTCACCACATGGCCTTACATCTTCTGTGTCATGTCCTTGTGATGTCGCTATTGGCTGTGGAATGTCATCCCCAATCTCAAGGTTCTCAAATAATGTATTTTTATGTAGGTTAGGAATTATTTCAACAATCACCTGTCAATTACCAAGTACACAAATTTTACTGCCTCTATATCAAACTAATAAAGATAAACTAACATAGATCACAGTTTACAATAATTACCTCTTCGGAGCTGATTTGGTTGACAAGATCCCTCACCCTACTAATATGCGAACGAATATTCCTCCACTTATTTATTCGGGGTCCTTCAACATTGTATGGTTTTTGAATGGGTACATGCTCCAAAAACCATGCCTACACAAAGTTTTCCAGCCAATTACATTAATAACAGCAAAATATTATAAAATATAATTTAGGTAAATTCTACTCACTGCCAAAAGCCCAGCAAATCCCTTTACATAAGGGAGGTTTGTGGTCCTCTGGTTTCCTTGACTTGATGAAAATAATTCCCCAATCTTAGGTAATTGGGGAGACAAAAATTTATGGATAGCTTCCACCCAGTTGAATCTACCAAGATTGTCATAATCATCTACTATATCTACAAGCCCTAGAGGGACCTTATATGTACTAGACGAAAATAAAACACAAACAAATATATACAAAATATAAAATTTACAAACTAATAACACATCATCCTCTGATTCAACACTTTTATAATAATGTTTAAGTAAGTCCTCAATTCTTGTTCTAGTAGGTTGTTTTTCTTTTGAGAAGTAAGTACGATAGAGGTCACCCGATGCTTCAGTTGAATTAATAGGGATCGAAACTCCATGGTCCACTATACCCAGTACCAAAGCAACATCTCGTATGGTGAACGCAACCGGTACACCTGAAACAATTAAAATATTTAGTTATCATCAACAATATAGGCTTCAATTTATTTCTCGTTGGGCCTGAAATGAATTCATTTCAGGCCTACCTAGGGCCTGAAGTAAATTCACTTCAGGCCCTCGGTAGGCCTGAAATTATTTCATTTCAGGCCTACCGACCTGAAGTGAATTTCACCTTAAATTCACTCATTTAAATTGATCAAATATCAATCATTTAAGGTCAACTATATCCAAGTTTTATCTTACTATAGATACTGTTTATAATTCATAATTAAAACTATTACCTGAGAATTTAAAAACTTGCGAGGTTGAATCCCAACTTTCAAATATATTAACCAAAATTCCCCGGATATGCTGCAATTCTTGAATGTTCAAGAAAATACTGAAGGGCGACTCTTTGATCTTCGCAATGTGTTGATCTTTTAAAATTTCAAATGCTTCAACAAAATGTTTAAAATGGCCTAAAACACTGCACCAATGTAATTTTTTCCCAAACTCATCTGAACCCTACAGTTTTTATACATTACAAATTTATTCAGCAAAAATAAGTATAAACAATATCACAAGCAGTGTTTATTCAGCAAAAATAAGTTTAAACAATATCACAAGCAGTGTTTATTCAGCAAAATTAAGTATAAACAATATCACATACCTTGGTGATTAATGCCAATGAAGAAGACGATGAGGAACCACCCACAGACCTTTTACCTGCCATTATTATGAAAATCAAACCTGCAGAAACCTTAAATCCTACTTTGATAGTGCCGAGCAGTATCAACTTCAACGTTAACACTTCAAGCAACCTCAGGATCACACACTACCACTTTCCTGTATAGGAGCCTAGGTTTTGGTTGGGCAGAGGGATTCGAGGGAGTAGCAAACGACTAAAGCACAACTAGGGCACGCACAATGTCCTCCTTCAACAATACCATTTACGTTTTCGCGGTGAGAGATAGAATGACCTTGCCATCCGAACCACATATTCTTATTTTACTGCAAAAGTAATTCGGATGTCTCGAAAATGGGAATGGAAAAGGTCTATTGTGGCGCCAAGGGTATAATAGGAAGTTCACTTAAAGGGCTGCGCCCTTTGGTAACATAGAAACCATGGGACGCCCTTTGGTAATTTCGTATTGTTACGTACGCTCTTTGGTAAATTGCCAAATATTTAATAAATTTGCAGCTGGTGTATAGTGCTTGCGAAATATGACCTGTTTCTGGATTAATCTATCATCGAGGGTAACCCAAGATGACCAAGTTTCAGATAAGGCATGGGTAAAAAATCCAGTTGATCACTAATCATAACTCATTAGTCACAACATCTGAGTTAGTAGTTCTCGTGATTTATCTTCTTCGTGTTGATCCTGAGATGGGTTGACAGAGACGCTAAGATTGAGCGAATTGCCTTTTATCATCATAACTGACTGATATACCAATGAGATCTTTGAACTTCTCCATTTTCTTACATATAAAATTTTTAATTTTTGAAATGATTAAGATCCATCAATCCGTTTTATCCAAAAATAACTAATAGACCTAGAGATTTTGAAATAACATGAAATAACAACCTATGTTTAGAAAGGAGAGAGTTTAAGGATCTTATTTATGGTGTTGGTTAGCGATCATCATCGTGGTATTATTTAAAACGAGATTTCGACATTATTTTTCATGCCCGAATCGTTACACTTAATACAGTATATCACAATGGTTATTGAGGGCATGAATATATTCAGGAAAACTATATAAGCATATAGATCTTTGATCCATGTCATTCCAAGATTTCTAGGTTCATCAATCATTTTTTTTGGACAAAACCAACTAATAAACCTTAGCTATTCCAAAAATTGAAACTTTTATACATTTAGAAAGGGGGCATTCAAAAATCTCATTTGTTATGTTGGTTAGTGATTATCATCGTCGTATCATTTAAAATGAGTTTCAACATCATTGATCATGCCCGAATCAAGTTAAAAATCATTGCGCTCAATATGGTGTATCGAATGATATTTGACTGCATGAATATGTTAGGTCACGTCGAGAGCTAGAAGAGGGGTGATTGGCTTCGATCGCTTCGTCGATGATTTATAGCAGTGAAAAACTTGAGCAATGCTAATACCTTCTTCTTAACTATGTGTCTACCTCCTTGAGGTGACTAATCCAAGGATCTACTCTTCCTTACTCTCACATCCACTAAAAATGATTTCCTTCTTGGAGGTGGAGAAGCCGCGTATAAGCTCACAAGAAGAAACACAACAAGAATAAACAAATATAAATAAAATCTTACAAGATTTACAATAATGACTTCTTTTGCTTTTGTTGATTTCTTCTAGCTTAGAATTGCCTTTAGATCCTTAAAAATGCAACAACACTATACTCTAAGAACTTACAAGAATGGCGATGGTAGGAGAGGAAGAACTGCCGATTCAAATTGCATGAAAACCTTATATACCTGCGACCTAGGAGTCCTCAATCGATTACCACGTTAGATCTAACCGTACAACAGCTATTTTTCCAAGCTTAATCGATTACCTAATTGATTAAGAAGGTCTGAATCGATTGCCCAACCGATTCAACACCTTTCTATATTCTCGTGCAACACAACCACCAATGGTTCACCCGATCGATTGACCGACCCTTAATCGATCACCCAATTAATTAAGAGGGCTTTTGTTCTTGCGACAAAAGCCTACCCATCGATCACCTAATCGATTGAAGCTGTCCTTAATCGATCACCCAATCGATTACGGGTCATTCTATTTCTCGTGAGAAATAATGCTCCAATCAATTACTTGATTGACTGAGTTTGGCCAATGGATTACCTAATCGATTGTCCATGTCCTAACTTGCCTAGACCAAGTCTAGGATTCCTTAGCCCAACCTTCGATCAATCATGACCTGTTAGGACTTTCCGCTGCCTAGTTCCCAACTAGAATTTCTCTCGTGCCAAGTGTTTAGCTCCCAGCTAATCCACCTTGGACTTCACCTAGTTCCCAATTAGGTCTGCCTATTCCCACTAGGGCTTCAATTTGCATAATTGCAGTTAGGTCTAGTCTCTCAGTTGACTTCCACCTTGCCAACATACGATCCTCCCAAATCCACTTGGACTTCACCTAGTTTCCAATTAGGTCCGCCTAGTCCAAATAAGACTTCTGCTTTGCCTAACCCTTAAGTTAGGACTTCACCAGTCAAGTCTCCAGTTAACTTTCACCCACTTGATTTATTACACACATCTTGTCAAATATTAAAACTCAATCTCGAGCCTACTTGAGCTCAGTCAAACTAGTCAACTTTGACCCGAGGATGATTGCACCAACAATCTCCTCTTTTATGATGTTTGACAATATGTTTAAGTTAAACTAACCTTTTAGCTTGTTTTAACCCTATATTTTCACCCCCTTTGACATACATCGAAAACTCTCTCCTCGAGAGTCAATTTGGTCAAAGGTATTTAATGAAAGTCTCATACCTTTCATTATTTTCAATGCTCAATCTTGAGCATACATTCATCATAATGAAGATTCCTAATTCTCATTTTCTCCTTGTTTTTATCAATGGAAAGAAAATCACGCTTTTAAAAAAGACCTCCCCATCAAAACATGTCTTAAACTTTTATTATTACACCAATAATGATTTTTGAGTTCCTAAATCTTTAGGAAAGCTCAAAGCGAAGTTATGAGGTTTCAAAATTCAATCTTGAATCTAAATCTCTCCTTAATCTCTAATTTTACACCATAAACCACTCCTTTTTTGTTTTCATATGAAAATTACTCTAATGTACTCATAAAAGTATTATAAAGGGTTAGGGATTGCTAGGTTACTTAAAATTTAGTTAATTGACTGAAACAGACAATTTCAGTCAAAAGCAGTCATGCCAATCGATTGGTGTTGGGTCCCAATCGATTAAACCACACCTTAATTGATCCTCTGATCGATTATGACTATCTTAATTGATCGACTGATTGATTATGCTAGCTTCTGTGCTTGTGGAAAATATTCATCAATCGATTGCCTAATTGATTGTTGTATCTCAATCGATCACCTAGAGTTTTTGATTTCTAAAAGTATTTTCAGACCGAATTTTAGAAACTCTTAAATAATTTTATAAAATTCTAAAAATCATAAAATTTTATGTAGATATTATTTATGACATATACTATTATGGGAAAAAAATTCTATGAAAACCTTCCATTTTCAAAAATTGACACAAAAATTAGAAATCATTGAAAATTTCAATGTTTCATTCTATTTTGTATCTAACTTCTCAATGATGACTTCTATCAAAAGATAGACTTCACAAAGGTTTTTCAAAATAGTTTTGAAATAATTTTCAAAAATAATTTTTATACACGTTCTTTGGGCTAAATGCACATGACTTATACATTAGCTTTTCTAATTATTGGAGTTCATATAATCACTTGTTGTGATGAATCTAAAACTCAAATAGATGCACTAAGTCAATATCTTGAGTTTTGTTCATCCACCTAGCATCTCACTTGTATCTATATGTCTCAACAATACAAGTCAACTTATGATCTTTTGAGATGTAAACATAGGTTCTTCTTAAAATTAAGGGATCATGCATATCTAACTAGACATTATTAACTTTGATCATCCAACCTAGGATGTCAATTAATGCCAATGTCCTTAATTTCGTTTAGATAGAGATAATGCATGATATTGATCATGATATACATCACATGAATATTTTTCAAAAGAAAAATCTATCATGGCTACATGATGTATGTATGGCATGCTATATGAAATTTTCATAATAAAATATGAATGTTTAAACATGATGTCATGACATGTGAAACATGACATATTTAGCAAGAAAAGAAATTACCTAGATTTTCTATCTAGGTATCATTAACTAATCGCTAAGCCAATAATAACCCTACATTTTCTCACTAGTAGAGAATGTCAAAATTTCAACTTAACATTTTCTTTGAATTCTATCGTATTTGTGCTAATTTGATTAAGCTTAAATTTTCTAACAACAAAATTTTGGCACAATTTTACTCTTCAAGAGTAGATATCAACTTCTTGTTATTTTCAAGAGTAACAATTTCTTTAAAGTGCCCCAAAGTGTTAACTTCATCAAAATTGGGTTAACTACACTTTCAATTAGAGTTGACACTCTCTAAACTCATCTAGGGTGTAGAGAGCATACTCTTAGGAACTCAAAATCTATTGGTACTCCTTGGGTAGTTTATATACTCACTAGGGATAATCTTCCTTGATACCTTTCTAATGACTTTCCTGGACTTCTCAGAAGCCTTAGTCATGCTAGTCTTATCTTGGTCAACTCTAGGGATGACTTCCATTGTGACCTTAATTTGACTTCTAGACTAGACTTAGTTTTATATCTATATAGAACTCTATGATATGATGGCCCATCCACTTTGGCTTTAGGCTTGTATTCCAAACTTCTCTTGCCCTTAGAGGGCCCTAGTTTTCTTAAACCTAGGTTTTGATTTTTTGATCCCTTAAACAAATTTCCTAATTTTTTAAGAGATATCTCTAATTTATCAAGCTTTAACCTCAAAACTTGATTTTCAATCATTATTTCCTCAATGTTTGATTGTATATGATTTCCTTGGATATACTTCGTTTTGGCCTTGGATTTTGTAGGTCTAGCATTGAATGTCCTAAATTGTTCCCTAACTTTAGGTGTGATAGTCCTAACATGAAAAGCTTTATAGCTCTCCTTAACATTTTTATGTTTTCTATTTTCATGATAAATAGCATTAAAATGATAGAAATTATTTCTAGCATGCATATTATCATGATTTAAATAAGTACCATTACCTAATGGTACCTTAGACTTGTTCTTTGATGCTCCCTTTTGACTTGAGCATCCTTCTTGAGCTTTTCTTTGAAGCTTCACATTTGGGCTTTGATTCCGGCAGTACCCCTTTTGATTGCAAAAGAAACACACGATGTGCTTCTTGCCTTTGCGTATAACGGGTAATGCTTCTTTTGATTTTTCTTTAGCCTTGTGTGTCACTTGATCCTTCTCCTTAGCTAATTTTGGACACTTATTCTTATAAACAAATTAAAATGTTTATACCTTCATGAGTTGTAGAGGTGATATTGACTCTTCTTCATTGACCTTAGATGATGGTGTCTCTTTTTGTTCCATGGTTAATGATCTATGCTCTCCTTCAATCCTTGAGGTGGATGCTTCTTGAATTTCTTCTCCCTCAGATGTTGAATATCTCTCAAACTCTGAATCTTCTTCCTCTTGATCCAATGAATCTCCCTCTTTGGATTTGTCTTGACTCGGAAAAGTGGAGAGATCTTCATGAAGTCTTGCCAATTTGCTCCATAACTCCTTGACATATTGAAATTCTCCAATTTTGGTCAAGGTGATGCTTGGCAATAAATTAACCAATAACTTGGTTACTTTGTCATTGACTCGCATCTCTTGATTTATTCTTCATTCCTTTTGCTTTTATTGAGGAGTTTTCCTCGATATTTGTTGGAGCTTCAAAACCCTCCATTAGTGTAAATCATTGCTCTATCTCTATTGTGAAGAAATTTTTGATTTTTGACTTATAGATCGAAGCTTATAATTCTGAATGGCAGAGGTGCCAGAATATCATAACCGAGCTCCATTTTGAAGTTGAATCTCTTAATGATGAGTCTTTTAACTTGTGAAAATTAGGGCTTAAAGCTTCAACTTCTTCTTCATCCTCTAGCTCTTGCTCTCTCAGCGATTATTCCAAAGAAGAGTAATCTTGCTTTGATACCACTTGTTGGGTCACATCGAGAGCTAGAGGGGGAGGGGAGGGGTGATTAGCTTCAATTGCTTTGTTGATGATTTGTAGCAGTGGAAAACTTGAGTAATGCTAACACCTTCTTTTTTACTTGGTATCTACCTCCTTGAGGTGACTAATCCAAAGGTTTACTCTCCTTGCTCTCACATCCACTAAGAATGATCTCCTTTTTGGATGCGGATAAGCCTCGTACAAGCTCACAAGAAGAAACATGACAAAAACAAACAAATACAAATAAACTCTTACAAGATTTATAACAATAGTTTCTTTTGTTTTTCTTGATTTCTTCTAGCTTGGAATCACTTCTAGATCCTTAGAAATGCAACAACACTATACTCCAAGAACTCACAAGAAATGGCGATAGAAGGAGAGGAAGAATTGTCGCTTCAACCTGCATGAAAACCTTATATACCCGCGACTTAAGGTTTCTCAATCGATTATCGTGTCAGATCTAGCCGTTCAACGGCTATTTCCCCACACTTAATCAATTACCTAATCGATTAAGAATGTCTAAATTGATTGCATAATCGATTCAGCACATTTCTGTACTCTTGCACAACACAGTCACCAATTGATCACCTGATTGATTGGCCAACCCTTAATCGATCACACTCTAGAAAAGTTATTTTTAACGACGAATATGAATGATGGTATTTTATATCATCGATATTGATGGTTCAATAACGACAGGATTTTGTGTCCGTCATGGTCAAAATGCGCATCAACGATGATTTTTTGTCTTGTCGTTATTGCTTTATTATTAATGATCATTTTTTTTGTTTTGGTCGTTAACGTTATGCCTTTAATGATCGAATGAAGGCAAAGTGGAAGCAATTTCTTAACGACGAAATTTCCTCCCGTAATTATTGCAAGACTATCTCTTAGGGGGCGTTTGGTTCAAATTTATTAATCGGAATGGTAATGGGATTCATTGAGGGGTCAATGGGAATGAGAATCATGATTCCATTGGTAGTGTTTGGTTCAAATCCTGGAATGAAAATTATTGCCATTGATGATGTTTGGTTCAGTTTAACTTTAGTAATGGGAATCCATAAAAATGTAGAGAGAGAAAGTAATATAGAAAATATTGAGAAAAAGTAAAAAATAAAGAAAAATAAATTATAATAAGAGGGGTAGAGAGAGAAAGTGATATTGAAATTATATAGAGAGAAAACGAGATGAGAGGGTAGAGAGAGAAAGGGATATAGAAAATATAGAGAGAGAAAGTGATATATGAAATATACAGAAAAAATTATAAATTATGATAAATAAATTATGATAAGAGAGGTAGAGAGAGAAAGTGATTAACAAAATATACAGAGAGAGAATGAGATGAGAAAGATAGAGAGAGAAAGTGATATAGCAAATATTGAGAGAGAAAGTGATATAGAAAATATAGAGAAAAAGTGATATAGAAAATATATATAGTGAGAAAATGAGATGAGAGAGGTAAAGAGAGAGTGATATAGAAAATGTAGAGAGAGAAAGTAATATAGAAAATATAGAGAAAAAGTAAAAAATAAAAATAGATAAATTATAATAAGAGGGGTAGAGAGAGAAAGTGATATTGAAATTATATAGAGAGAAAGTGAGATGAGAAGGTAGAGAGAGAAAGTGATATAGAAAATGTAGAGAGAGAAAGTGATATATGAAATATACAAAAAAATTGATAAATAATGATAAATAAATTATGATAAGAGAGGTAGAGAGAGAAAGTGATTAACAAAATATACAGAGAGAGAATGAGATGAGAAAGATAGAGAGAGAAAGTGATATAGAGAATGTAGAGAGAGAAAGTGATATAGAAAATATAGAAAAAAATTGATATAGAAAATATAAAAAAAAAAGTAAAAAATTAAGATAGATAAATTATAATATGAGAGGTAGAGAGAGAAAATAATATTGAAAATAAATAAAGAGAAAATGAGATCAAAAAGGTAGAGAGAGAAAATAATAGAAAATGTAAAGAGAGAAAATAATAAATACGTAGAGAGAAATTTTAAAATGTAGAGAGAGAAAGTAAAATGGGATAATATAAAATGAAATAGTAAAATGAAATATAAAAAATAAAAAAGGAGTGTTTTCGATATATGAAAAAGAAGGAATGATTGAGGAATTTGATTGATGAGGGGGGAGTACGGAATGAAAATGAGGGAATGATTCCCTTATTTTCATTCCCATTGACACTTACCAAACAGTGTTAATGGAAATGATTACCATTCATTCCCATTCCCTAGTCCTTATTACCCCAAACCAAACGCCCCCTTAATCTAACAATTTAGATCAAATATTTTGACATAAACAAAATCAAAGATGTAAAGTAACTCCTAAACCAACTATTTTAATTCATGCTCCTAAACCAAATATTTTAAGAAAAGGCAATCAAACATTCAAGGCATATGCCCATCATTGTTGTCATCCGTATTACTAGTAGCCTCTGCTAAAATAATGTTAGGAGTGTAATGCGTATATGCTAAGCTTTTGAAGTTGTGAATTTTATCCAATGGTGACATTCAAAGTGGAAGCAAGGTGGTGGATTGCTAGAGTCTAAAATCTGATGGCCAAATTGACAACTCTAAGGCCTGCTCCGTTCAAATTTTCGGCAAGCAAAAACAAATCAAAAATATAAAACCATCTCTTAATTCATGATCCAAATATTTTAACTCAAATTAATTAATGAAAAAAAACCTCCTTAATATTTTGTTTCAAATCAAATTAAAAAAAAAAAACAACCCAACCCTCGTAACCCTTAAACTCCAAGTCCCCATCCCTCCTCTCTCTCGGATTTGCACGCGCGGACGCTTCGCTTTCTTGCAGTTTCGCCGTCGAGCTTTCGAGACTGGTAAGTCCGGCGAGTTTGGAGGAAACCTATCCCATCTCGTGTCCCTTTCCGTCTCTACTGCTTTGCGCATGCTTCGATGAATCCTCACATTCCCTTCCCTGCAGTTCTGTTGTCGCAGAGAAGATCAAGAGATAGGCAGTCCGGTGACAATCTCCAAGCTCCTATATCAAGTGAAATATTTTGCTTCCTTCCCTTCTATTTCCTCTTCTATTTTCTCTTTGTTTTCTGCAGCAGAGATTTGAATCCGATTACTTGAACAGTAGATTATTCTGACTTAGGTGATTCTGTTTCCTTCTCTTCTATTCCTCTTCTATTTCCTATTCGTATGCTGCCTTTTCATGTTAGAAGCTTTTGGTTCTTTAGATATAGGTGGATGAGTGACATCTTTTCATTCATGGCATAATTGCATTTCCAAAATTATTTGTAGTTAATTTTGAACACCTTTTTGGCATTTAGAGAATGACACCCAATAAGAAATGGATCGATCTTATTAATGATCGACTTGGTGAATCATATGGATAAGAGATAGAAAATTTTTTGGACTATGCTTTTGAGAAAACAAGTGTTACAAATGAAATTTGATGTCCATGTGTTAAATGTATTATTTATATTTTTTTCATTTAACTAATATAATAATGTATTTGTTGTACGATCATGGACTCTCAAAATTCATCTTTGGGTACTAAGGGAAAGCTATTTATAGCACCAGGTTCTTTATCTAGAGGATGTGTCAAAATCACAAGGAATTTAGGATTGTATGGACAAAATCATGTTTCTGGATCAATTGAATGTGATGAACACACGTAATAATGATATACAATGTGCACCTGAACAAATCGACCATGTGGAAGACTCTCAAGCTCAAATGGAATCTAGCCAAGGTATGAAAAAAATAATTTATAGTGTTTTCCATTCCACATTTATGTAATTGGTAAATCTAAAATAACTATTATCATGTTTAGAAAAATCATCTACTCAACAAAATATGAGCACATGAGGTAAAAATAAGTGTGGTATTGTGTGTAAATTGAAAAATGGAGAGAAGTTTCCTATAAATTTCTATAAGGATCAAGCTGTCGGGTTGAATCTGTAATAAAAATGTAGCAATATTTAACATGCACCAAAGCAGTAGACAATAAATATAGATGCAGGAATCTGATAAGAAAAACGCAGAGTTAGGGATAGTTATCCGGTTGAAGCGCCGGCGTGCCGACTGTCTTTAGAGAATTGATTGCCGCCCTTACGGTGCAAAGGCTCCCGGCAAAACTCCCCCAAGATCCGACAACCACGCGGCGTTCGTAGGTGCACTCCAAGACGAACGCTGCACTCGGAGACAACCTCAGATCGCACTAGGCGAAGCTTCAAGACCCAAAACGACCGAAGAAGAAAGAAGGAGAAAGCTGCCTTCGGAGAACGCTGCCTTCGGAGAAGGAGAGGCGCTGATCGCACAGAGAGAGAAGGAGAGAAGGAAGAAAGCAGTGAGTTTTTCTGCTTCTTCCTTTTCTCCTTTTATAGATCCGAAGAGGCAAACTTTTGCCTCTTCTCTCTGAAGAATCGCGACCAGCGACCACCGAGGAGTCGCGTCGAGCGCCAGAAGGAAGGACGCGATTTCTAAAAAAAAACAGGAATAAAAATAAATAAAAGGAAAGAAAAAATAAAACCAAACCAATTGGTTTAGGAATCAAACCGAACCGAAATTTGCAAAACCAAACCGGCCCGCCCGCAAGCGCGAGGCTCACGGGCTGGGAATTTGCACCCCCCCCTGCGCGCGATAATCGCGTGCGTCGCACCCGGTTTATGGATTTCCGGCCCAGACCCCCTGAAACCACCTGGTTTGGGCTCAACCTGCGCATGCGTGTAGGTCCCCCTAAGCCATCTAAGCATGGTAGGAATGACTTGATATATAAGGCATTCTACCTTTCTTGGCTTAGCAATGTGGGACTAAACTTCCTTCAATAAATTTGAAATTCCAAACAAAAATTCAACAATCCCCCACAAATTTCAAATTCTAATAAATAACAAAATAGGTCTTGAGGCTTTGTCGTAATGAGCTTTCAGTGAAAATACCTTCCGGTTTGAATTTTCACCTAAGTAAACCAATCTTATTCACACAGGTTTGAAGTGAACTAAGTCTTGAACTTAAACCTTTAATATGTGAAAATCAATTGGCAACAACTCATCACAGGCGACGGTTGAATCCTTCTGGGTTGGTGCATTACGGCCACCGAATCTTGTTTCATAAGTGTTAAGGAGACTTGCCCAGAACCCCCACACTGCGGCCTCACAGTTACACTTACATAGGTAAGTTCTCCAAGGATGTACTGCAAGCATCCTGTCATAAAGACCTTGAACTCATTAAGAGCTTTAAGCTCATCCTTACTAGCAGTCAAACATCTATCCAGGGAAGAGACTTTGAGATTATATCTCAATCAATTTATGCTTACGATTCACCCTTATAGCTTGTTTATACCACATTGAACCTACTTCTTGGAATCTCCAATCAGATAGGTTGGGTTGCCGCTATAGATGAAACCAGAATAGGCCTCAGTCCCATTCCCTTACTGGATCTCTTGATTTTCTCAGAATCAAGTCCTTTTGTGAGTGGATCAGCAATATTGTCTTTTGAACTTACAAAGTCCAATGACACCACTCCGAGAGACACTAGCTCACGAACAGACTTCAATCTTATTCGTACATGTCTCTTCTGTTTCTGGTTATACTTGGAGCTTCTAATCTGAGCTATTGTTGTTTGATTATCACAGTTCACTGAAATAGGAGGTATTGGCTTCAAAATCAAGGGAATCTCAGTAAGAAGACCCTTAAGTCAATCAGCTTCAGTTACTGTGGTATCCAAAGCACACAATTCTGCCTCAGCTGTAGAACGGGATATGATCGTCTGTTTAACAGACCTCCAAGCAACTGCACCGCCTCCAAGTGTAAAAACATAGCTAGTAACGCCTTTACACTCAGCGGTGTCAGCTATCCAACTGGCATCACTATATCCCTCCAGGACTGCAGGGAACCTCCCATAGCACAAGCCCAAGGATATAGTACCCTTAAGGTATCTGAGTACTCTGTCTAATGCATCCCAATGTGTTCTGTCCGGACAGCTGGTAAACCTGCTCAATTTAGTTATAGCAAACGAAATATCAGGTCTAGAACAATTTGCCAAATACATTAGACTACCAATTATTTGGGAATATCTTAATTGAGACACAGCCACGCCACTCTTATTCTTGTGGAGAGTCTTTGAAGGATCATACGGTGTGACTACAGATTTTATGTGGCTATAGCCATATTTCTCTAACACTTTCTCAACATAGTGTGCCTGAGAAATTGCTATTCCATCAGTTGAGCGAGTCAACTTCAGCCCTAAAATCACATCAGCATAACCCATATCCTTCATATCAAACTTACCACTTAAGAGAGCCTTGGTCTCGTTAATAATTGAAAGATTAGATCCAAACAGTAAAATATCATCTACATATAAACATAAAATGATACATTTATCACCTTTCATTTTAGTATATACACATTTATCAGAGTCATTAATTTCAAAGTCAAATGATAGCATAGCTCTATCAAATTTTTCGTGCCATTGCTTTGCGGCTTGTTTCAAACCATAAAGAGATTTTACTAACTTACAGACTTTATTCTCACTTCCAGAAACTACATATCCCTCTGGCTGATCCATATATATCTCTTCTTCGAGATCTCCATTAAGAAATGCCGTTTTGACATCCATTTGATGGACCTCAAGGTGATATATGGATGCCAGTGCTATCAATACTCGGATTGTAGTAATTCTAGTAACAGGGGAATAAGTGTCAAAATAGTCAATCCCTTCCTTCTGTTTGAATCCCTTAGCAACCAGGCGGGATTTGAACTTATCTACTGACCCATCAGGTTTTAACTTCCTTTTAAACACCCATTTACATCCAATGGTGGTGCAACCAGGAGGCAAATCTACTAACTCCCAAGTGGCATTAGAGATAATAGAGTCCATTTCATTTTTAATGGCTTCTTTCCAGTGCTTAGCTTCAGGAGAAGCCATAGCATCTCTATATGTCACTGGGTCACCTTCTATATTATAGGTGATAAAGTCTTGGCCTAAATCTTTAGACACACGTTGCCTCTTGCCCCTTCTCAATTCTGTACACTCACTAGATTCATCTAATCTAGAGTGACTTGAGGAAGGTACATTCACTAAGGATAATGGGACCTCTATGGAGGCAGTGTCATCTCTAGTAGGAGTACTAGAGATAGACTGAGGTGTTCTAGTCTTCATAGGAAATATATCCTCAAAGAATGTAGCATCACGAAGCTCAACAATAGTGTTTGCATCTATTCCAGAAATTTCTGATTTAATAATCAGAAATCTATATGCAGAACTATTCTGAGCATAACCCAAGAAGACACCATCTACAGTCTTCGGACCAAGTTTTTTCCTTTTATGTTCAGGTACTAGTATTTTTGCAAGACACCCCCACACTTTAAGGTATTTCAAACTTGTCCTTCTACCTTTCCAAAGTTCATATGGGCTTTTATCCCTTGACTTCATAGGTACTCTATTTAACACATGGCAAGCAGTGTATAGAGCCTCCCCCCACAAGAAGTTGGGTAATCCAGAACTGCCTAACATGGAATTAATCATATCTTCAAGGGTTCGATTTTTACGTTCTGCTATACCATTAGATTGAGGACTATATGGAACAGTGACCTCATGAATTATACCTGAATCTTGACAGAATTTTTGAAACAGGTTTGAGGTGAACTCTCCACCCCTATCAGACCTTATCCTCTTAATGGTTTGGTTTGTTTGATTTTCAGCTTCAGATTTGAAGATCATAAATTTATCTAAAGCTTCATCTTTAGTTTTTAGCAAATAAACATAGCAATAACGAGAGTAATCATCAATGAAGGTAATGAAATACCTTTTATGGTCTCTCGTTGTTAAACCGTTAAACTCACAACAGTCAATATGAATTAATTCTAAAATATTAGAATTTCTATCAACTGATTTGAAGGGTTTACGGGGCTGTTTATATTGCACACAAAC
The DNA here is from genome assembly GCA_024364735.1 of Boesenbergia rotunda. NCBI lineage: Eukaryota > Viridiplantae > Streptophyta > Magnoliopsida > Zingiberales > Zingiberaceae > Boesenbergia > Boesenbergia rotunda. The sequence continues at coordinate 27,927 of JAGFNQ010002127.1, forward strand.
TTCACATTTTTTCTTATCATTTATGGCATGCTTAGGAATCATGTCAAGATTCATCATCCTTTTTATAGTTTGAAAATTAACATGTCCTAATCTATCATGCCACACATCATAAGACTCAATGTTATAAGAACAACCAACATCACTAATTTTATTGATAATCGTATTTTCAACATTGAGTTTAAATAAACCTTCATTAAGGTAACCCTTTCCAATAAAGGTTCCTAAATGTAACAATACAACTTTATTACATTTGAAGTTTAGCTCATAACCAGTACGAACTAATTTTGACCCGCTAATCAAATTCCGTCGGACCGCTGGAACATGATGCACCTCATGCAGTGACAGGACCTTCCCTGAGGTAAACCTCAAGTCAACTCGTCCAATCCCTAACACTCTGGCTGCAGAATGATTCCCCATGATTATGGAAGTGCCTTCAATTACCTGATAAGTAAGGAAGGCAGAACGATCAGCACAACAGTGCACATTAGCACCTGTATCAACCAACCACTCATTGGATTGATAAATCAAATTTAGTTCGGGGTTAATGGAAACAAACCCATTGCTGGTGCTGGTCACAACATTGACCTGTGCCTTGGTGTTGGGTACATTGCCTTGGTTCTTCTTCTTGTCCTTCCGCTCAGGACAGAATTTGGCAAAATGTCCAACTTGTCCACAAGCCCAGCACAGCCTAGTCCCATGCTTCTTCTGAACCTTTGGTTTGGGTTTCATTTTATTCTTCATTTTTTGGTTTTTTAATTTGTTCTTGTCAGAAGAGACTACCACATTTGCCTTTGGAGCAAAATCCATAGGCATCCCCTTATCATCATCCTTATGTTGCTTCCGATGTTCTTCCTCGATATTTAAGGCAATCATTAAATCTTCAAGAGAGATTTTACCTCTCCTGTGTTTAAGTGTCATGCCAAAATCTTCCCAACTCGGAGGCAACTTTTCGATGATAGACAAGACTTGAAGCTTCTCGGGTATCGGCATATCTCCCTCAGCAAGACCGTGAATCAAAATTTGAAATTCATGGGTCTGCTCAATGACAGATTTACCCTCAACCATTTTGAAGTTTAAGAACTTCCCCACGGTGTACTTCTCTAAACCAGAGTCCTCGGAGTTATATTTTTTATCCAAAGATTTCCATAACTCTTTGGCCGAGGTTGTAGAGCAGTACACATCGAATAGTGCGTCTGAGAGGGCAGACAGGATTCTCCCATGACAGAGATAGTCCCTCTGTTTAAACCTCTCGGTGGAAGCACTACGGGCAGGTTCTTCTTCATCAGTTGAAGGAGGATCTGATTCTATAACGGAGAAAAGCCCCAGCGTTGTAAGCCAAAATTTCATTCGTTGTTGCCAACGTTTGAAATTTTGCCCGGAAAACCTCTCGGGTTTAGCGCTAGCCTCATCAGACCCCGACATTCTAACATTTAACATGTCTACTTAGGTACAATCAATTCTCTAAAATTGTAATAAAAATGTAGCAATATTTAACATGCACCAAAGCAGTAGACAATAAATATAGATGCAGGAATCTGATAAGAAAAACGCAGAGTTAGGGATAGTTATCCGGTTGAAGCGCCGGCGTGCCGACTGTCTTTAGAGAATTGATTGCCGCCCTTACGGTGCAAAGGCTCCCGGCAAAACTCCCCCAAGATCCGACAACCACGCGGCGTTCGTAGATGCACTCCAAGACGAATGCTTCCCTCGGAGACAATCTCAGATCGCACTAGGCGAAGCCTCAAGACCCAAAACGACCGAAGAAGAAAGAAGGAGAAAGCTGCCTTCGGAGAACGCTGCCTTCGGAGAAGGAGAGGCGCTGATCGCACAGAGAGAGAAGGAGAGAAGGAAGAAAGCAGTGAGTTTTTCTGCTTCTTCCTCTTCCCCTCTTATAGATCCGAAGAGGCAAACTTTTGCCTCTTCTCTCTGAAGAATCGCGACCAGCGACCACCGAGGAGTCGCGTCGAGCGCCAGAAGGAAGGACGCGATTTCTCAAAAAAACAGGAATAAAAATAAATAAAAGGAAAGAAAAAATAAAACCAAATCAATTGGTTTAGGAATCAAACCGAACCGAAATCTGCAAAACCAAACTGGCCCGCCCGCAAGCGCGAGGCTCACGGGCTGGGGATTTGCACCCCCCCTGCGCGCGATAATCGCGTACGTCGCGCCCGGTTTATGGATTTCCGGCCCAGACCCCCTGAAACCACCTGGTTTGGGCTCAACCTGCGCATGCGTGTAGGTCCCCCTAAGCCATCTAAGCATGGTAGGAATGGCTTGATATATAAGGCATTCTACCTTTCTTGGCTTAGCAATGTGGGACTAAACTTCCTTCAATAAATTTGAACTTCCAAACAAAAATTCAACAGAATCATCAAGCATTTACAAGGCATTTGGGTATAATTGTAAGAGATGGAAACATATGTCCAGGTTATTGCATGGAATAAAATTGGTGAAGATGCAAAAAATCATATGTGGGCTGCTGTTACGATGAGTGTCTTATCAATCTTTAATAGTTCCTATAAATTTGTCAGGAGAAGCATTTGAATGTGTCTATGTCAGTGTCACCTGGGATGCCTTATGCTTTACACTTGTGTGGTCACTCTCCACTTTTAATTTTATCCATCAGATTTGCAAAAAATAGAATCTTTGAGGTTTGCCCAATATAAGTATAGTATACTTTTTCCTTTTATCCATATGTTTTTCTTATTTATCAATGTGTCCAGTTATATTGGCCAATATAAGTCTAGTTATGCCACATTTTTTAGGATACTAACCAATTTTTTTAATATATGAAATATCTTATTATTAAATATTTATCATTTTTTTCAGGATAAGTTCAAAAATGATGACATTAAGCTATATCGTGAGGCAACCCTTAAACATATGCAACAATTATGGAAGAATTGGAGATGCGAGCTGAACTCCAAATTTGTAAAACCATGCAAAACACGTCAAGAAGTCTTACAAAATGTTCCTAAGGGAATGGATAAACAAGATTAAGAATGGTTGGCAACAGAATATTTTTTAAGTGAAAGTTTTCAGCTAATTCTAATCCCATATTTTTTATGTTATAAATTAATTTTTTATTTAAATATCTATTTTTTGTAAAATCATACTAATCTTCATATAATTGTAGAAAATGAGTAAAATAAATGCACAAAATAGATCCTCAAAATCTATGCCACATCGAATAGGAAGCAAGACTTTTAGGCAATTGGCATATGAAATGGTAAGACATGCATTATAAGGATTTTATATTACTTTAGACATAAAATTGTGTCTTATTCAATATTTATAGGGAGGAAAAGACGGACAACCTCCAGATTTTGCATCAATGTTTTTTTGAGATACGAAAAAAGGGAGGTCATATTGTTGATCTTGATGCAATGGAAAAATGTGTGAGTATATAATATTTTAATTCATTTCTCCACATGATATTTGATTCATCATACATTTCAAAATCTTGAAACGTATTGAAGGATGAGATTTGTGAGGTTGTTTGAGAAGATCCTTCCTTGTCAGATATTCAACTTGTTGAGAAATGTTTTGGACCTCAATGACATGATCATGTGTTTGGCCATGGAGGAAGAGCGAGGCCTAAAGATGTAAGTGGACATGTTGCTTTGAAGCAAGAACTTCATCATGAGAATGTCACACTACGTGAATAATATGGAGTCTGAATTTAAAGCTTTTGAGGAGTTGATGTTGAAAAAATTACCACCTAATGTGCAAATGACTATATCAATTTTAGATACTATTGAAGGTTAAATTAGTTACTTTAAATTTTTTATTATCCTTATTTATTACTTGATAATGAGAATGAGTAGTTTTGTTCATTTTGAGTTGTTGATGCTTCATAGCTATACAAGCTATTAGTAATGAACATTAGCATGAAGGCTCATCCTGATGATTGACTGGTATTCTTAAAACACTTTTCTTGTGCTATGCATATTTTCCTTATGCTTATTAATTGCTTAACTTTCATTGCTCTAACATAAGTGCATATTATAATGCGAGTTGCTGTTGATAGAAAATAGTTATTAGTTTGCTTATTTGAATGTTTTGATACTTGGTTATCCATGCTTCTTACAATTAAACTTTTCTTCTTGGATGCCATCAGACCATTCACCACTTTTATCCAATGGCAATGACACACTTCAGATTTTCTGTACAACCTTCGTTTTTATTGTTGCCTACGTGCTTGAATTGATTAGAAATCGAATCTATGCTTATAAAATATCCTACAATGCTGAGCAAGAACTTCTGACTCAAATGCCCACTGCAGCTACATGTAGATCTGTATTTATCAAAGTGTATTTGGTCTAAGTTCCTATATATCTCTGTTTGAGTTTCTATCAGATGTGTTAAAGTTAGTTCATGATAGAATCTGAGTGCAAGTAGTGATATTTTTTTTATAAACAAGATTTCATATATCCATCCCACCCTTAATAAGATGCTCTTTGCTCTCAAAATGACTGATGTTGTTCATTAATTAGTTTTATGATACAATTCAAGTAGTTAATTGTTTGGAGATCTAGAAACTTTGATGAAAGGTAAGAGATGAAGATGGATAAGGATATTCAATCATTTTTTACGCAGTTTCGATCTTTCGTACATTCTTTACAGATATGATGTTGTAAATATATTTACAAGGAGAATTAGCCGAGCACGGAGGATGATTCCACCAACAGAATATATTTATAAGGAGAATTAGCCGAGCACGGAAGTCCTTGTTCCATATTATTACAACATGTCTAGGTTCATCAACTATTTTTGAACGAAACAGATTGATTGTCAATCGATTGGGAAAATTAATTATCGTTGTAAATATTATCAAATTATCACAGTATCTCAATCGATTCAGAAATTTATTCGGCATAAAATAAATATTCAATATGTAATTTGATAAGAATAATGATTGGGAGAGTAAAAATGAGTGAATGAAAATCATAGTGAATGATACGATACTTTACATGCAAGATCTCCGATGGATTCGCCGTGCCCCTAGGGTATAGTTTGATTCGGGACGACAGTCGAAGAGCGCTGATGATGTCCAAGTGATAATTGAACGTGTGTATATAAAGTGCCACGTCATGTCACATCATTTATTATAATTTTCACTCTCCTTATTATTGTTCATTTGATAATTTTAAATTTAAGATTTAAATATTCTAGAACTTGAATATTCCGGAACATTAATTACGGTTCAGTAAATGACTATTTAAATGTCGGCTTAATAATTATTTTTCCATCTCAATTGAATGAGGACACAAGGGCAGAAGCATGAAGATGAAGAAGAAGAGTGAGAGTAAAAGATGTAAGAACTCGTATATAAATAAATGAAAAGGAATGTTTGCCATCACTAAATTGCCCCAGTTCAAATGTTTATTCAATGGGGAACAGAGACTGTAGACCTGATAATCCCAATCGGCCTTGAAATATTTCTGAATGCAAATCCTATACGATCGATCAGCAATATCAACAAATTAATCAGCAAACTGTAAAAACAAAACTAATTTTATTCGGAATCAAAATCGAGCAATGCGACAAGATATTTGAAGTTTTTTTAGCACATGATATCAATTATTAACATTTGGAACCAGATGCAGTTTCATTTCTGTTCGACGCCTCCTCCTGGGCCACGTCGTAGGTTGCATGGACGCCGACGAGCACGTAGTACGCCAGCATCGCTGCAGTGCAGATCCCGAACCTTATGTACGCCTCGTAGCCCAGCGACCCCATCAAGAACACATTGGTCGCTATCGAGAGCGACGGCAGCCAGGGCACCAGTGGCACCCGCCATAGCTTCGGCGTCCTCTGCTGCGGCAACAGCGCCAGCCCCAGAGTGCTCAGGAACCACAGCGGCACCGTGACCGCGAACCCGATCCATCCGTCCGGATTCGTGTTCCAGCATGCCGACACGGCAACGGAGGAGCCCACGATGGCCGCCAGGAAAAACGTCAGCTTGGCTAGGTGCGCCCTGGGCTGCTGTGGGGATTCCCTGTCGTAGTATCGCCTCACGAGCAGCGCGATCGCCACGAGCGCGAAGATGAAGAGCGTGCTGATGGAGGAGACGCTGGAGAGGACGTCGAGGCTGGAAAAGAAGGCGAGGACGGCGCTGGAGAGGGTGACGAGGATAGTGGCGTAGACGGGAGTGCCGGTGCGCGGATGCACGAGCGCAAAGTAGGGTGGGATCATGTGGGCGCGCGCGATTTGGGTGGTGTACCGCCCCTGCCCTAGCGCGCCGACGAGCATCCCTGTGGTCATCCCCTTGAGCGCGCCTAGGGCCACCAGGTACTTGGCCCACCGCATCCCCGCCGCCTCAAACGCCACCGCGTAGGCTGCATTGGGGTCGAGCTGGTCGTACCGCTGCATCATCACCAGCACGAGGGCCATTACGCAGTACACGATGGTGATGGCGGTCATGGAGCCGACGAGGCCGAGAGGAATATCGCGCGCTGGGTTGCGGGTCTCCTCCGCCATGGTGGCCACCATGTCGAAGCCGGTGTACGCCCAGTAGACCACCGCTGCCGCCTGGAAGACTCCCTTGGCGCCCATGGGAAAGAATGGGGCGAGATTGGAAGGATCGGCGTGGGTGAATCCCGCGGCGATGATGAAGGCCATGACGGCCACACTGAGGAGGGAGGTGAGCCAGTTGAGGGTGGATGTGCCGCGCGTGCCGAACATTGCGACGGTGGAGCAGGCGATGAGGACGACGACGGCGATCGGATCGAGGAGATCGAACCCAGCGGCGAGAGCCGGGGCGTGGATGCGGAGGGCGTCGGGGTCGCGGCCAAGGAGAGTGGTGAAATATGAGGTCCATGAGCGGGCTAGGCCGGCGGCGCCCACGAGGGCCTCAAGGAGGATGTTAGCGGCGGCGAGGTAGGCGACCAATTCGCCGAGTTCGATGCGGAGGTAGGAGAAGGAGCCGCCAGCGGAGGGCACGTCAGAGGCGAACTCGGCGTAGACGAGGGAGGACAAAAGAGCAGAAGCGCCGGCGGCGGCATAGGCGAGAGGGATCGCGGGGCCGGCCGAGAAGCGAGCCTCCTGGCCAGTGAGGACGAAGATTCCAGTGCCGACGACGGCGCCGAATCCGAGCCAGGCGAGGTCCCACCAGGTTAGGCAGCGGCGCAACTCGTGCTCGCTGCGACGGGGAAGGGCGAGAAGCTCAGCGGCGTCGGTGGAGCGGTGAAGAAGGCGGCTGCGGAGGCGGAACCCAGTGTGGGAGAGTGCCTCGCCATACGCGGTCCAACTCCGGAAGGACGGCTCCGGGAAGAAATCTTCCTTGCTCCATCGCCAATAACTGCGTTCGCCGTCGCCGCTCGACATTGATCTGCGCCGTCTCTCGCCGACAGCAAGAATTAGGGATGTAGGGTAAAGGAATCTGATAGTTTTGTTACGATTCGCTGGAAGAGTTGCTTGGTGGTAACCAATTAAACAAACAAACTAACCAGACATTTATGGTATTCGCAAATTGATTTTGTCCTCCCATTATTTCTCGGATTTTTATCTAAAATAAAGAAATTTAGCGAGGAAATGGTTATTAACGCATCGATTTGGTTCCCATTAAAAAATTTTATATTAAAAAAAAAAATACAAATTCGTATTAATTCACGTGTTATATTAAAAATCGTATTAATTGTTTTTTTTAATGAAATAGGCTATTAATTATATTCTGGCTGGAAATTCTAAGGCTCCTGTTGAATATTTCAAAAATGAACAATAGATTTTTTTTCTTTTTTAACAATTTAGTTAGGAGATTAACACCATCAAATAATATTTATGCTAATTCAATATAAATATAAATTAAGATAATTCCGCATCCGGATGCTGCACGCCAGCCCAACTGTTCGATAGAATGTCTCACAAGGATTTCCTCAGCTGTTCGATAGAATGCCTCACAAGGATTTGATGATGATTGACGGAAGCTTATATTTGATGTCTTGAAATTTTCCTGAAATAGTACATATATAATGTCAAGGAAGGGCTCAGGTTGCGACGGGAATAAAATTAGAGATATAATTTACATACATGGCTTAAATTTCGAATTTCCTCCCTCTGTTTTTTCAGTTCTTTCATTTCAGTTCCTTAACATTAGAATAGGGAGAAAAGGGCAAAAAAAAAATATATGAACCTCGACAAAAATGTGATAGATAGAAGATGGAATTTGGGAGATCTAAAATGTAAATATGGATCCAATCTAGAAAAAATTCTATGAAATCATAGCATAGGACAAGGTTACTTAAACTACATACGCGTTGGTCTCTACACTAATCGCAGGATTAACTCAGCTAAGAAATGAGCTCGATTTGTCAAAGGTTGGGTCCACGTGCCAAGCGTGGTCGGTAGATTTTCAATCTCACCTCATATATGTGTAGGATCGGAATGCACGTGAGAGGGGGGGGGGTGAATCACGTGTGTTTTAAAAAATATATTTTTCAGAGTAAAAAGAATGTGTTTGTAAAGTCGTGCACAGCGGAAACAAAAGAAATGATAAAAAAATGAACACACAAAACACGAACGAGTTTTACTTCGTTCGGAGCCTTCGGCGACTCCTACTCGAAGGCCCAGGTCCCTCGGACCTTTTCTGTGGGCAATTCACTAAAACTCTCTACCGGAGACCCCCGGTAGAGTAGGCGAATACAGACGATAGAGAGTGTGACAACCTCACACTCTCTAATAGAAATGAGTACAGATAATGCAGTAATAAAATCGTTACAAAAAAAAATTATCTGAATGAGTTTGGATGTTAAGGGTGGTCTTCCAGCAGTAATTGGACGTAGACGAGTTGGAAGACAGGCCGTAGCAAAAGAGCGTGGAAGCACCGAGCGTGAAAGCGTGAAGAAGAGATGATGGCACTGTTCGAATTATCACTTTACTTTTCTGTGCTAATTCTCATGCTTTTTATAGAGGACTTCTCGAGCTTTGAGTTTCATCCAGATCCTATTTTTGTGCAGCGATCCTATTTTTGTGCAGCGCTTTATCCATCATTTGAAGTAGCACAACTCAATCTGCTTTATCCATCATTTGAATTTCTATTAACAAAAAAATAATAAGAATAGAAATTCATCTTACCCAAGCTGTGGATAATAATAATAGGAATGAATTTATTATTATCAATAAGAATAAATTTATTCTTTAATAAAATTTCAAATTAAAAAAATAATGAGGATTAATTTTGCAGAATTCACCTGCAAAATCAACTTAGTCCATATACCAAATAAACCCTGTAAACCAGAGTTAGTATAATAATAAAATGGACTAAAATGTGAAATATTCAAAGGTAATTAGATCCCGTCCACATCCGGACTAGGATCTAACCAGGACTCAACTTAGATCACCCACATGGGTCTAAGTTGGACCGCGCCTAAAGTCCCAAAATGGGACCCGTCCTCACTGGTTCGCTCCTCCAGTGACTTACCTTACTTACCCTTTGTGCAGTTTTACTTGACTTCTTGACCTACCAGGACTTTTTGTCAGGACTCAACCACCCTGATCTTTCTGCCAAGTCTCCACCAACTTGGTCTTCAGCCAGTTGTCAGGCCTCGCGGACCCAACTGGACTTTCTGCCAGGACTCAACCATCCTGGACTTCAGCCTAGTGTCTGGTCCTAAGTCTTTCAACCCTGCACACTTGGTAAAGAGGTTAGAACCATAACAACCTAACTTTAACCTGTTTGTCATTCATCAAAACTTGAGTTTGACCGTTAGTGTAAACTACACCAACAATCTCCTCCTTTTTGATGCAATGACAACCTGGGTTAAAATTAGAAAAATAACATGTAACAGCAATAAGTACACCCATAATATGTAAATGACATGCTCTAAAATCAAGGTTGTTTTAATTTCTAACTCTTAACCGTATAACCCTCCCCCTTTGGCATTCATCAACATAAAGAGATATTAGGCAACCAAGTCTTAAACAAATAATAAGCACTCAAGGATTAAGAAAATAAAAATGGTGCTTAAAAAACAGACCAAGATTCTGAACTAATCCAGAAGGGGGAAGTCAAATTCTCAATTTAACATAAAATGGACTAGGTTAAAAACATAAGTGTCTAAATTTGACTTCAATAAATCATGTTTTTTTTTCAAAAGATATAGATGTAATGCTTAGAGACAAAAATCTAAGTATTTGAAACCACAGAAAATGATTGTTTAGCAAAAAGGATTTTCCAAAATATTTTCAAGGAGTAACAAAATAGTCAAACATGTTTACAAGAGTTTTTCAAAATAGGTGAAAATATTAAAAAAAATATTTCAAGGGTTAAGGTATTTGTAGAAGATAGGGGTAATAAGTATTTTGTAAAGAAAATTCGCCCCATGTATATTTCTTTCTTGAAGATAGTGTTTTTATTTCTTTCTTGAAGATAGTGTTTAAGGATAAGATTGTAAGGCCAAATTTCAAGCATGGTTTTAACAAGCTAGATTCAAAGTATATTTTCAAACGATTTTCATAAAGCTAGTTTAAACAAAATAAGTGAAAGCTAAGGATAATTTTCCAAAAAGAATTTCTTTCAACACTGTTTTCAAAAGAGAGAAAAAGGCTTAAAAAAATTTAGGAATAGTTTGAAAACTAATTTCAAGGTTAAGTAAAATTCTCAAAAATAATTTTCAACCAACATATTTGAAAGACACACAAAATAAGAAAGATTTTGACTTAAGCTCCTCCTAAACTAAGTAAGAATTTTAGTCCATTCTAGATGTCTAATTTTAGTTACTAGCTAACTATCTAAAGAATAGTAGTGTTCACCAGATTAGTCAAGTCAAGTTTTAGTGTCTAGCTTAGAAAAACTACTTGACTTGATCAATATGAAGTTGGTATTTAATGCCCAGACTTGCTACGATGCACAGACTTAAGCATTCTGAAGTCCAGGCAAAGTCCTATGCATCTCACAACCGTTCTATGTTTTGCAGGCACAAGCAAATTAACCTTAATGTGTTTTGTGAGATGCGGCTACCTAGATCTATAGGTTCATGCAGTTCTAGGGGTCAAACTTAGGCTAAGTCCTCCAACTTCGAAGTCAAGTTTTAAACATCCAACTCAATTTTGGAAATCAAGTTTTTTTTTAAAATTAAAAAATACATGATCAGGTTAGTATTGAAAACTGAAGTTTGAATACTAAAATTAAGTTAAAAAAAATTAAGTGTCAAGCAGAATATGTGAGTTGATTTATCAAAAAGGTAAAAATGATCAGGTTAGTCCTAGTCTACAACACACATTCCTATTAACCTCCTTAAATTGCTAAATTCAGATTCAGGGAGCGGTTTAGTAAATATATCTGCTAAGTTAGCCTTAGATTCAACATGATTAAGTTTAATTTCTCCTTTATTTACATGATCTCTAACAAAATGGTGCTTAATTTCTATATGTTTGGTCCTAGAGTGGTGGACTGGGTTTTTGGTTAGGTTAATTGAACTTAGATTATCTATAAAGATTTTAACTTTCTTAAACTCTAAGTTAAAGTCTTTTAAGGTATGCATCATCCAAAGTAACTGGGCTACACATTCTCCCATAGCTATATATTCAGCTTCAGTGGTAGATAGGGCAACACAATGTTGTTTTCTACTGAACCAACTAACTAGTGAGGGTCCTAGTAGTTGACACCCACCACTAGTACTTTTTCTATCTAACTTACAGCCAGCATAGTCTGAGTCAGAGAATCCAATAAGTTCAAATTGGGCTGTTCTAGGGTACCAAATTCCTAAATTTTCTGTCCCTTTAAGATACCTAAATATTCTTTTAACTAGGGTTAGATGTGATTCTTTAGCACAGGTTTGATACCTAGCACACATACTAACTGCAAAGAGAATATCAGGTCGACTTGCAGTTAGGTAAAGGAGGCTGCCTATGGCACTTCTATAATACTTAAGATCAACAGGTTTGCCATTTGGGTCACTGTCTATGGTCTGATTGGTAGACATAGGTGTTTTGATTTCTTTTGCATTACCCATTCCAAATTTTCTAAGTAGTTCTCTAGTGTATTTTTGTTGATAGACAAAAGTACCCTCACTAGTTTGTTTTATTTGTAGCCCTAAAAAGAAGGTTAATTGACCTACTAAACTCATTTCAAATTCATTTTCCATTAAAGTTATAAATTCTTGCAAAAAATTTGAGTTAGTTGAGCCAAATACTATATCATCTACATATACTTGGGCTATAAAAATATCAGATTTTAAGGTCTTAACAAATAGAGTTGGATCAATTTTACCTTGGTTAAAGCCTTTAGATACTAGGTAGTTAGACAGTCTTTCATACCAAGCTCTAGGGGCTTGCTTAAGTCCATACAGAGCTTTCTAAGTTTAAAAACATAGTCAGGATATTCTAAGCTTTCAAAACCTGGGGGTTGACCTACATAAATCTCTTCCTTAATTAGACCATTTAAGAAGGCTGACTTAACATCCATTTGATACAACTTGAATCCCTTATGGGCTGCATAACCTAAAATCATCCTAATGGACTCAAGTCTAGCTACAGGTGCATAGGTTTCATCATAATCAAGTCCCTCTACCTGGCTAAACCCCTTAGCTACTAACCTGGCCTTGTTTCTAACTGTTTCACCTTGTTCATTAAGCTTGTTCCTAAAGACCCATTTAGTTTCAATAAACTTTTTACCTTTAGGTAAGGGTACTAAATCCCAGACTTGATTACGTTCAAATTGGGCTAACTCTTCCTGCATAGCTATGATCCAATCAGGGTCAAGTAAGGACTCTTCTACAGACTTGGGTTCAATTTTGGAAATTAAGGCAATCTGGCTAAGGTTTCTAAAAGCTGACCTAGTCTGAACCCTTAATTCTGGATCACCTATGATTTGATCAGTTGGGTGGGCTGAGCTAACTCGAACAGTTCTAGTTTGGTTGGGTTCAGGTTCAGGTTCAATTAGATCATGGTCTTGGTCTTCAGTTGGGTTTTCATCTGGGTTGGTGCTGGACCTGATAAAATCAATGGGTTGATAGATGGTTTGATCAGATTTGTTTGGACTAGATTTTTCATCAAATTTTACATTTGTAGTTTCTTCAATCCTTAGAGTTGTTTTGTTATAAACTCTATAGGCTCTACTGGTAAGAGAATAACCTAAAAAGATACCTTCTTCAACCTTAGATGTGAATTTTCCTAAGTGTTCTCTCGTATTTAGTATATACACTTTACATCCAAATACTTTAAAATATTTAACATTAGGTTGTTTGTTATAGTAAATTTCAAATGAGGTTTTTCCTAAATTTTTATTTATAGTTATTCTATTTTGTACATAACAGGCTGTACTGACAGCCTCAGCCCAAAGGTATTTAGGTAGGTTGAATTCATTGAGCATTGTTCTGGTTGCTTCTTGTAGTGTTCTATTTTTCCTTTCTACAATTCCATTTTGTTGAGGTGTTTTAGGGCAGGAGAATTCGTGGTGGTAGCCATTTTCTAAACAGAATTGGTTAAATTTTTGGTTTTTGAATTCTCCGCCATTATCACTCCTAAGTCTTTTAATTTTCACCCCTTTTTCATTTTCTGTTAGTTTACAAAATTGAGTAAATATTTCAAATGTTTCATCTTTATTTTTTAGGAATTTGACCCAAGTGAATCTTGAATAGTCATCGATGATTACTAAACAATATAGGTTCCCACTAATTGATTTTACCCCATGTGAGTCAAACAGGTCTAGGTGAATTAATTCAAGAATTGATTTAGTTTGAGTTTGATTAGTTGGTTTGTGAGTTGATCTAGTTTGTTTTCCTTGTTGGCAAGCATTACATATGGTTGACTCAAGGTTAGTTAATTTTGGTAGGCCTCTAACTAAGCCATTTAGTGTAGGTAGTTTTCTAAAGTGAATGTGTGCAAGTCTTCTATGCCAAAGCCAACTCTCATCCTTATGGGTTAAAAGGCAGTTTGCTAAGGGTCGGGTTAATCTAATTTCATAAATGTTGTTGTGCCTATGTCCTCTAAGTGTGATGTCGGGGTTGTCAGTGTGTTTGATCAGACATTCATTAGATAAGAACTTAACCTTATATCCAGTGTCACATAATTGACTAATACTTAGTAAATTAAAATAGAAGTTCTCAACGAGTAAGACATTTTTAATTATAAAATCAGATTCAAGTTCAATATTGCCTAGACCAATTACCTTAAGTTTACCGTTGTTTCCAAAAGCAACGGTCCCTTGTCGTTTGTACTTGAGTTCTGTAAACTTGGTGGGATCCCCAGTCATGTGTCTGGAGCACCCACTGTCGATAATCCATTTATTTTCCTACAGTTAAGTAGGATTGGTTAGAATTCAAGTTGAAGTTCAGTTTAATCTTTTTGAAAAGGTTAATTTTAAGTTAAGTTTACATTTTTGAAAAAGATTGAAAACAGAAAACATTTGAATTTTGAAAAACTTAAAAAGAATTTTTGAAAAAAAAATTAAAAAAAACTTTAAAAAAATTTTTGAAAAAAAAAATTTGAGAAAAAAACTTGAAAAAATTTGAGATTTAAAAAAACTTAAAAAGAGTTTTGAAAACAATTGAATTAATATTTGATTTTGAAATTTGAATTAATTAAGAGCTAAGTTTAAATTTTGAATTTTGATTTAATTGATATTTAAATTTGGATTTAAAAGGTAAGATTTTAAATTCAAGTTTGAGTTTTAAATTATCAATCAATGATTTGAACTTATTATCCTTATTCATCTCACTTGATCTAAGTTATCAAACAAAGGGATCCTATGATTTGTGTGAGATGAGTTTGAGTTTGATTCATAAAAGAAATTAATCTGACCTTTTGTTAGATTCGGGTTTGACAAGAAGTAGTTTAAAAGTATACTTCGATAATTAGCTTCCAGGCGGGAGGCGAGGCACAGGGGCCTTCTTTGGCCGAAGCCTTATTGGAGCAACAACCTCTTTCTAGACAAAGCTGCTTAAGGAAGTTGTACTTTAACCCTACCTGTTGAGACACCCTGGTCTAACTAGTCTAGGATGTGTCGAGATAGTTTCGGCTAGTTCTCCCCGAGAGTCTGTCTAGCGTACCGTTATCTCGACCCACCCTAATACTAAGTAGGTCAAGAGTCAGATTAACTTTTAAGACTAGTCCTAAGTGCCCAACTGGGCAAAGGCTGATTTTGAGGTGCCAACTAGTTTGGAGCCTCCCCCTAAATGATAGGTGGGGTGTTTAGGGTCAATGTAATGAATGTCCTTTTTGGGAACATAATATTGATTCTGCCCTACTTGCTTTGTTAGGTAAGCTTTCGGGACCCATGCCTTACATTGCTTTTTGCGTGAGTGGACAAAGGAGAGAAAGGATCTTTGGGCCGATCCTGATTTAAAACCTATCCCAGACTTATTGTACATGCTCTTTTGTGATTCAAGTATAAGGTCAAGGTTCTTGGATCGAGTTGTAAAAGTTGCTAGTAGATCCTTAAGTTTTTGAACTTCACCCTTAAGGGTGGAGTTTTCATTTTCAAGTTCAGAAATTTTTGAGTTTAATTCAGTTGTGTTTTGATTTAGAATTTGCTCCTTAAGGTCTTGATTTTCCTTAAGGAGCTGATCAGTCCTAAGCTTAGATGCATCTAATCTCTTATTTAAGACAAAAAAATTTTTAAAGAACTTTTCATTCACTGAATCTAAATATACCTTAGTCGAGCCGTCCGAAAATAGTTCGATCTCTTGGCTCGACTCGTATTCGGAATCCTCGTCTTGCTCCGAGTCCGATTCTGGTCCGGTTGCCATCAGTGCGAGGTAGCTTGCGTTCTTTGGTTGTTCATCGTCGGAATCGTCCGAGCTTTCATCCCACGTGGCTTGAAGAGCCTTCTTCTTTTTGTTCTTAGTGGGTTGGTCCTCCTTCTTGTAAGGGCATTCATGTTTGAAGTGCCCTTTTCTGTTACAGCCGAAGCAGATCATTTTGCTTTTACCTTCAGTGCTGGAGGGCTTCATTACCTTTTGAATATCTTTCTTTGAAAATTTGTTCTTCCTTCTGGTGAACATTTTTCTTACCAAGTTCACCAGTTGTTCTTCTTCATCTGAGTCAGAGTCTGACTCATCTTCAGGTTCTTCTTGAATTTTTCTCTTTGATTTGGCTTCTTTTGGTGAACCTGCAAATAAAGCTAGCCCTTTCTCGACCTTGGCGTTAGTTTGCTCATGCAGCTCTAATTCACAAAATAGTTCATCCAGATTAATTTTTTGAAAGGTTCCTAGAAATTTTATAGGCATCTATAATAGATGCCCATAGTGAATTTCTAGGGAACGCATTTAACGCATACCTTATGATGTCCCGGTTCTCCTGTTTGTGCCCGATCATGTGGAGTCCATTCAATATGTTCTTAATCCGGGCGTGGAGTTGACTTGCTGATTCTCCTTTCTGCATTTTTATGTTAAATAACTTATTCAATAACAGATCTCTCTTTGTTACCTTTGCATTAGAAGTGCCTTCATGTAATTCTGTTAATTTGTCCCATAGCTCCTTCGCCGAGTCGGTTGGTCCAATTCTGTTTAGCTCCTCTTTGGTAAGTCCGCACTGGAGGGTGTTCTGAGCTTTGAACTCGGTCTGAGCCTTTTTTTCATCTCCGGGTTCCATCTGTCGGGCTTCAGTGGAGCATTATTTCCCTCATCCATTGGCAGTGTGTAGCCTGTTTGAACTGCGAACCACTGATCCATGTCGGTCTTCAGATAAACCTCCATCCTTCTCTTCCAGTAGGGAAAGTCTTCCCCATTAAAGAGGGGAGGGCGGGCAGTGCTATAGCCTTCACCTTGGGCCATTTAAATTCTGTGCACACGAAATAAAAGTAGAAAAAATATCCCAAGACTGGGTCTTGGATTAGTAGTGCGGGAAAGGATAAACTAACGAAAAGCAACTTGAATGGTGTTGCACCAGATTCAAGTAAAACCAACGAACGAGAAAAATAACTAAATTTAGGCAAGAATACCAAATTTAGATCATGCAACAAAAGACACAAAACAGATTTCCCCCTGCTCTTACGGTGGTTGCACCGATTCAGAGCGAACTTGGCTCTGATACCACTTGTAGGATCGGAATGCACGTGAGAGGGGGGGGGGGGAATCACGTGTGTTTTAAAAAATATATTTTTCAGAGTAAAAAGAATGTGTTTGTAAAGTCGTGCACAGCGGAAACAAAAGAAATGATAAAAAACGAACACACAAAACACGAACGAGTTTTACTTCGTTCGGAGCCTTCGGCGACTCCTACTCGAAGGCCCAGGTCCCTCGGACCTTTTCTGTGGGCAATTCACTAAAACTCTCTACCGGAGACCCCCGGTAGAGTAGGCGAATACAGACGATAGAGAGTGTGACAACCTCACACTCTCTAATAGAAATGAGTACAGATAATGCAGTAATAAAATCGTTACAAAAAAAAAATTATCTGAA
>JAGFNQ010002127.1:68590-118422 GCA_024364735.1 Boesenbergia rotunda
AGATCATTTTGCTTTTACCTTCAGTGCTGGAGGGCTTCATTACCTTTTGAATATCTTTCTTTGAAAATTTGTTCTTCCTTCTGGTGAACATTTTTCTTACCAAGTTCACCAGTTGTTCTTCTTCATCTGAGTCAGAGTCTGACTCATCTTCAGGTTCTTCTTGAATTTTTCTCTTTGATTTGGCTTCTTTTGGGAACCTGCAAATAAAGCTAGCCCTTTCTCGACCTTGGCGTTAGTTTACTCATGCAGCTCTAATTCACAAAATAGTTCATCCAGATTAATTTTTGAAAGGTTCCTAGAAATTTTATAGGCATCTATAATAGATGCCCATAGTGAATTTCTAGGGAACGCATTTAACGCATACCTTATGATGTCCCGGTTCTCCTGTTTGTGCCCGATCATGTGGAGTCCATTCAATATGTTTCTTAATCCGGGCGTGGAGTTGACTTGGCTGATTCTCCTTCCTGCATTTTTATGTTAAATAACTTATTCAATAACAGATCTCTCTTGTTACCTTTGCATCAGAAGTGCCTTCATGTAATTCTGTTAATTTGTCCCATAGCTCCTTCGCCGAGTCGGTTGGTCCAATTCTGTTTAGCTCCTCTTTGGTAAGTCCACACTGGAGGGTGTTCTGAGCTTTGAACTCGGTCTGAGCCTTTTTTTTCATCTCCGGGTTCCATCTGTCGGGCTTCAGTGGAACACTATTTCCCTCATCCATTGGCGGTGTGTAGCCTGTTTGAACTGCGAACCACTGATCCATGTTGGTCTTCAGATAAACCTCCATCCTTCTCTTCCAGTAGGGAAAGTCTTCCCCATTAAAGAGGGAAGGGCGGGCAGTGCTATAGCCTTCACCTTGGGCCATTTAAATTCTGTGCACATGAAATAAAAGTAGAAAAAATATCCCAAGACTGGGTCTTGGATTAGTAGTGCGGGAAAGGATAAACTAACGAAAAGCAACTTGAATGGTGTTGCACCAGATTCAAGTAAAACCAACGAACGAGAAAAATAACTAAATTTAGGCAAGAATACCAAATTTAGATCATGCAACAAAAGACACAAAACAGATTTCCCCCTGCTCTTACGGTGGTTGCACCGATTCAGAGCGAACTTGGCTCTGATACCACTTGTAGGATTGGAATGCACGTGAGAGGGGGGGGTGAATCACGTGTGTTTTCAAAAATATATTTTTCAGAGTAAAAAGAATGTGTTTGTAAAGTCGTGCATAGCGGAAACAAAAGAAATGATAAAAAAACGAACACACAAAACACGAACGAGTTTTACTTCGTTCGGAGCCTTCGGCGACTCCTACTCGAAGGCCCAGGTCCCTCGGACCTTTTCTGTGGGCAATTCACTAAAACTCTCTACCGGAGACCCCCGGTAGAGTAGGCGAATACAGACGATAGAGAGTGTGGCAACCTCACACTCTCTAATAGAAATGAGTACAGATAATGCAGTAATAAAATCGTTACCAAAAAAAATTATCTGAATGAGTTTGGATGTTAAGGGTGGTCTTCCAGCAGTAATTGGACGTAGACGAGTTGGAAGACAGGCCGTAGCAAAAGAGCGTGGAAGCACCGAGCGTGAAAGCGTGAAGAAGAGATGATGACACTGTTCGAATTATCACTTTACTTTTCTGTGCTAATTCTCATGCTTTTTATAGAGGACTTCTCGAGCTTTGAGTTTCATCCAGATCCTATTTTTGTGCAGCGATCCTATTTTTGTGCAGCGCTTTATCCATCATTTGAAGTAGCACAACTCAATCTGCTTTATCCATCATTTGAATTTCTATTAACAAAAAAAATAATAGGAATAGAAATTCATCTTACCCAAGCTGTGGATAATAATAATAGGAATGAATTTATTATTATCAATAAGAATAAATTTATTCTTTAATAAAATTTCAAATTAAAAAAAATAATGAGGATTAATTTTGCAGAATTCACCTGCAAAATCAACTTAGTCCATATACCAAATAAACCCTGTAAACCAGAGTTAGTATAATAACAAAATGGACTAAAATGTGAAATATTCAAAGGTAATTAGATCCCGTCCACATCCGGACCAGGATCTAACCAGGACTCAACTTAGATCACCCAAATGGGTCTAAGTTGGACCGCGCCTAAAGTCCCAAAATGGGACCCGTCCTCACTGGTTCGCTCCTCCAGTGACTTACCTTACTTACCCTTTGTGCAGTTTTACTTGACTTCTTGACCTACCAGGACTTTTTGTCAGGACTCAACCACCCTGATCTTTCTGTCATGTCTCCACCAACTTGGTCTTCAACCAGTTGTCAGGCCTCGCGGACCCAACTGGACTTTCTGCCAGGACTCAACCATCCTGGACTTCAGCCTAGTGTATGGTCCTAAGTCTTTCAACCCTGCACACTTGGTAAAGAGGTTAGAACCATAACAACCTAACTTTAACATGTTTGTCATTCATCAAAACTTGAGTTTGACCGTTAGTGTAAACTACACCAATAGAGAGTTCCATGGGCTTCTTCAAGAATCTTCTTCCTCAGCTCTTCATGATTGGGGACACATAAACGGTCACCATAGTAGAGTATCCCACTGTCAGATACTCTAAACTCTTTACTCTCTCCTTCTTGCATCTCCTGCTTGATCCTTTGGAGATCAGAATCCTAAGCTTGCTCTTTCTGTATCTCTTCAAGCAAAGTTGACTCTAGTGTCAATAGAGCTAGCTGCCCATCAATAATCTCCACTCCATAATCTACTATCTCCTTCTGTAATGGTGGTGCCAATGATGATAAGGACATCAAAGTGGCACAAGTCTTTCTACTCAGTGCATCTGCTACTCTATTTGCCTTACCAGGGTGGTAAAGAATCTCACAGTCATAGTCCTTCACTAACTCGAGCCACCTTCGCTGTCTCATATTGAGGTCTTTCTGAGTGAAGAAATATTTCAGACTCTGGTGATCTGTATAAATCTTACACTGCACTCCATACAAGTAATGCCTCCATATCTTTAGAGCAAAGACTACAGCTGCTAACTCCAGATCATGAGTGGGGTAATTCTTTTCATAGTCCTTGAGTTGCCTAGAAGCATAAGCTATGACTTTGCCTTCTTGCATAAGGACTGCTCCATGTCCTAGCTTTGATGCATCACTGTATATATCAAAGCTCTTATCACCTTCGGGTACTATAAGGATAGGAGCGATGGTCAGTCTTTTCTTCAACTCAAGGAAACTCTGCTCACAGTCCTCAGTCCACTCATACTTCTTATTCTTTCTGGTAAGGGCTGTAAGTGGTGAAGCTATCTTTAAAAAGTCCTCTACAAACCTTCTGTAGTACCCTGCCAAACCCAGAAAACTTCTGATCTCACTAGCATTCTTTGGTTGACTCCAGTTACTAACTGCTTCAATCTTGGCTGGGTCTACCATAATACCTTCCTTGGAAATGATGTGGCCTAGAAAGGCCACCTGGTCCAGCCAAAACTCACACTTTGAGAATTTGGCGTACAACTCCTTCTGGTGTAAGGTTTGCAACACTATCTTCAGGTGTTCTTCATGTTCTTTCTGAGTCATTGAATACACTAGGATATCATCAATGAAGACAATGACGAACTTGTCCAAAAAAATCCTTGAACACTCTATTCATTAGATCCATAAACGTCGCAGGGGCGTTTGTCACTCCAAAGGGCATGACCACAAACTCATAGTGCCCATATCTTGTACTGAAAGCAGTCCTTGGCATGTCACTCTCCTTCACTCTGAGCTGATGGTAACCTGATCGCGGATCAATCTTGGAGAACACTGTAGCTCCCTTCAGCTGATCAAACAAATCATCGATCCTTGGCAAAGGATATCTGTTCTTGATGGTTACTTTATTCAAAGCTCGATAATCTATGCACATTCGCATAGATCCATCTTTCTTCTTGACGAACAGTACAGGAGCTCCCCAAGGTGAATGACTAGGGCGGATGAAACCCTTGTCAAGCAGCTCTTGCAATTGTTCTTGTAATTCTTTCAGTTCTGCTGGCGTCATGCGATAAGGTGCCTTCTAAATTGGGTTGGTTCCTGGGGCCAACTCAATTTCAAACTCAATTTCCCGATTGGGAGGGAGTCTTGGTAACTCTTCAGGAAACACTTCAGGATAGTCACAGACTACCCTCACTTCTTCTCTCTTCAATCCTTCTCCTTGACTTGCATCCACTATATGAGCTAGAAAACCAGAGCACCCATTCTCTAACATTCTCTAAGCTTGTAAGGTAGATAGGAACCTCTTTGTCTTTCTCTTTGGGTCTCCAATAAACTCAAATGGAAGTTCTACTTCTGGTGTGAACTTTACTCTTCTTTTACGGCATTCAATAGCGGCACTATACTTGCTCAAGAAATCCATCCCTAAGATGATATCAAAATCCTTCATGTCAAGGACTACTAAATCACCATAGAGTTCTCGGTTGGAAATCTAAATTGGCACAACTCTCCGCCGCTAAGTAGATGCCATGACCTCTCCCGAAGGTAAGGTTGTTAAGAACTTCATCGTTCAACATTTCTGGTGGCCTTTATACTATTTAAGTAGTGCTCAGTGATCAAAGCACTACTTATCAGTTCTTCAGAGGTTTGCGGCCTCTTAACACTGCTGACCACATTTAACGCTATCTCAGGCCTTAACATCTTGAGCCTTAGCCTGACTCTCTCTTTTTCTGTGCTAACTAGCTCTGGGCACAGATAAGCTAACCGATTAAACTTCTTCACTGCTTCATCCACGGATAAGTCTCCTTTTCTGGACTCCATGAATTCATCATAGTGCTTGTTGGTTACTCCCATGTGAAACTATTCTTCGAAGAACTCAGTCTCGAAGTCGGCCCATGTCATCTAGCTGATATTTCTCTTGGCCTTAACTTTCTCTCACCACATCCTAGCATCTCCCATACGTCAGAAAGATGCACACTTTATCTTTTCTACCTCATGCCAGTCCAGTAGCCCTACTATTCTTTCCAACGTTTTGAACCATGCTTAAGCATCCCATGGTTTGCTTGTGCCTGGGAAGTTCCCTGGCTTCAGTTTCTTCTACTAGATGAGGTACGCTTCTTGCCTTACCCCCTTGCCGAGATTATAGATGTAACCGATGGATCGTCGGTCACAACTGGTACCACTACATTCTCCACCCGCGGGGTAATGGGAGCGGCCTACTGGTTAGTCATCATGGTGGCAATAACTTGCTGCTATTCTACTACTTACCTTTGTAACCGAGCCACCACCTCTAAAAGATTTGGTGATGGTACTGACTTTACTGCCTCTTGCCCTTTAGGAGCTCACTCCTCATTTTGGGGTCTTTCTAGGACGTCCTCTTGACATTCTCTTACTCTATATCATAAAGAGACTATGTTGCCTCTTGCCCTCTAGGAGCTCGCTCCTCATTTTGGGCCTTTCTAGGACGTCCTCTTGGCATTCTCTTCCTTTATATCATAAAGAGAAGGTGGACATTACTTATCATCATACTTATAGAGACAGGACATTACTCGAATAAGGACATTTCATTACTTCACTATCATTCTACTCATATCATCATATGTCATATCAATTGTCATATCATCATACTCGTCCTCATACTATCATCATACTCATGTAGCATATGTCATATCTTCATACTACCATCATACTCATATAGCATATACTGATCATGCACATAATAGCATATAATAATGCTAACATACTTCTTTACTAACTTACTTCATTATCTCTATGCACATATTAGTATATAATAATACTAACATACTTCCTTATCATCTTTCACTTTCTGATACTAGCAGTCAATAATGAAAAGTATACAAAACTACAACATATGAACTTCTTCATCATGCACTTACTGATACTAGCAGTCGATAATGAAAAGCATGCAAAACTATAACATATGAACTTCTTCATCATGCACTTACTGATACTAGCAGTCAATAATGAAAAGCATGCAAAACTATAACATATGAACTTCTTACTTGGCAGGCGGCAGGATTGATGCTTGATGTCAGTGTGGCGGAAGGGTGGAATCTTTTGCTCTGATACCACTCTGTGACGACCCACCTTTCGATACTTAAATTTAAGTTACTACTACTTGACTTCCCTTAACTTGCTTTATTATTTTTTTTTCCTTCTCTTTTTTTTTCAAAAAAAAACAAAACAACTTTCATTTTATTTGCTTTGCCAGGATTTGACCCCTAGACCTCTTAGTTGTAACACTAAAGCACCCCAACTTCTCTTTAATGGTACCAGTCGACTGCTATATAGCAGTCTACTGGTACCAGGCGACTGGCCTTTTGGCAGTCGCCTGGTGCATCGAACAGAAGCTACTGTTCGATAGGGCAAGTGACTGGTCCTGTACCAGTCGACTGGCACGCCTGAAAACCTGCATTTCAGACCTGAAACTCATCTCCATCCATCCACAAAACATATACTTTCAAGTCATACAAAGACATAACACCATTTCTATACTCTATACTAGTTTTCTAAACATTTTAGCCAATCAAAACAACTTCATAAACTTGAAATTAGGACTTTTGCGGAAGTAAATAAGCTATCAAAATCTATGTGAATTTTAGACTAGAGTTTGTACCAAATTTTGTATCTATGCAAGGTTTAAACAAAGTCATTCATTCTACCACTTCGAAACACCAAAACACATGTTCTACAAGACTTAGCCCAATGATCTCTTCCACAGTTCCGCCGCCACTGAACATCAATGCAAGTCCCTTCGCCTCCTTAACTTATGCTTTTTCTTTACCTTTGTCTGCAATAGAAGGAAATGCAACTAATAAGCAAAATGCTTAGTAAGTAAATCCTAACTCACAAATCCAACGATAAGGGATAAACATGCTCTTTTCAAATAATGCTTGCTTCAAAACACATGCACTTTGAAATACTTACACATGGAAACTTTCATATACTTATCATGCTCAATCATACTTGAAAACATTTACTAGCACTAAAACATTGGCAAATCTAACATGCTCATAATTTCTTTTGAAACTTACTAATGATACATTTCCATACTTTAAAACACAACTTCTTTGCTCTTTCCCTTTAACATGCTTATAACATAACCATGTTATCATACATAACAAAACATACACTTAAGGAAAATGAAACACTTACATATACTCATATACTTCAAAATAATAATCAACTTTCTCAGGCCTTGACAATGTACCTGGTATCAGTGTACCAATGCGCGCATCCCTAATAGGTTTCGGGGTAGCTAGTCACCGCACCCTATTAGAGCTTCTTTTTAACTTTCTGTGGGCCTCTCTTTTGCCCGGTACATGTCCTTTTACAAAAGTAAAATACTTTCTTACTCATAATGCTTGTATTTATCAAGCTAACTTTCTTTTTTCATAAACTTTGCACTATAAACCTTTACCTTTTCTTACTTGGAACTTCCATCGAGCACCTTGCGTGCCCTTAACCCAAAACTCAATTTTGAGACTTTTCAAGAACTTGGTCTCCCATACTTAGATCACATATATAAAAATCTACTACAATTCAAGTTCTATGATTAAAAACATGTATTCTTGAGAAACTTAATTACACAATAAACAATATTCTCCAAGCATGCATATAAATCACAAAATCAAGGTTCTACAACGAGAAAACTACATGCGAAGCTACTCCTATTGCAGGTGAGTGATTTACTTACCCTTTTCTTGAAGAAAACTCACTAAGTATCTCGAAATTTCTAGTGTAGGGCTCTTTTCCTCTTCCTTTGCAAGAAAAACTCCACCCTTGGCCCTAGGGAAGAAGCCCTAGGTTTTCTACTTCAAGAGGAAGAAGAAGGAAGAAGAAAACTCCCCCTTTCTCCCCATTTTCGCAGCCCCTTTCCTCTGCTCGCGCGGCCTCCCGAAACCCTAATGGGGTCTTAACCCAACTTAAGTGGAAGTTTTAATACCTCTTCATGAAACGGGCTAAATCAACTATAATATTATTTCGTTTCATCTTTTTCTGTGCTTGGTACCCTAGCCCAGCTGGTTCCTTGGATTCGCTCAATTAACTGCTTCGTTGTGGTCGCGGGATCGATCCCCTCCCAACCCCACTTTAATTTTTTTTTCTTATTTTAATCCGAAAAAATGCTATAATATTCCGAAAAATGCTAGAAAAATTCCTAAAAATCCCTAATAATACCAGAAAATTATTGGGTGTTACATCCTCTAAGTCTTAAGGGTTGATTCAAATTAAGAAAATTATTTAATAATTTCAAAACAATTAATTAAACAAGATTGTTTCAGCAGTTTTGATTTATACTCCCCCTAAAGTTGACACATCCTAGGAATCCTTGTAGATTATGAAGTGGACCTTCCTCTGTGTCTTTAGGGTTTATCAAAATCAAACAAGACAGATAAATTTTACTACATAAACCTTTTTCGAAAAACACAAGTGATAACGTTTTAAAGCTCAGTTTTCGAAAGGTATAATAATAATTTTTACAGTATAGTTTTCGAAAGCCAAAAAATCACTCCCCCTGTATCCGATCCCGTTTGACTCTATCTAAGTGCCTTAAGGAACTTTAGTGTTGTCCTAAGAGGCTTGTGTCTAATTGCGTGAGTCAAACAATTTTTGAAAAGATATAATTTTTGAAAAACATATAATATGTATATTCAATCAGACAAGCATGAATTCCATAAAAACATTATTATGTTGAAGCACTATTTTGAAAATATATTTTTAGAAAAATATTCTAATGATTTTGAAAAACATTTTTCAATTTATTAGTCCTTAACATCTCACCCATTTTAGATGTATCAATACAACAAGCATGATTGCCTTATAAGTGTATTGTGAGATGCTTGAATCATTTTTCTTTAATTTATTTTTAATTCTAAGATTTAATTGAAGCTTGTGTTAGATTTGAATTTGACAAGAAGTAACTTGAATTTGAATTTCAAAAATTGGCTTCCAGGTCTTGGCGAGGCACTAGGCCTTCTTTGGCCGTAGCCTTATGGGATCATCCACTCTTTCCTTGACAAAGCCTTTTAATGAAATTTCATTTTCAAAATTACTTTTTGAAAAATTCTGGTCTAACTAGTTTGGGTTTTGGATCGGTAGCTTCGGCTAGTTTCCCCAGTCTAAAGAGACCAAGTATACTTGATCTTATTAGAATTGGCTTCCCTAACGTACTATCATCTCACCGCCACCCAATACTAGGTTGATCAAGTTTCAATTATTCTTTTTCCTATAGCCGTACTAATATATGCATAAAATTTAAATATGAATGACATGTCATATATTTTAAAAGAATAGCAAATGCATGTCATGGCAGTTATGCATGAGTCAAACAAGTCAAATAATTTTATTTAAGTTTCTAAAATGTATCAAATTCTCGATTTGATACATATCGAGTGAACCCGCGAATATGTCGACCCACATTGACATATTTAATGTTATTAATTTTAATTGTTACACTTTGGGTAAAATTTTACTTTAGTTTGAGTTTAAGTTATTTAAGATTTTAGTTGGATTCAGGTTAATTACGAATTAATTAATTTGAATTTGAATTATTAAGAATTAATTAATTTGAATTTTAATTATTAAGAATTAATTAATTTGAATTTGAATTATTAAGAATTAATTAATTTGAAATTGTATTATTAAGAATTAATTAATTTGAATTTGAATTATTAAGAATTAATTAATTTGAATTTGATTAGGATTTAATTTTAATTTAATTAGAATTTGAATTTAATTTGAATTTAATTTAATTTACTTTGAATTTAATTTAATTTAATTTACTTTGAATTTAATTTAATTTAATTTGAATTTAATTAAATTTAATTTGGATTAATTTGAATTTAATTTGAATTAATTTAGATTTAATTTAAATTAAATTAAATTTAATTTAATTTAAATTTAATTTAATTTGAATTTAATTTAAGTTACTTTGAATTTAATTTAAATTTAATTTAATTTAAATTTAATTTAATTTGAATTTAATTTAATTTACTTTGAATTTAATTTAAATTTAATTTAAATTGAATTTAATTTAATTTAATATGAATTTTAATTAGGATTAATTTAAGATTTAATTCGAATTTAATTAGGATTAAGATTTAATTCGAATTATAATGATTAATTAATAATTGTGGGTTTAAATTCATCATTTTCATTATTTCAAAAATTTCTTCTTCATTTTTATCTTTCTTTTCAAGTTTTTCTAATAATTTTGATTTATATGAATTTTTGTAATTTTTATTAACTATGGCCTTTATCTTAGATAGTTCTATATCCTTTTCAAGATTAGATCCATCAATATCCTTACAGTAGGTGGAGTAAATTGGGCCACTAGTTAAAGTTTTATAAAAATATTCAATATTATCTATAATTAAATTATTATCTAGGAGAATTTTATCTTCAAAATTATTCTCAGAATTATCCTCAGATATATTTTCAACAAAATCATCTTTATCCTTAAAATTTTCAATAATTTCAGGGATATCACTAGAATTATCCTTAAGGTTTTCAAATTTGAATTCGGAATTATCCTTAGGATTTTCGAATTTGAATTTTGAATTATCATTAAGATTTTCGAATTTGAATTCAAATTTATCCTTAGGTTTAATTTTATCTGATTTAAAATTATCAGACTTAATATTATCAGTATTGATTTTATCAGAATAATTATTAGAATTAATTTTATCAGAATAATTGTCAGATTTAATTTCATAATTATCATAATTAATTTTATCAATTTCTGAATTGATAGTTTGAATTAAACAATTAATTTCAGATATTTTAGTCATATCTGCATTTTCTAATTTGACATGCAAGATATTAATTTTATTGTGCAGGTAATCTAATTTATCAGGAAAATTAACTAAGTTATCATAAGATAATGCAGGAATTTGTAAAGTTTTTGGAACATAAATTTTTCGTACCTTTGCCGAACATTTGTTTTTGTAATGCCCGTATTTTTCGCACTTGAAGCATCTGATATGGCTTTTGTCCCTCCGGTTTCCTTGCGCTGGTGCCTCCTTCGCCGCCGGTGATGAACGATTTTTATGAGTAGGGCACTGATTTTTATAGTGCCCTCTCTCCCTGCATGTGAAACAAATAATATGCAACTTAAAATTTGACATAAAAAAATTGTACCTGATTCACCCCTGGGCTCCCCCTCAACTCCTGGCGTCTTTGCTCCGTCGGCGGTTAGTCCGGTGAAGAGCAACTTGGCTCTGATACCAATTGTAGGACCGGTGCCGTCGATAGAGGGGGGGTGAATATCGACCGTTCAAAATCTTTCGGAAATCTTTGTTTGTAAAACTATTCAGATCGTTAGTGCAGCGGAAAATAAAAACAAAACGAACACAGGTACACAGCGGATTTTACTTGGTTCCCGACCCCCCAGGGTCGGTACATCCAAGGCCTATGCACGGGAACGCCCGTCCACTATTGGTCTCCTTTCCGGACTTTCCGGAGGCGGAGAAACCCGACTTACAGTGCAGTATTACAAGCAATAATATAGAAATTTGAATACAGTAAATAAAAGGCAAACCAACGAGACAATGGTTGAAGCTCGGCTGATCTGGACCTCCGAAGTGCCGCGCACCTCCTCCTGGAGCCTCCCGGTCGTAGAGTCTCGTTTCTAGCGTGTTGTCGTCAATCAGAAAGCTTAGGATCGCTCTTGGAAGTTGTGTTTGAAGCCTAGGGGTCGAAGCCCCTTATATAGGCCTCCTGGGGGCGCCCCGGACGCTGGGGGCGCCCCGGAAGACTCGGTCAACTCTTATCCTTGCGCCTACTTCGTTGCAGGTGATAAGACCTTTGATCAGGGCGCCCCGGATGACCCGGGCGCCCCCGTGAGGGCTTATCCTGTGTTCTGGCTTCGAAACAGCAAAACAACTTCTAATCGGGGCGCCCCGGTTGACACCTGTTCTGCATATACCACGAAAACTGCCATTTTAATACTACCTGGGGGCGCCCCCCTTGCTGGGGGCGCCCCCCTTAAGGCCTGCCAACCATGGTTTTTGCCCTGCTTTGCCTCCGGTTCTTGATACCTGCAAGATACACAAAGCATAGATACCTATAATGTTAGCCTTAAGGACTTGGTTCGGACTTCGGATTTGCACGAAACCCTAGGTCGAACCGGCACGAGTTCCTATCCCCGAGAACTCATCCTTCACCTACTCCTTTCAGGAGAGACGGTTGCCACCCAGCCCTTCGGGTGGACTTTTACTTAGCTTCCGATTACTCCGGATCTCGAGACGCCCAAACCCTGACCCGTCTCTACTCCTGTCCTTAGTCATCGCTCAGCTAAGTTACTTAGTCCCTCGGACCAAGTCTTCATTTCCTAGCAGTCCTTCGCCAGGTGCCTAGCAGCCCTTCGCTAGGTCCTTGTTACCAAGCGGTCCTTCGCCTGGTGCCTAGCATCCCTTCGCTAGGTCTTCTATGCCTAGTATTCCTTCACTAGGTGCCTAGCAGCTCTTCGCTAGGTCTTCTATGCCTAGTAGTCCTTCACTAGGTGCCTAGCAGCCCTTCGCTAGGTCTTCTATGCCTAGTAGTCCTTCACTAGGTGCCTAGCAGTCCTTCGCTAGGTCTTAGGGTTATGATACCTAGCAGCCCTTCGCTAGGTACCCAGCATCCCTTCGCTGGGACTTGGTTTCGATGCCTAGATCAACTAGGACTTTTCTTCAGCTTAGGTTACTTCACTTTTGTCCCTCCCTTTGTCTATTCATTGTATCACTGACTTAAGTGTATTGTCAAACATTAAAACACTTAAAGAGGAATATCATTGATGCAACTTGCACCAACACATGCCACCCTTCACGTACGCCTCAAAGTCCGCGCCCATCAGCTCATCGTCCCTGCTCTCCAAGGTCCCTCGGATGCGCACGCAAGCCTCCAGCTTGCCTCCATGCCATCCTTCACCGTACTGAGGCCGTCCTAGTCAAGTCCATATGCGTAACCTGTACAACCTGTACAACCTGCACACTCAACATACGCATATAAGAATACAAGGGAAAACCTAACTTAAACCCTATGCCCAAACATCAAAACCTATGGTCACACCGGACCATCTTAGGGCCGATTACTCCAACAATCTCCCCCTTTTTGATGTTTGGCAATCCGTTTAAGTTAGGAAAGCAAGATAGTAGTAAGTAGCAAAAACCATGCTAAATGAATGCATATGCAATGCATAACTGGATCCTATCCCAAAGCATCCCACACCTAACCCTCCAAGTTAGGAATTTTACACCTAGCCCTCCAAGCTAGGATTTTCACCACCTAACCCTCCAAGTTAGGATTTTCCCACACCTAGCCCTCCAAGCTAGGATTTTCACCACCTAACCCTCCAAGTTAGGATTTTCCCACACCTAGCCCTCCAAGCTAGGATTTTCACCACCTAACCCTCCAAGTTAGGATTTTCTACCAAACCGGGCTTTTTAAAGCTTCTCCCAAGCTCCCCTTACACTGGACTTACAAAGGCTTTTTAAGAACCTCTTCAAGGTTCCCCTTACGCCAAGAAGGGAGCAACCATGCTCCCCCTTAATTTCAGCTCCCCCTAAACCTAGGGTTTCTAGCAAAGGTATTGGTTTCCCACTTAAACACAATATTTCTCCCTCTTTGCCATACATCAAAAAGAACCCAACAATATCTAATTATTGGTTCTTTACATCCCCAATGATCCTAAACATAGTGTACTAAACCCCCATACACTTGTTCCTTGTTATTTGGACCCCAAATCAGCTGCTGATGCCCAAATCAGCCTCTGGCAGTCGACTGGCAACAGTGTCAGTCGACTGATACGCCTAAAATCTGATTTTCTGGCCGAATTTCAGAAACGCGCCAGAAATTCCACAAATTTTCAAAAATTTCCAAACTTCGTGGACAACTTTGTGGAACGTATACCTACTTGGGAAAAATACATCTACCCATGCATCTGTCACAATTCCCATTTTTGACACAAAACTCAAAAGTTTTCAAATGAAAAATTAAGGCACTTAGGAGGCAACCTCCCCCTTTACCCATGCCTTCTCCCAATTTTCAATTTTCCCAGGTCAAGTTCTACCCAACATAACCTCCTAGACACCACGTTGAGTCATACACCACCCAACACTCGAGTTCTTCCCCCTTTGACACTCTTATAGCATTGCCCGAGGCAATCTTTCCCTAAGTGCCAAAAAGAACTCAACAAAAGTCTAAAAACTCTAAAGTTTGCAAGCACACTTGCTAGGATATACCCTATCCTAAAAAAATATGATATCATGGAAATATCAAGTGTGCTTGACTTTTGGTACACATCTAAGTTTCTTAAGGATTTTGCATTAAGTATCAACTTTCAAATTCGTTTCTAATTCCATGTGTTTGTCAAATCTACCCATCATAATTCGACACATGGAATTGTCCTCAATGTTTCCTATTTAACCTCTAAATATTAGATACCTAGGGAACCTTATCAATCCTTCTTGATTTCCATAAAATCCAATAAATTCTTATCAAATCATGGGATAACATTTTATTCAAGGAATATGAAATCAAAACCAAGAATTTTAATCCTAAACCATATCCCATAACCAAGTTTGCAATTTCTGATTAGCCAACATTTTCATTTTCAATTTCAGCCTACGGACCAGTCGACTGCCCATGGGGCAGTCGACTCCCAAACCTCACAGAATGTTTTCGGGGCTGAATTCACTTCAGATCAGTCGACTGCCCCCAGGGCAGTCGACTGATACCTGAATTTCAAGTTTTCAGCCCCAATTTCAGTAATGCCTAGTTAATTCTACAAATCTCCAAAAATTATGAAATTTTATGGGGAGATTTGTGAAGCCAATATCTACTTGGGAAAAATACGTTTCCAAATAAATGTACTCCGGATCCCAAGATTGGCACAAAACTCTACTTCTTCCAAAGTGTATCAAATAAACTCATCCTAGAAGTTCTAATTCTTACTTCTCTTCAATGCATTCTCTTCTCCTTGATCATAACTCATTTTTATTATTGAGTTACATGGTATTCCACTATTAAACCTCAATTTTGTCAATTATAGCCCTATTTTCACCCATTTTTTCCTAAAATTTACCTTTTGATGTGCCAAAATCTAGGATTAAGACTTACTCAAGTATTCCAATCCTTTTTGGCATTTTTCATCTAATTTCCTAAGGGAGAAACTTTCGAGATCCATTTACCATGGACCCCAAAGGCTCCTAGAGCTCCTCCTTGAGCTCTTAGCCTTTGCCACCTCCCTAGGTGACTCCATCCACACTAGGCCATACCGGTGTGCCACCGGTGACTCTTGATCTACAAAATTTACCTTTTTAACCTTGGACACCTTGTCCTTGGTTGGGTCACTCTTTTTACCCTTGGATGGCATTCCCTTGTCATCCTTGGAGTTTCCCTCCTTACTAAGATTGTATGTTTTCCCAACATACTTCTTTCCATTTCCCTTGGAGGTCTTAGATCGGTACCCCAATCCCGATCTATCATAGTTGGGTTTGATGCTACCCAACACCATGTCTAAGCCCTTAGATCCAACCGTGAATCTTTCTAGAGCTTTTTCTAATGTATCAAGTCTTGCCCTCAAGGCTTGATTTTCCCTCTCTAGACCTTTAACCTTGTAGTCCATATGCCCACTTTGGACATTCCTAGAGCTACCCATTTTCTTAGACATTGGTTTCCCTCCCTTGGGGTTAATGTCTTTAGCCTTAGATACACAGGTCTTAGATTTACCATGATGCATGCTTTTCTTAGGATATGTATCTACCTTGTTATCCTTATTCCTATCATGTTATTTAAAACCAAAGTTATGTACCATTAAGTAATTTTCATGAGTTCTAGCATGCATGGGTGAGTAACTAACATGATTCTTGAAATGTAAAGAAGAACTTGAAATCGAATTTCTTTTTAAACTAGGGTTAGAGGGTACCTCCCTTACCCTTGTAGTCCTTCCTTGTTGTGCGTTTTGCTTTCTTCTCTTCTTCCTTTCTTCTTTCTCCCATCTCCTCAGGTGCTCCATCTTCTTTAGCTCCTTCTTCCTTGGACACTTGGTGTGGTAGTGCCCTAACTCACCATACGTGAAGCATCTAATCCTCTTTTTCTTAGCTTGAGCCTCTTCATTCCTACAACCCACATTAGCTTTAAAGGAATTTACAATGGGTTTAGGGTGTACCTCCTTTTTACTTTTTGGGCACTTATCCTTATAGTGCCCCTTTTCGTTGCACCCAAAGCATGTGATGTGATCTTTCTTCTTTGCTTTGGTGGAGGTAGAGGCTTCTTCTTGTGCTTGTATGATTGAGGGTCTCTCCTCCCCCTCAGTTCTTGAAGTTGATGCCTCTTCTTCTTCTCTTGAGGAGGTTGATGACCTTTCACATAGCTCCTCCTCCTCACTTGAAGAACTTGACACTTCACTTGATGAAGCGGATGACTCATTTCTCTCCTCTTCTTGAATCATGAAGCTCACTTCATTGGAATCTTCTTTTGATTTAGATTGGATGGTGTTCTTATGAAAATCTTCTATTTTGCTCCATAATTCGCATGCATTTTCATATGTCCCTACACCACTCAAGACATTGTTAGGCAAAGCATCAATTAATATATCTATTACCTTCTTGTTTGCCCTAGAGTAGTCTTGTTGCTCTTGAGTCCAATTTCTAGGACGAAACTTCATTCCATGCTTGTCCTTTGGGACTTCGAATGGCTCTTCTAGCATGACCATGCACTCCCATTCCATGCTAAGCCAATTCTTCATCCTCGCCCGCCAATAATCGAAATCTTCGTTATCGTAGGGCGGTGGGGTGTAGATGTTGTCCCCAAGTTTGTC
The DNA here is from genome assembly GCA_024364735.1 of Boesenbergia rotunda. Taxonomy (NCBI): domain Eukaryota; kingdom Viridiplantae; phylum Streptophyta; class Magnoliopsida; order Zingiberales; family Zingiberaceae; genus Boesenbergia; species Boesenbergia rotunda. Next base: position 85,345 of record JAGFNQ010002127.1, read on the forward strand.
TTCCATGATTTTTCACCTCTAGCGGTTGCTCCCTCGGCGGTTAGTCCGATCAAGAGAGGTCCTTCGCTCTGATACCAATTGTTAGGATCGATACGCCCGCTAGAGGGGGGTGAATAGCGATTTTCCGAACCCCCTTGTTCCTGCGTTGTTAGTAGCACAGCGGAATATACAAAAACAAACAAAAACAACGCTAACAACCTGATTTAGTTGGTATCCACCCCGGCCGGGTGACTAATCCAACAATCCGTAGGTGGATCACTCCCCGGATAACCTCCGGCTATCACGTGTCGCTCCTTGTGGGTGGAGAAACCTCACCACAACACCAACCAAAGCTCTGGACACGAAGACTACTAACTTGCCCTTAACCAAGACAAGTTTCGTCAAGAAACTCAGCCACCACGACGTCCTCTTTAAATAGGACTCGAGGCTGATTTCTCGCTACCAGTCGACTGCCCTGGGGGCAGTCGACTGGTGCCAGCCAAATTAGACCGTTGACACTCCAACGTTCGAATTTGCCAGCTCACCAGCCACCTACCAGTCGGGGCAGTCGACTGGTCCCTAGCTGAACCCTTTCCCGAGTACATTCACACAACACTCGATCCTCACGACTCGACTGACTCCTCCTCCGCAGCCTCGACTGTTGCCTTCGCGCCCTCTTCATCTTCGGCCCTCGTCCCTCGGATGCGCAGGCAAACCTCCAGTTTGCCTCCATGCCACCCTTCACGTACGCCTCAAAGTCCGCGCCCATCAGCTCATCATCCCTGCTCTCCAAGGTCCCTCGGATGCGCACACAAGCCTCCAGCTTGCCTCCATGCCATCCTTCACCGTACTGAGGCCGTCCTAGTCAAGTCCATATGCGTAACCTGTACAACCTGCACACTCAACATACGCATATAAGAATACAAGGGAAAACCTAACTTAAACCCTTTGCCCAAACATCAAAACCTATGGTCACACCGGACCATCTTAGGGCCGATTGCTCCAACACTTTCCACTATTCCCAAAGGAGACCGTCCCTTCTCTTAGGTAGTTAATAGTGGTGAACTTGCTCACATCCCCGGTCATGTGTCTTGAGCATCCACTATCTACTATCCACATAGTTGGAGCCTCCTTCACCTTTACCTAAACAACATGGAAAATATACTCTTTTGGTACCCATATCTTTGATCCATAAGCATCATTTAGAAATCTCTTAGGTACACATGCCTTCTTTGTGGTTCCCCTAGCCCCCAGTCTCCTAGATGCACCAATCCTACCGGTAAGTGAGACAAAGGATACCTCCTTTGTCTTGGGCCTATATCCTAAGCCGGCCTTGTTATACACAGCCCTTTGACTGTTGATGATCATATCTAGGTTACTTGATCCTACTTGGAATTTCCTAAGGGCCTTCGTGAGGTCATCTACCTGTTTCCTTAATTCCCTATTTTCAGCATCAAGATGTAAAGCATGTGAGGAAGTAGAACTAGCATGCAATTCTTTAAGTTCAGTAGCTTCTACTCTAAGCATGACAATTTCTTCCTTTAGATCCTTAATTCTACTTCTAGCCTTAGCTAAGTCCATGTTAGTACTAGAAATTATTTTCACTAACGTAGAGGAGGGTAAGTGGTATACCTCACTTACCGAAGCTTCTGATTCTGATGATGAAGTGGAGGAGCTCTCATCTTCACTACTTGAGCTTCGTTCATCATCCGATGAGTCTGAGTGATCTTGTGCCATAAGAGCAAAGTGGGAGACTTGCTCTTTTTCTTCCTCTGAGGATGATGGATCATCCCAAGTTGCCTTAGGTTGGTGGCACCCTTCTCCTTTCCCTTTGACTTCTTCTTGTCACTCTTTTTCTTCTCCTCCTTCTTGTCATCCCTTTTCTTCAATTGAGGACACTCGTTCTTCATATGTCCCTCTTGGTGGCAGTTGTAGCATATTATGTCCTTGGCCTTACCCTTACCTTTGGCCCCTTTCCTAGCATAGGACTTGTTAGATAAACTTTTAAAAGCTCTACGAAATTTTGTTACCATGAACGCCTCTTGATCGCTATCCAAGGAGGCGCTGGATTCTTCTGAATCTGATGAGGATGAGTAGACAACCTTCTTCTTCTCCTTCCTCTTCTTCTTCTCCTTTTCTGCAACAAAAGCAATACCTTTCTTTTTTACCGAGACATTAGCTTGCTCGTGTAGCTCAAATTCACAGAAAAGATCGTCTAATTTAACAATTGACAAATCCCTCGACACCTTGTATGCATCAACCATGGATGCCCACAAGGTGGTTCTCGGGAAGATTTGTAAAACATACCTGACGATGTCTCGGTTCTCTATCTTCTCTCTAATCACATGGAGCTCGTTAATCACTTCCTTTACCCTTCCATGTAGCTGGCTGACGGTTTCGTTGCTCTTCATGGAAAGGGATTGTAGTTGGGCCACTAGCAAGTCCTTTTTGCCTCTTCTGGACTCGTTTGACCCCTCGTTCAACTCCACCAACTTGTCTCACAGTTCCTTGGCGCTTTTGAATGGCCCCACCTTGTTCAGTTGCTCCTTCGAGAGCCCGCATTGCAGTGTGGTGGTGGCCTTGACATTGGATTGCGCCCTCTTCATCACCTCCTTCGACCAAGATCTCATCGGTGTTAGTTCTCCTCTTTCATCGACAGGCGCCTCAAAGCCATCTGCAACACTAATCCAGTTTTCAATATCATTCATAAGGTAGTATTGCATCCTACCTTTCCAGTAAGCGAAGTTGTTGCCGTCGAATAAAGGTGGTCGTGCGGTGGAGTATCCCTCTTGAAACGCCATTAAATTGCTCCGGTTGACAGTTAGTTCTTCCGAAACGCACCAGCTCTGATACCAACTGAAGGATCGTCTAGGCGTGCTAGAGGGGGGTGAATAACACTTTTTTTCTCGGATTGGATCTCTACAGAATTGTTAGCGCAGCGGAAATAATATTCAAAAGAAATCAAAAACAATGCTAACACTTATCGTTTACTTGGTATCCACCCAGATGGGTGACTAGTCCAAGGATTCACGCCGCGAGCACCACTTTTCACTATCGAAAAGTCTCCTTGAGGTGGAGAAACCTTTACAACAAGATCTTCCTCTTTACAGATGCAGAAATACGAGAGAGGAAGCAAGAATCACTCTACAGACGAGCAGCACTTCGACACTGTATGGAACTGTACCGTGCACGTACAAAAAGTGCTCCTTTTATAGGTGAACAGGACAGATTCACAATCTGTCCAGCCCGCACCAATCGACTTCCCCTAGGGCAGTCGGCTGGCCTAGCATTAATTGCTAGCCAACGGCTAGTTTCGGGGTATACCAGTCGACTGCCCAAATGCCAGGCGATTGGTCCGAGGCCGCAAACTTTCTGTGGGTTTTGGCAGTCGACTGCCCTGCTTCACAGCTCAGCTCTAGCCACTCCGGACCTTCTCCTTCACGTGTGCCTTCAGGTATGCTCCCTTGGCTCGCCCCTTGAAGTCATCTTCCTCTGGCTATCATCCCTCGGATGCGCACGCAAGCCTTCCCTTAACTTGCCTCAATGTCACCCTTCACGTGTGCCCTTGAAGTCCACTTCCCGGCTTGCCCTTGGAGCTCTCCTCCCTCGGCTCTCGTCCCTCGGACATGTCCACCATGTGTGATTCTCCAAGTCCTGCATACTCAATCACACACATCAAATACAACATAACGCTCTAACCTTAAACACATTCAACCAACACATCAAAACTATGATCTTCCAATCATTTAAGGGCCGATTGCCTCAACATTCGTTAGACAACCTTATCACCATTAAGAGACCTCATGCGCTTTTAAAGGGTCATGGACAGCTGTCATGGCACTGTCTCAAAACTCGTAGAGATGTGGGACTGATTCGAGGAGTTGTATGGGGTCCAGGGATGAATGTTCTGATTCCTTGGACCCGACAGGTCGCCAATGAAGTAGTAATGAGTGCAAGGACTCACCATAACATAGCTTCTTCTCTACACCACTAGTCTAATCAGTCAGCCACACTTTCTTTGATTAGACTTGAAGGGAGGGACTTGTGATGAGGTTGAGCACCCCATGACTGACACGTGGACTGAAGAAGCTATGTGACGAGATCTACCGTGTTTGGACGACTCTCTTTCCTTGACTCCCTCGACTCCCTCGAGAAGGTGGATTCACGAGACCACCTCGGGTAAACATACTCTTGATGTCGATCCAGGAGGACGCCCGCCCGAGATCACCTCGGGAGGTAAAGTCCCCGAGATCACCTCGGAAAGGTGAACGCTCGGGATGCCCCGGGCCAAAGGACCCCGAGATCACCTCGGGATAGCGGAGCCCAAGGATCATCCGACCTCAAGTAACTGTCCCCTTTCTTCGGATCTGTGGATAATGATCGCTAATAATTACGGGATAATCATGACTCATGATGCGTGACCATTAAAGTCTTAATTATCGCAACGACCCAGATTTAATGGTTACGAGGTCCGTTACAAGGATTATCTAGTAATTGACAATTGAGGGGACGTGGAGGAAAAGGTGGAGACACGTGTAACGACTGCCTCAGGTATAAAAGGTATTCCAAACCCTCAGGTAAGGGATTATGCTCATTCTGACTTAGACTTTTTCTTATTTCTTTCCATCTAAGAGACTCGGGTACTGACTTGAGCGTCGGAGTGGGTTTCGCCGGACAACCTCCGGTGTCTTCCCCTTGACGCTTGTATTAATCTCGCAGGGTGGGAGCTCTTCCTCTCTCGTTATCATCCTCGTAGGCTGAACTTTGGTGATTAACCGTCGACGTCGATTACTTCAAAAATAATTAACATACTAATTTTATCAGATTTTAATTTCTAAATTTTAATATGATAATATTCACATATTAATAATCAATACATTTCGTAAAGACTTAGTCCTCGGGCTCAATTTATTCGTGTTAGAAGTACATAATTTCATCTGTTTTTAATCCATGAATTTTGATTAAAATTAATCCATAAATTTAAACTTAACAATTCAATCTAAATTAAAGTTAATATATTCTTAGAACTTTCGTTGAGTACGACTAAACTTTCAAATCTTAATTTGAACTTTCCGTTGAGTACGACTAAACTTCAAATCTTAATTTTACATCCTAGTTAGCCTCTTTGTTTTTTTTAAAAAAAAATTCTTAATCATTTCAGATTTCAATTTACCGTGCATCCACTTAGCATACCCTTTAGGATACGTTTGATTGAGGGTTATCATTGATAATCTTGATTATCCATCTAAGGTTATCAACAAAAATCTTGTTTGGTTTAGATAATCAGCGATTCCCAAGTAATAATCGATGTCCAACACGTCAGCAAAAGGGGCATGCAACCAGGAATCGAAAAACCTTAGAAAAGTTAGGTTTTTCTTGATTTCGGGATTATGAAACTTATCTTTCCAAAATTATCCTCGAATATTTACATTTAAGACGAAAATAATCATTACAATTTATTAACTTCCGAAAGTATCATTCGTGATCGACCACCGCCGACGGCCGGCGACCACCGCCGACGGCCGGTGACCACCACCGGTGACCACCACCGCCGGCGACGATCACCGGCGACCCCCACTGGCGGTCGGTGACTGGCGACCACCGTCGGCGGCTGACGACCACAGCCGGCGACCACCACCGCCGACGACCACCGCCGCCGCCTAACGACCACCGCCGACGATCGCCGACGGCCGGAGATTTGCGTCGATCGTCGACGGTCGGCGTCGACAGTCGGCCGCCGGTGTTGGACATCGACTGTCTACGCGGATCAACGTTGACGCCCTTAAGTCTAAACAAATAAAATTATCTAAACAAATTTTAAAAGATAATACGATAAAATGTTAAATTAGGTTATAGACTGTTACCTCCAAATAAACAAGATTTTATTTGATTATCTAAATTGAACCAAACAACTTTAGGATATATTTTATTCCCCATAACTTTGGTTATGTGATTACTTGGTAATGACATAACCGAGGTTATATATGATAACTTGAACCAAACGTACTCTTAGTGTTTATTATCAAAATTTTACCTCCGAGATTATGTGATTAATTATCTCTTAAGTATTCATGATTTGATTTCTAACTAGGTGAATATTATAGAATTGTTTTTCTAAATGGTCGGTGCAATTGTGAGATATTAAATTTCTGGATTATTCGTATGAGCATTTTCGATTAATCTTAGTAATAAATAAATTTTTTTTATAAAACCAAATCCATGTACTAAATATAATATTATCAACATAATTAATTATTTTGTTTTACACCAGTGAAGAGCACCCTATCGATCTGTCTGGGCTGTAGCCGAGGGTCCACAACCTCATAGAGGAGAAATAGAAAATAAGAGAGATAGAGTAAACAAAAAATAATCACCCAGATTAAATTCTGAATTATTATTTTCTATTAGTCCATGATAAATGAGCTCGAGTAGATTGGCTTCACCATTGCCTTTACCTGCGAGAAATTTAATTTATTGTAACTGCAATATGTATTTCAATTGTCAAGCAATTTGTATATACTTAATATAGTATATTAAAAATTATAATATATTTTATTTTTAAATTTTGCTTTTATATATATATATATATATATATATATATATATATATATATATATATATATATATATATATATATATATATATATATATATATATATATATATATATATTTATAAAGAATTGTCAAGAAATTTTGCTTATATATATATATATATATATATATATATATATATATATATATATATATATATATATATAATATATATATATATATATAAAGAATTGATCTCCTGCGCCCCAATCCCACGCGCGCTCACGCGCGACAACTTTTTTTTTTTTTAGAAAATTAAACAATTCCTCACAAAATAAGAAAAATGATTTTTATTAATTTTTTTTTCTCCTCAGCTGTGCTCGTCTTCTTCGTCGGCGCGGCAGATGGCGGACGGAGGCAGCGACGGACGGAGGCGCCGACGGCGGACGGTGGCGGCGACGCCAGTGAAGGCGGCGAGGCAGTCGGAGGCGGCGACGTCAGCCGAAGGCGGCGAGGCAGTCGGAGGCGCCTCCGACTGCCTCGTCGCCTTCGGCTGGCGTCGTCGCCTTCGGCTGGCGTCGTCGCCTTCGGCTGGCGTCGCCGCCTCCGACTGCCTCGCCGCCTTCACTGGCGTCGCCGCCACCGTCCGCCGTCGGCGCCTCCGTCCGTCGCCGCCTCCGTCCGCCATCTGCCGCGCCGACGAAGAAGACGAGCACAGCTGAGGAGAAAAAAAATTAATAAAAATCATTTTTCTTATTTTGTGAGGAATTGTTTAATTTTCTAAAAAAAAAAAAAGTTGTCGCGCGTGAGCTTGGGGCGCAGGAGATCAATTCTTTATATATATATATATATATATATATATATATATATATATATATATATATATATATATATATATATATATATATATATATATATACTCATGATTACACCAACGTGGCAACGTAAAAAATGATTCGATCTTAACATTTTTTGTTTATCCGCTGACGACCTCAATTAATGTTACGCATCTCAAAAGGTAGGTGTCAATTAATCATGGGTTATTTAGTGAGTGATAGGATGCATAAAAATTATTTCCCATCGTTTGCTTGTCTATATATATTTAACCACAATTTACCAAAAAATGTACTCATTAATTAATATTTATCAAAAGATGTACTATAATTTTATTATTATCAAAGGACGTACCTATTTTAGTGAACTTCCTCTAATACCCCTCCTACCAAATACTACATGTCTTTCTCTTTCTCTTTCTCTTTCTCAGTAACAAATCCCCAGGCAATGGAATTTGCTTTTTCATATTTGATATTTTAAAATAATATATTTAGGAATCCGTTAAAAACATAAGATAAAGAAAGAAAAAAATTATTTTCATTAACAGAAAATTCTCTTCCAACTGATTTTAAAAAAGAAAAATGATATGTAGCAAGAATTTATAGCATGAAACCCAACATGAATGACGTGACATTCTAATTATAGCGATCTCCGACGGGTTCACTATGCCCCCCAGGTTATAGAATGGTTCGGGGCGGCGGCCGAAGGCCGCCGTTAGTGTCCAAGTGGCAATCGGATACATATATAAAAAGTGTCACGTCATTCATGTTGGGTTTCATGCTATAAATTCTTGTTGCGTATCATTACTCTTTAAAAAACTAAAGTGATGAAATTTTATATTTGATTAATATCAATTAATATATTAAATAATATTTAATAAATATATTAATATATAACAAAGACTTAAAATTTAAAAAGTCTGAAATCTTTTTATTTCAGACTAAGTGTAGACCTGAAATCTTAATCAAAAGATTTCAGGTCCACGCTGGGCCTGAAATAAAATATTTCAGGCTCAGCGTGGTCCTGAAATAAAAGATTTCAGGCCCAGCGTGGGTCTGAAATAGAAATATTTCAGGCCCAGCGTGGGTCTGAAACAAAAGATTTCAGGTCCTACATCGGCTTGAAATCATGTGTTATGATAGGATGTTTTACGTAGGTCTGAAACATAAATAAATATCTCTTTATATTTTTGAAATCACAATAAAAATCACTGAAAAAGACTATCTTACGTGAGATATTCTAATTAATATAAAACATATATTATATTAAAAATGAACTTTTATATATATATATATATATATAAACAATTTTAGGGCCTGAAATCAATTGATTTCAAGCCCCAGAGCAGGGCCTGAAATCTTTTATTTCAGGCCTTGCATTTTGATTTCAGGCCCACGCTGGGCTTGAAATAAAAGATTTCAGGCCCAGCGTGGGCCTGAAATAGAAATATTTCAGGTCCAACATGGATCTGAAATAGAAATATTTCAGGCCCAGCATGGGCCTGAAACAAAAGATTTCAGACCCTACGTCGGTTTGAAATCATGTGTTATAATAGGGTTTTTTACGTAGGCCTGAAACATAAAAAAATATCTCTTTATATTTTTGAAATCATAATAAAAATCATTAAGAAAGACTAGATATTCTAATTAATATAAAACTTGGATTATATTAAAAACCAAATTATATATATATATATATATATATATATATATATATATATATATATATATATATATATATATATATATATATATATATATAACTTCAGGGCTTGAAATCAATTGATTTCAGGCCTTGAGCAAGGCCTGCAATCAAAGATTTCAGGCCCTACATGATTATATAAAATTAATAAATATAAAAAATAATTAATTGACATAATAATATATATTGATCGGTAAAATTAAAGATATAAGGATGATTTATTAAAACGAGCTATGATTCTACATTATTATTGTATCGTTCTGTGCCAACTGATACAGTATGAGAACATCAGTGGGTTTTGACCAAAACCCACTGATGGACCTCCCATATCTGGATTTCTGAAAACCCTATATCAATAGACATGATTGACCTAGGAGAAGATGTTTTAGGTGTCCAAACATCTATACATTCTATATCACCAATGGAATAGAAGTAGTTTAGAAATATCTGTGGGTTTTGATCAAAACCCACTGATGGACCTACCATATCTAGATTTCTGAAAACTCCATATGAATAGAGAGGGTAGAGTTAGGAGATGATGTTTTAGGTGTCCAAACATCTATATATTAGATATCACCAATGAAATAGGAGTAGTTTAGAAATATCAATGGGTTTTGACTAAAACCCACTGATGGACCTCCCATATCTAGATTTCTGAAAACTCCATATGAATAGAGAGGGTAGAGGTAAGAGAAGATGTTTTAGGTGTCCAAACATCTATATATTAGATATCACCAATGTAATAGGAGTAGTTTAGTCATATCAGTGGGTTTTGATCAAAACTCACTGATATTTCTAAACTACTCCTATTGCATTGGTGATATAGAGTGTATAGATGTTTGGACACCTAAAACATCTTCTCCTACCTCTACCCTCTCTATTCATATGGAGTTTTCAGAAATCCAGATATGAGAGGTCCATCAGTGGGTTTTGGTCAAAACCCACTGATATTTCTAAACTACTCCTATTTCATTAGTGATATCTAATATATAGATGTTTGGACACCTAAAACATCATCTCCTAACTCTACCCTCTCTATTCATATGGAGTTTTCAGAAATCCAGTTATGGTAGGTCCATCAGTGGGTTTTGATCAAAACTCACTGATATTTCTAAACTACTCCTATTCCATTGGTGATATAGAGTGTATAGATGTTTGGGCACCTAAAACATCTTCTCCTAGGTCAATCATGTCTATTGATATAGGGTTTTCAGAAATCCAGATATGGGAGGTCCATCAGTGGGTTTTGGTCAAAAACCACTGATGTTCTTATACAATATCAGTTGGCACAGAACGATACAATAATAATGTAGAATCATAGCTCGTTTTAATAAATCATCCTTATATCTTTAATTTTGCCGATCAATATATATTATTATGTCTATTAATTATTTTTTATATTTATTAATTTTATATAATCATGTAGGGCTTGAAATCAAAGATTTCAGGCCCTGAAGTTATATATATATATATATATATATATATATATATATATATATATATATATATATATATATATATATATATATATATATATATATATAAAAGTTGATTTTTAATATAAGTTTTATATTAATTAGAATGTCTAGTCTTTCTCAGTGATTTTTATTATGATTTCAAAAATATAAAGAGATGTTTCTTTATGTTTCAGGCCTACGTAAAAAATCCTATTATAACATATGATTTCAGACCGACGTAGGGCCTGAAATCTTTTGTTTCAGGCCTACGCTGGACCTGAAATCTTTTATTTCAGGCCCAACGTGGACCTGAAATCAAAATACAGGGCTTGAAATCAAAGATTCAAGCCTTGCTCGGGGCCTGAAATCAATTGATTTCAGGCCCTGAATATAATATATATATATATATATATATATATATATATATATATATATATATATATATATATAAAAGTTGGTTTTTAATATAATCCATGTTTTATATTAATTAGAATGTCTAGTCTTTCTCAATGATTTTTATTGTGATTTCAAAAATATAAAGAGATGTTTTTTTATGTTTCAGGCCTACATAAAAAACTCTATTATAACACATAATTTTAGGCCGACGTAGGGCCTGAAATCTTTTGTTTCAGGCCCACGCTGGGCCTGAAATATTTCTATTTCAGGTCCACGCTGGGCCTGAAATATTTCTATTTCAGGCTCACGCTGGGCCTGACATCTTTTATTTCAGGACCAACGTGGACCTGAAATCAAAATGTAGGGCCTAAAATCAGGGTCTGAAATCAATTGATTTCAGACCCTGAAGTTGTTTATATATATATATATATATATATATATATATATATATATATATATATAAAAGTTTAATTTTAATATAATGTATGTTTTATATTAATTAGAATATCTCACGTAAGGTAGTCTTTCTCAGTGATTTTTATTGTGATTTTGAAAATATAAAGAGATATTTCTATATGTTTCAGGCCTACATAAAAAACCTTATCATAACACATGATTTCAGGCCGATGCAGGACTTGAAATCTTTTGTTTCAGGTTCACGCTGGGCTTGAAATCTTTTATTTCAGGCCCAGCGTGGGCCTGAAATCTTTTGATTAAGATTTCAGGTCTATACTTAGTATCAAATAAAAAGATTTCAGACTTTTTAAATTTTAAGTCTTTATGATATATTAATATATTTATTAAATATTATTTAATATATTAATTGATATTAATCAAATATAAAATTTCATCACTTTAATTTTTTAAAATATGTTGGAAGAGAATTTTCTATTAATGGAAATAATTTTTTTCTTTCTTTACCTTACGTTTTTTAACCGATTCCTAAATATATTATTTTAAAATATTAAATCTGAAAAAACAAATTCCATTGCCTGGGGATTTGTTACTGAGAAAGAGAAAGAGAAAGATATGCAGTATTTGGCAGGAGGAGTATTAGAGGAAGTTCACTAAAATAGATGCGCTCTTTGGTAACAATGAAACCATGGTACATTTTTTTTATAAATACTAATTATTGGATACGTATTTTTGGTAAATTACCGTATATTTAATCAGGATCGATTTATCACAAGCTACGGTGCAACAGAAATGTATCCAATTGGCATCTAAATATTCTGAGCACTTCTTAAAAGTGATCGAAAGCCTAAAGCCGATAAGAGAGTGATAAATTATCTTTAAAAATAAAAATTATTATATTTTATTAATCTGAAATAAAGATGTTGATTAATTTAAATTAAAATAAACATTAATAGAAAAATTATAATAAAAAGCGGCAATTTATCAAAGGACGGTCCTAAGAATTGAAAATTACCAAAAGACGTATTATGGTTTCATTTTCACCAAAGGACGCACTCATTTTAGTGAACTTTCTCTTATACCCCTGCTAACTACTGTCTTTCACTTTCTCTCAGTAACAAATTCCGAGACGTCTGCACAAGCTTTTTTCAGATTTTTATTTTAAAATAATATATTATAGAACCGGCGCTAAAAAATGAAAGGTAAAAATTAAAAAAATATTTCAGTTAAAAAATATCTCATCCAACGTGATTTAAAAATATAAATAAATAATTTTTTATATTTGATTAATAGAAATTAATATATTAAATAATATTAAATAAATATATTAATATATAAAAAATTGAAATCAACAGATTTCAGGCAACGTGGGCCTGAAATCATTTGATTTCAGGCCCAGCGTGAGTCTGAAATAAAAATATTTTAGGCCCAGCGTGAATCTGAAATAAAAATATTTCAGGCCCACGTTGAGCCTGAAATCTTTTGATTCAGGCCCGACGTGGACTTATTTTTTTTCTATTTTAAAAATATATTAATATATAAAAAAACCTATCAAAACACGTAATTTCAAATTAAAACGCAGGGTCTGAAGTCACGCTAGGAGGGCCTGAACACAGATGTGTTCAGGCCCTCCAGGCCTAAGGAATGATCAGGCCCTCCTTAGGCCTGAACAATCTTGGATAAATATAAGTAAATTAAATAAAAATATCAATAGTTCTAGTTAGAGTTGAGCTAAGAGATGATATTTTTGGTGTCTAAACTTATAATGATTATAAATTATGTTGCAATAGGAGATTTTTAGGTCTATCAGTGGGTTTTCACCAAAACCCACTGATGGACCTAGGATATTTGGATTTCTCAAAATCTAATATCAATAGTTAGAGTTGAGCTAGGAGATGGTATTTTTGGTGTCCAAACTTCTAATGATTATAAATTATGTTGCAATAGGAGATTTTTAGGTCTATCAGTGGATTTTCATCAAAACTTAGTGATGGACCTAGGATATTTAGATTTCTCAAAATCCAATATCAATAGTTAGAGTTGAGCTAGGAGATGGTATTTTTGGTATCCAAACTTCTAATAATTATAAATTATGTTGCAATGGGAGATTTTTAAGTCTATTAGTGAGTTTTCACTAAAACCCACCGATGGACCTAGGATATTTGGATTTCTCAAAATCCGATATCAATAGTTAGAGTTGAGCTAGGAGATGGTATTTTTGGTGTCCAAACTTCTAATGATTATAAATTATGTTGCAATAGGAGATTTTTAGGTCTATTAGTGTGTTTCGGTGAAAACTCACTGATGAACCTAAGATACTTGGATTTCTCCATACTTAATATCTCTATTTAGAATTTACCTAAGAGATGTTATTTCTGATGTACAAACTTAGTACCAATAGTTTTCAGTTATGTTCTCTAACCGTATCAGTTGACACACAAAGATGTATAAATATGACTGTATTTTGGCCACATACAGTTAAAAGAAACATCTCTTTCAACATGATTTAAAAATTATAAAGAGATAATTTTTTATATTTGATTAATCTAAATTAATTGAATGAAAAAGTGTCATTTTTATAAAGAGATGTTTCTAAATTAATCTATTTTTTTTATAATTTAATTGAATGAAACAACGTCATTTTTATGTCTTTCTTAGCGATTTTTATTGTGATTTCAGAAATATAAAGAGATATTTTTTTACGTTTTAGACTTACGTAAAAAAACCTATCATAACACATGATTTCAAGACGACGCAGGACCTATCAAAACACGTAATTTCATATTCAAACGTAGGGTAAAATCGTGCTAGGAGGGCCTGAATACAGATGTATTCAGGCCCAAGGAGGGCCTAAATACATTTGTATTCAGGCCCACGGAGAGCCCCTCCGTTTCGGTCCTGCTTCGGTTTGAAATCATGTGTTATGATAGGTTTTTTTACGTAAGTCTGAAACATAAAGAAACATCTCTTTATATTTTTGAAATCACAATAAAAATCGTTGAGAAAGACATAAAAATGACGTTATTTCATTCAATTAAATTATAAAAAAATTTAAATTAATTTAGAAACATCTCTTTATAAAAATGACGTTGTTTCATTCAATTAATTTAGATTAATCAAATATAAAAAATTATCTCTTTATATTTTTTAAATTATGTTGAAATAGATGATTCTTTTAACAGCATATGGCCAAAATGTAGTCATATTTGTTGGACCTTGGATGGCTAGAGAGGGGGGGTGAATATAGCCAAACACTACAAATCTTGCACTTTTGAAGGTTTCTGCACTTATGGGTTAGCCAACGGAATACAAATGCAGAAACAGAAACAAAGCAGAACACCAAAACAAAAAACAGGCAACAAACCGACGCTAACTGTTAAATCCGACACGTTTATTCCACTCTGGAAAATTTTTCGGAAAGTTCCTAGAATGTTCTGGGCTCTTGGACGAAATTTAAGGAGTTAAATGGATTAGAACTAATAGTTACAAGGGCTAATGTGCAAGGAAATTTTACACATAAGGATGAAATTGCAAATAGCCGAAACCTATTGGACTAAACTGCAAAAAGATCGGTATAAGTGGCTGATTAGGGCTCGGGCTCAATACTTGTGTCTTCTTCCCTGCCGATCGCAGCCGCCACCATCGCCTCCCTATTCCTCTCGACTCCTTCGCCGACACCCAAGCCCAAACGCGAGCAGCTTCCTCCCGATCGAGAGCCGACGCCTATTTCCTCCCACTGCCACCCTTCGGCCGCGTACCCTAGTCGCAACTCCTCTTCACCGAGCATCCCTTGTGTCTTCTCCCAGTGGATGAGTCTTCTTCCATTGGACGAGTGCCGGCATCAAGCAGGGGCTGAGGGCGAGGATAGTGGCTACCTCAATCGGCCGTGTACTTCTCTCGGCAGCTTAAACCTTGGAGATGCGCCTATTTCTTGCTTCAATCTAGGGTTGCCTTCATCTAGGTAAGCACTTGATTCTTTGAATCTCAACCTTGCCCTCTAGGGATCGATTTTGTGTTGTGCCGTGATGGTGATATCATCTCTAGATCTATTTAGGGATCGATTTTCCTCTTCCCCTGCTGTGATTTTCGGTCAAGCCGTGGAATGGATCCCAGCTTCATGAGGGGCGGCCAGGAAGAAGGGATTCACTGGTTCAATAGCTAACTTCGCCAGACCAGGTAAGGACAAGTCGAGTTGGAAATTGTTTGATCTGAATTAGGAGCTATGGATTGGTGAAGAGCTGATTTGATCATTTCCATTTACGTGAGCTCAGTGTGGGTTGTTGGTTTGCTTCTATGTGGGTTCCGGTTGTGAGCTTTATGTTTCAGATTGCTACTGAGTTCTTTTATTTGCTCTGCTCCAGATCCTTGATATCAATTGAAGGATTGGGTTGAGATTAGGTTTAAGTTGAAAATTCAAACCTAAGTGTGGTGAATTCGAATTGAGGGTTGTACCTAATCTTAATTACATGGGGTAATTAGGAACTTTCTATTTAATTAAAGGGAATTAAATGAAAAGGGATGGATTAGGTTAACCCTAAAACGGATTAGGGATTAATTAGCTAGTTGTTATTTGTATAATAGCTAATTAATTACATCCTTGATACAGGAGCTTAATCGGATTTATTGCTACTTATTTGACGGGTGGTTCTGTCTCGATTGATACAGACTTCACTTTCATTGGAGGCGGGTACCCTTTGACTTATCTATCTTGATATTGTCATTTTTGTTATGCATAGAATGTTATAGATAGCAGTAAGATTCTACGCTATCCCTGGTTATTATGTCTGTTCTGGATATTGTTGTTTATCCCTGTTTATTATGCCAGTTCTGGATACTTGTTGTTCATCCCTGAGTTATTCTGCTGTTAGTTCCATACAGTCTCAAGTATTGTCATATCCATTTGTATGCTAGAGATCGTGGTATTGTCTCCTGCATTTGACCTTGAGGGATTGGTAGTTTTCCGGTCAGTCTACCTTGTAGGTTACCTGTATTTCCTGTTATAGGATTTCAGACTGAGACTTAGTATACTGAGGACTTGGGAGGGAGGTATGTGTATCTATCATACACCATCCTTGCACTGTTGCATGCCGGCGATCAGCGACTCCCTTGTGGTTGAGCCTAATCGTCTTCCGGTACATGACATGCACACACGGCCACTCATGGGTTAGTGGATATCGTAGATGTGTGCATTTGCCCTATATTGCTCCGTTCGGCCACTATGAGGAGGGTGAGCGCGGGCGTGGTAGCAAGCAGGGATCCCTTCTCGTACTGAGCCACGAGGAGATGAGAGCTTGACTCCCCCATTGCTTGGGGTCGGAGCGGAGTCTCCACCAGCATCCTGTCCACCCGGTCACTCAGGAGCAGTGATGGCAGGGTGTACAGTTGTCAGAGCCCTACCCGTTCAGACGTCCCTATGACAGGTGTACGATGATCTGTCTGGTGTCAGGGGTGACACATGTCATTGCACCATGTGCATACTTTGCATCTTGCATTGTTTGCTGCACTTATTTGCTGCACTTGTTTGACATCGCATATACTGGAGACTTGTTATCTGTGCTTATATGCCTATTGTTTTCCTTTGGTATTTATTACCCTCTTTCCAGGTTAGATGGATTCAGGTATGTATCTACCCAGTATTTTCAGTTCCAGTCTTTCACCTTTTGTTGATATGAGACTGTATTAGCGGAACTCTTGTTGTTAGTATAACTTTCTATGCATATCTGTTGGGTATTCGCTGAGCTATGGACTCACCCCGTTGCCATACATGTTTATTTCAGGTTGATGTCTGCGAGAAGATCCCGAGCCGCCAGTCCCCAGCTCCAGAGGAGCTCTTTTTGGTTTTGCTTTCCGTTGTTTCGTTTATGGACCCTGTAGTATTTACTATGCTTCCGTTGTTATGTTTCGAATATGTACGCACGTTTTATTTGATGGTATTGTACTTTTGAGTCCTATGTTGGACTTCGCTTGATTTTGGTTTTGTTCCTGCCCCCGGCAGCTCAGGTGAGTTCGGATTTTGGTTTTCCGACGTATAGTCATTTATGCAGTTATATATGTGTGGATTGGAGGCCTGAG
The DNA here is from genome assembly GCA_024364735.1 of Boesenbergia rotunda. NCBI lineage: Eukaryota > Viridiplantae > Streptophyta > Magnoliopsida > Zingiberales > Zingiberaceae > Boesenbergia > Boesenbergia rotunda. Next base: position 102,730 of record JAGFNQ010002127.1, read on the forward strand.
GCCCTTTAAACTGCGTGGTTGTGCAAATATATATATTGTGTGTGGATTAGATATTGTGTGTTTGTGTAAATTGTCCGCCGGACAGGGGAGGTGCTGTCCGATTTTATATTGGAACAGCGGCTCCTGGGTCTCGGGGCGTGACAATTTATTTTTGGTATTAGAGCTCAGGTTGTCGAATACCTTGAGTGCTTTTGGATTTTCGTTGTCTATCTGATACCAATTTATTTTTGGTATCAGAGCGTAGGTTTCGATGCCTACGTGTTTTATGGGATTTTCGGGGTTTATCGGATACTAATTTATTTTTGGTATTTTTGGTATCAAGCCCAGGATGCGGGATACCATCGATTTGTGGATTTCTCGGAATTTAAATCTGACACTGTACTGGTAGGTGTCGGAGCTCGGGTTTGATGTTATTCATCCGAGTACATTACGGATTTACAAAGCCGTGGTTGCGATACGATGGCAATTTGGGACTTGGCAGCGACAGGACTTCTCCAGGCGGAAAAAGGTATATCTTTCTAGTACTATCTTAGCTTTAGTGCTCCGTATTAGATTTTGGATTGGTTAGACTATCCCAGCTTGGTGGGATCATATATTCATACTGGATAGATATATGTAGACTTGGTTTAGTTGGATTGACATGTTGTCAATCTATCTTAATTGTGATCGTTCATGTGAGCGATTAGTGATATGTTGCGGATGAGATCTGGGAGCAGAGAATGTTAATTCTCTAGTAGCCCCGATTGTTGAATTGGACAACTAAGGTCGAATATATCGACAACCTGTTGAAGGTTAAGGATTTTTGGTTTTCAGGACCTTACTATTTATAGTATGTGTTTTAGCTATTATTAGCTGAGCAAGAACTAGGGTTGTCTATTGTAGTCGACTCGATCAATATATGATCGACTTACACTAGTTCAAGGAGTTTCAAACCTTTGGGTCGTTCGTGCCTGGTTAGGTGACCGGGAAGACACGTTTAGGGTATATGATCTACATTGATGTAGAAGAGTAGCATTAGCTACGTGCTACCATCGTTGAAGAGTGATATATTTTGTTCCATGGGGATTTTGACCATGGATCACCTGTACCTAGTTGATGACCTAGAAGGTACAGTTTGATAGGTGGCTTACGTTGATATGAAAAAGTGTGAAGCTAGTTGCTTGACACCTACGAGTTATCGCGTGTACTTGGTTTGGATAACCAAGGAGACACATTTGTACATATGATTTGTGTTGAGACGAATCACTTACGAGGCTAGATCATCTATGGGTGGAAGATGTAGAGGATGACTCAGTTGCATCAGGGTTTAACGGCATACGTTCAGACTCGTATGTCAGGATTTGTCCCGACCTCCTATCGAGAGGCATTAGAGCGAGCGCTCATTATTGAGATGACTCAGCACAGATTGTTTGGGGGTAAGAAGAAGGGGAAGCAGACTGCGACGGACTCAGCTCAAGCGCAGCAGCCACACTCAGGCAGCTTTTGGCACTTCTGGGGCATCCTCTCAGCCCCAGAAGTCGAGACGTTCTTCCACCGGATCCTTCCAGTCTTCTCAGCAAGACCGGAAGAAGATTGCACCGACATCTTACTGTACCCGTTGTGGATCCCGAGAGCACGTAGTAGCAGACTGTCGCCTGGAGCAGCCCGTGTGCTACTACTGCAGAATACCAGGACACTTGAGCAGGGACTGTGCCTTGAAGGCACAGAATGAGAGAATGGGATGTTAGCTATGTCCTTACCTTCTGGAAGGGTATTGGATAATAAACAGAAGGTCAAAGAACGACCACTGGTATTTCGATGGTTATACCCCCACTGTGGGTTCACTAGTTCTCGAAAGGATAGAGTTGATATCACCTCTTCCTTATGTGTGTTGAGAGGTGAATTGAGATTTATGAATCTCCATGACTTGTTGGTACTCGAGATAGTGGAATTCGATGTTATTCTCAGCAGAGTTTTGTCTTACAGTGTATCATGCCACCGTGGATTACCGAATGAGGGTGGTCACTTTTCGGCCTCCGGACCAACCCTCGTGGGATTTTACTGGCATCAGGGACGAGGGCTTATCCTTTATTTCTGCACTTCAGGCACAGAGATTGCTATCTCACGGTTGTCAGGGATTTTTACTGTCATTTATCAGCACCGACGACAGCAGTAACCCTCGGCTCTCGGACGTTCCAGTGGTCCGAGAATATCAGGACGTATTTCCGAGGAGGAGCATGCACAGCATCTTCGCATCGTATTGGAGACTCTCAGACGAGAGTGTCTATATGCGAAGTTCAGTAAATGTGCCTTTTGGTTGTCATCAGTAGGTTTTCTGGGACACGTGGTATCTAGCCGAGGCATCTCAGTGGATCCCCAGAAGATCGAGGCTGTTACCAGCTGGGAGCAGTCGAAGTCAGTTACTGAGGTCCGCAGTTTCTTGGGACTAGCAGGCTACTACCGACGATTTGTTGAGGGCTTCTCGAGCATAGCTATGCCACTGACACGCCTTTCGCCTTACCAGGAAAGGCGTGAAGTTCACATGGACAGAGGCTTGCGAGACCAGCTTTCAGGAGCTGAAGCGGCGATTGGTGACAGCACCCGTCCTCGTTCTTCCATCAGGAGAGGACGGATTTGTGTTGTATACTGACGCATCTCATCAGGGATTGGACGCAGTTTTGATGCAGCACGGACGGGTAGTATCTTATGCTTCTCGACAGCTGAAGGAGCATGAGAAGAACTATCCGGTTCATGATTTAGAGTTGGCCGCCATCATCTTTGCTTTGCGGATTTGGAGGCACCATTTGTACGGTATTACTTTTGAGATTTTCACTGATCATAAGAGTCTCAAATACCTATTAACGCAGAAGGAGCTCAATCTCCGACAGAAGAGATGGATGGAGTTCCTGAAGGACTATGATTGTACCATTAGCTACCATCCTGGCAAAAGCTAATGTTGTGGTGGACGCATTGAGCAGGAAGTCCAGAGGGACTTTGGCCTGCCTCCGAGCATCAGTTACCGAGCTAGTTCAGGGTTTCTCAGAGTTGGGTCTAGAGGAGCAGGGGCAGACTGAGAGGGGTATTCTGGCGACCATTGTTGCTCAGTCTTCCATCCGGACGAGGATCAGAGAGGCTCAGGCGAGCGATCAGCAGCTGCAGTTCCTCGGCGGTCGAGCAGCCACAGAGCAGCAGTCTGATTTTACACGAGACGATGCGGATGTCTTGTACTTTCGTGGGAGACTTTGCGTACCCGAGGCACATCCTGTCCGAGAGGAGTTACTTCAGGAGGCACATCGCTCCCGATTAGCTATCCATCCGAGTGCCACCCGTATGTATCGGGATCTGAGACGTTCCTACTGATGGAACGGCATGAAGAAAGACATCGCGGATTTTGTAGCTAAATGTCTAGTTTGCCAGCAGGTTAAGGCTGAGCACCAGAGACCTGCAGGACTACTTCAGAGGATTCCCATTCCCGAGTGGAAGTGGGAACACATTACTATGGATTTCGTGGTAGGATTACCGAGGACTCAGCGAGGACATGATGCGATTTGGGTGATCGTTGATCGATTAACCAAATCCGCACACTTTTTGGCCATTCGGAGGACAGACTCCTTGGACAGACTAGCAGAGTTATACTGTAGAGAGATTGTTCGGCTGCACGGCATACCATTGAGTATTATATCCGACCGAGATCCGCGTTTCACCTCACGCTTCTGGCAGAGTCTGCAAAAGGCCATGGGTACCGAGCTCAGATTTAGTACCGCCTTCCATCCGCAGACCGATGGTCAGTCAGAACGGACTATTCAGACTCTAGAGGATCTATTGAGAGCTTGTGTTGTGGATTTTGGAGGCAGCTGGGAGGATCATCTGCACCTGGTCGAGTTCGCCTACAACAACAGTTATCATGCGGCTATCCAGATGACCCCGTATGAGGCGTTGTATGGTAGGCCTTGTCGGACACCCACCCTTTGGGAGGAGGTTGGGGAATCCCAGCTGTTAGGATCTCAGAGAGCACAACACGAGGCAGAGTTAGTCCGTACTATCAGACGCAGGATATCTGAGGCGCAGGATCGTCAGAAGAGTTATGCCGACCAGAGACGGAGACCTCTGGAGTTCTCCGTAGGTGATCACGTATTTCTGCGAGTTTCACCCACGAAGGGGGTGAAACGATTCGGTCTTCGAGGTAAGCTTGCTCCGCGTTACATCGGTCCATTCCAGATTTTGGAGAGAGTTGGAGCAGTTGCTTATCGTTTGGCTCTTCCACCATCCATCACCGGTGTACACGATGTGTTCCACATATCGATGCTGAGGAGATACGTACCAGACCCTTCACATGTGCTGTCGGATGTCTCGGTTCCACTACAGCCTGACACGACTTACGAGGAAATTCCTGTACGGATTTTGGGTCACCGGGAGCGTCAGTTGCGGAACAAGATAATCCGATTGGTTAAAGTCGGATGGCAGCATCACTCAGATGAGGAGGCTACCTGGGAGCTTGAGGATGTCATCCGAGCTCGCTACCCTTACCTATTCACTTGAGGTATGTATGGTTGGTTACTGTTCAGTAATTGGATCATCATACTTCTTGATAGTGTCCACTATAGTGAATATCGAAATTTGGGGACCAAATTTTTATTAGTGGGGGAGGATGTTAAATCCGATACGTTTATTCCACTCTGGAAAATTTTTCGGAAAGTTCCTAGAATGTTCTGGGCTCTTGGACGAAATTTAAGGAGTTAAATGGATTAGAACTAATAGTTACAAGGGCTAATGTGCAAGGAAATTTTACACATAAGGATGAAATTGCAAATAGCCGAAACCAATTGGACCAAACTGTAAAAAGACCGGTATAAGTGGCTGATTAGGGCTCGGGCTCAATACTTGTGTCTTCTTCCCTGCCGATCGCAGCCGCCACCATCGCCTCCCTCTTCCTCTCGACTCCTTCGCCGACACCCAAGCCCAAACGCGAGCAGCTTCCTCCCGATCGAGAGCCGACGCCTATTTCCTCCCACTGCCACCCTTCGGCAGCGTACCCTAGCCGCAACTCCTCTTCACCGAGCATCCCTTGTGTCTTCTCCCAGTGGATGAGTCTTCTTCCATTGGACGAGTGCCGGCATCAAGCAGGGGCTGAGGGCGAGGATAGTGGCTACCTCAATCGGCCGTGTACTTCTCTCGGCAGCTTAAACCTTGGAGATGCGCCTATTTCTTGCTTCGATCTAGGGTTGCCTTCATCTAGGTAAGCACTTGATTCTTTGAATCTCAACCTTGCCCTCTAGGGATCGATTTTGTGTTGTGCCGTGATGGTGATATCATCTCTGGATCTATTTAGGGATCGATTTTCCTCTTCCCCTGCTGTGATTTTCGGTCAAGCCGTGGAATGGATCCCAGCTTCATGAGGGGCGGCCTGGAAGAAGGGATTCACTGGTTCAATAGCTAACTTCGCCAGACCAGGTAAGGACAAGTCGAGTTGGAAATTGTTTGATCTGAATTAGGAGCTATGGATTGGTGAAGAGCTGATTTGATCATTTCCATTTACGTGAGCTCAGTGTGGGTTGTTGGTTTGCTTCTATGTGGGTTCCGGTTGTGAGCTTTATGTTTCAGATTGCTACTGAGTTCTTTTATTTGCTCTGCTCCAGATCCTTGATATCAATTGAAGGATTGGGTTGAGACTAGGTTTAAGTTGAAAATTCAAACCTAAGTGTGGTGAATTCGAATTGAGGGTTGTACCTAATCTTAATTACATGGGGTAATTAGGAACTTTCTATTTAATTAAAGGGAATTAAATGAAAAGGGATGGATTAGGTTAACCCTAAAACGGATTAGGGATTAATTAGCTAGTTGTTATTTGTATAATAGCTAATTAATTACATCCTTGATACAGGAGCTTAATCGGATTTATTGCTACTTATTTGACGGGTGGTTCTGTCTCGATTGATACAGACTTCACTTTCATTGGAGGCGGGTACCCTTTGACTTATCTATCTTGATATTGTCATTTTTGTTATGCATAGAATGTTATAGATAGCAGTAAGATTCTACGCTATCCCTGGTTATTATGTCTGTTCTGGATATTGTTGTTTATCCCTGTTTATTATGCCAGTTCTGGATACTTGTTGTTCATCCCTGAGTTATTCTGCTGTTAGTTCCATACAGTCTCAGGTATTGTCATATCCATTTGTATGCTAGAGATCGTGGTATTGTCTCCTACATTTGACCTTGAGGGATTGGTAGTTTTCCGGTCAGTATACCTTGTAGGTTACCTGTATTTCCTGTTATAGGATTTCAGACTGAGACTTAGTATACTGAGGACTTGGGAGGGAGGTATGTGTATCTATCATACATCATCCTTGCACTGTTGCATGCCGGCGATCAGCGACTCCCTTGTGGTTGAGCCTAATCGTCTTCTGGTACATGACATGCACACACGGCCACTCATGGGTTAGTCGATATCGTAGATGTGTGCATTTGCCCTGTATTGCTCCGTTCGGCCACTATGAGGAGGGTGAGCGCGGGCGTGGTAGCAAGCAGGGATCCCTTCTCGTACTGAGCCACGAGGAGATGAGAGCTTGACTTCCCCATTGCTTGGGGTCGGAGCGGAGTCTCCACCAGCATCCTGTCCACCCGGTCACTCAGGAGCAGTGATGGCAGGGTGTACAGTTGTCAGAGCCCTACCCGTTCAGACGTCCCTATGACAGGTGTACGATGATCTGTCTGGTGTCAGGGGTGACACATGTCATTGCACCATGTGCATACTTTACATCTTGCATTGTTTGCTGCACTTATTTGCTGCACTTGTTTGACATCGCATATACTGGAGACTTGTTATCTGTGCTTATATGCCTATTGTTTTCCTTTGGTATTTATTATCCTCTTTCCAGGTTAGATGGATTCAGGTATGTATCTACCCAGTATTTTCAGTTCCAGTCTTTCACCTTTTGTTGATATGAGACTGTATTAGCGGAACTCTTGTTGTTAGTATAACTTTCTATGCATATCTATTGGGTATTCGCTGAGCTATGGACTCACCCCGTTGCCATACATGTTTATTTCAGGTTGATGTCTGCGAGGAGATCCCGAGCCGCCAGTCCCCAGCTCTAGAGGAGCTCTTTTTGGTTTTGCTTTCCGTTGTTTCGTTTATGGACCCTGTAGTATTTACTATGCTTCCGTTGTTATGTTTCGAATATGTACTCACGTTTTATTTGATGGTATTGTACTTTTGAGTCCTATGTTGGACTTCGCTTGGTTTTGGTTTTGTTCCTGCCCCCGGCAGCTCAGGTGAGTTCGAATTTTGGTTTTGCGACGTATAGTCATTTATGCAGTTATATATGTGTGGATTGGAGGCCTGAGGCCCTTTAAACTGCGTGGTTGTGCAAATATATATATTGTGTGTGGATTAGATATTGTGTGCTTGTGTAAATTGTCCGCCGGACAGGGGAGGTGCTGTCCGATTTTATATTGGAACAGCGGCTCCTGGGTCTCGGGGCGTGACAATTTATTTTTGGTATTAGAGCTCCTCTGCTTCCAGCTTCGTCTCTTAAGCTCCTGCTCAATGTCGCCAGCTCCATCAGCACCACCGACTCACACCCTGACCCACTGACCTCTCTGAGCACCCAGTCCACTGGACACTCCTCCAGCTGAGCCTCCGTCAGTTGCCAGTCGCGCCTTCGTCAGTTGCCAGTTGCGTCAGACGCCGTTGAGACCTGAAAACACAATAGATCCAAACCTGCTCCATGGAAATTCCTCCATTGACCCTCCTTGAGTATTTGAATCCTCTTGTATCACCTGCAAGCTCATCAAACGCTTAACAAAGCATATCACAAGGAAATCACAATGTATCAAAGAAAGCGCAGAGAAAACAGACACGATCAGAGCGTCCGACATCGATTTCAAATTAAAGTTCAGCTTTTGATCGGTCACCGGATCGATCAGAGAGGACCCTGATCGGTCACCAGACCGATAAGGTCTAGTCCTGACCGATCAGGCTCTAGCCTGATCGGTCCACAGTGAGAAACTAGAAATCGTGAGTTTGTGTGATCGGTCACCCTGACCGGTCACCAGATCGGTCACCAGACCGATCAGGGTGTGGCCTGATCGGTCTACAGACCGATCAGGACACTCCCTGACCGATCAGGCTTCAGTCTGATCGGTCAGGGTGAGAAACCTCGCGACAGTTGATCGTTCAGGCTGATCGATCAAGGTTTCTCCCTGATCGGTCACCAGACCGATCAGGAGTCGAACAGTAGGTTTGCCAAAGTTACTGGAAGCTCCCTGATCGGTCACCAGACCGATCAGACATCGCTACATCGGTCTCCAGACCGATCCACGAGGGAACTCCGTGCCAACTTCCCTGATCGTTCACCAGACCGATTCGGGCAAGGCCAAACCCACTCTAAGTCAAGAGAACTGGCTCCCAGCCTCTCCTGACTCGTGCTCAGTCCCTCGGACCAAGATTCCGTGCCTAGTTTCACTCACCGGGACTTCAACCTAGCTTCCCAAGCTAGGACCTGGCTTCACTCACCAGGATTTCATCACCTAGCTCTCCAAGCTAGGACTTTTCACCCAACCCTCCAAGTTAGAACTTTTCACCTAGCCCTCCAAGCTAGGACTTTTCACCTAGCCCTCCAAGCTAGGACTTTTCACCTAACCCTCCAAGTTGGGACTTTTCACCTAACCCTCTAAGTTGAGACTTTTAACCTAACCCTCCAAGTTAGGACTTTTCACCTAGCCCTCCAAGCTAGGACTTTTTACCCAACCCTCCAAGTTAGGACTTTTCACCTAGCCCTCCAAGTTAGGACTTTTCATCCAACCCTCCAAGTTAGGACTTTTCACCTAGCCCTCCAAGCTAGGACTTTTCACCCAACCCTCCAAGTTAGGACTTCGTGCCTAGTCCGCGACTAGGACTTAATCCCCATGCGTTTAACCAGACTTAAATCAAAACTTAAATCGGTGTCAACACCAAAACAACAATCAGGGTTAGACTGCATCAACAATCTCCCCCTTTTTGTTGTTTGACAACCCGATTTAAGTTTAGGCATTGATGATCAATTGAAGGCAGTTCAATTATCGTAAAGGAATCAAAATCCTCCCCCTACAATAATCCTAAACTTAATCAACCATTTTCTCCCCCTTGTCAAACATCAAAAAGGGTATGGTTATTAAGTTTGAGCATACCTCTCCGTCAAACACGGGTCTCTCCCCAAATCCAAAATAATCAAAGGATAATTTTTGAATTGCACATGAAAACATATACAGAATAATATCATAGTCAAACATGTAAATGTTTCATATGACAAGTAAGTCAAAGGATGATTGCATATGAGAGGCATATACCATAAATGTATCATGACAGCAATGTATATGCATCATATGACAACAATTATTGCAGTTCCATCAGACTGATGATCGATACAGAAAAATTTCTGATTTATCTATGAACGGTCAATTTTCAGAAAAATTTCTGTAATTCTGATTTGTTCAAGATCGGACTGCATTAACACTTGGACTTCCATGTGAAGACATATACAGAAGTATATCATGGTCAAATACGTATATGCTTCATAGGACGAGTAAGGAATGCAACTGTATCTGAAACATAGTCATGATTGGTCTCCGTGACCAACCAGGTCTGTTAATTACGTGATACAGAAGTATATCTGATTAGTCTGGAGAGCGATCAGATTTCAGAAAAATTTCGGAAACTTTGATACGTTCCTGATCAGACTGCATTAACAATTTGCATTCCATAACAAGAGAGAGGACTCTATTGATATTCGATATTTCAGAAAAAAATTTCTGAAACACGACATTAAGAACAAGAGTCAGGACTCAACAAGCCTTTTCTTATGAATTTGAACATTCCAACATAGGTTTGTATCAAATCAGTATTTTAATACTTGATGTTTCAGAAAAAAATTTCCAAGAATCAATGGTCTTTAAAATTCCTTAGAAATGAATCTATATTCACTTAGTACCTGGTTTGTACCAATGAATGATCAAGTATGGTCATGTTCTTGGAATAATCAGGTTTGTATCAGATTTGCTTGTGGTAAGATCATTAAACTGATACAATTCGAATTGGACTGAGGAGTAATACCTCTGATCAACATTGATCTGATCGGTCACCAGACCGATCAGAGTGAGTCCTGATCAGTTGGTGGACCGATCAGGTCTGATATAGAAGGTTTTCTCAGTTCCAGATTTCAGAAATGAGATTTCAGAGATCTGAACCCAGGTTTGGTTCAACTCTCAACCACTCCTAAACCCTAATTCACTCAGATTCAATCCCCTTGATCCTAAAGGATTTCTCTTAACCAAAAGTATTTTCCCACAAAGAAAAATATCATGGAAAAAGTTGTTTAAACATATTTAAAAACAAGCATGTTCAAATTTGTTTAAGATATGTATTAAGTCTATAATCCCTAAACTTGTCTATCAGGTTTGTATCAGAATGTTTCTAGTATGATCTAAGCAAGAACTTGAGTTTCAAAAACAAGTTTATATCAAGGCATGATCAGATTTCATGATACAAAAGATATGATCAAATTTTCAAAATACACTTGTATCAAATTAGTATCAAGTATGTATCAATCAGTTTTGATAATTCAATTCATATCAGACTTAAACAACTAAGTCATACAATTTTAAGCTCATATTCTTTGTCTAATGACGTATTGTGAGATTTGTTGAGGCAATCGGCCCTTGAATGATTGGAAGATCATGGTTTTGATGAGTGGGCGAATAGGTTTAAAGTTAGAGTGTTATGTTGTATTTGATTTGTGTGATTGAGTTTGCAGGACTTGGAAAATCACACTTAGTGGACCTATCCGAGGGACGAGAGCCGAGGGACGAGAGCTACAAGGGCAAGTCAGGAAGTGGACTTCAAAGGGCACACGTGAAGGGTGGCATGGAGGCAAGCCAAGGGAAGGCTTGTGTGCGCATCCGAGGGACGATAGCCAGAGGAAGAGGACTTCAAGGGGCAAGCCAAGGGAGCAGACCTGAAGGCACACGCGAAGGAGAAGGTTTGAAGTGGCTGGAGCTGAGCTGGGAGGCTGGGCAGTCGACTGGCCCAGAGGCAGTCGACTGCCAAAACTCACAGAGAGCTCACTGTAACGCCCGCTTTTTTTTTCCTTTTTTTTTAAAGCGGCGTTACGTTAACATACCTAGGGCATGTAGACATCATAATGCAGCGGAAACCTTTAACTTACTCCTACATACACTTACTACCATTTCTAGCATCATAACATAGGAACTTAGCATAGTAACTTTATACTTAGCATCATATCATACTTAGCATCATGTCATTCGTAGCATCATGTCATACTTAGCATCATGTCATAGAGTCATACTCAAGCACCTAATAATAAAGGTAAAGTTCTATCATAAAACGAGCAACCATATCGCTCCTTGGCCAAGTCACTATCACACACATTCTTTGATGCCCTCCTGCTGCTTCCTTACTGTCCCTTTGCATGATCTGTGGTATAAGAAAACAAGACTATAAGCACACAGGCTTAGTAAGACTCTTTCCTACTCACTAAAACCATTCATCATTCGATCATGAGCATATAAGACATTAGCATACTTAGTGCTTTACTTAGAACATAAGCCTTTTCATCACTTGGCACACCTTCGTCATGACATAAGCATAACTTCATCACATTCATAGCATGGCATAAACATATCCATAAGATCATTCATAGCATGACACGATACTTGGCATAGGCATAAACATCGTAAACATTCATAGCATGGCATGGTGCTTGGCGTAAACATAGACATAATACACATAATCTCATAAACATTCTTAGCATGGCATGAACCTAAATAAAATCACGGCGTCCTAACTCAACTTAACATAATTAAATCATGGCATCATGAATTATTATGGACATAATTAAAATCATGGCATTCTAACTTAGCATAAATATAATTAAATCATGGCATCCTAAACTAGCATGAACATAAATAAATCATGACATTCTAACTTAACATAAAACTAGTTAAATCATGGCATCCTAAACTAGCATGTACATAAATAAATCATGGCATCCTAAACTAGCATGAACATAAGTAAATCATGGCATTCTAGACTAGCATGAACACAATCAAATCATGACATCATATATTAACACGAAACATAAACAAAATCATTTGCATAAACATACCTTGCATAAACTTACTTTGCATACTATTCTTATCATAAATATAATACATAACATGGATGGATGCATGTGGCAATTGCATATATATATATATATATATATATATATATATATAGATGCTTAATCTTTAAAAAACATGCTTTTAAAATATCATAACATTCATTGGGCCCTGGCTTGTACCACATTCATTCATCATATGCGCGCATCCCTAAGTAAATACGAGGTAGCTAATCTCGACCTACTAGGGTAAGGACAGCTTCATCGGTAGTCCCGAACCGTAAGGACAGCATCATCGGTAGTCCCGAACCGTGGACAGCATCATCGGTAGTCCAGAACCGTGGACCTTACTTAGGTCCGGTACAAGCCCATAAAATAAAATATAATGCTTTCACATGATTTTCATTCATCATCATTCATTCATCATACTTGTCATTCATCATCATTCATTCATCATACTTGTCATTCATCATCATTCATTCATCATACTTAACATCATCGTTATGCCCTACAGGCATGTACTTTAACCTCATTCATAAGACATGGCATACTTACATCTTATTCATAAAACATGGCATATCCTTCATAAACATGACATATCATTCATAAACATGGCATATCATTCATAAACATGACATATCATTTATAAACATGGCATATCATTCATAAACATGGCATATCATTCATAAGACATGGCATACTTACATATTATTCACAAATCATGGCACATGTCTAAACATCTATGACTTAACATATAATTCATGACATACATACTAAGGGTTTAGTTAACATAGAACTTCTTCCATCTTACTAAGCATCTTTGGAGATTTAACCCAACCCTAGCCCTAGGTTATGTCCTTGGCCGAAAGTCCCCAAGGAACCCTAGGTCCATGAAACTTCACATAACCTCCCAACTAACATCCCATACATACATACTAGGCCATAGGGAACATTTAATCCCATACTTAAGGCCAACCCTAATCCTTTAACCCTAAACTTGCTCTTGGCCAAAACTTCAAGGCCATGGGGGTATGGAAAAATTCCATTAAAACCCCCAAATCAATTGCTTAAACATCAACCATACCTTACCATAGGGCCACTGGGGCCCTTACTTGAAATAAGTCCTAACTTCCCACCCTATTAGGGTACTTGGCCGAAACCTATAGGGTCTCAAAGCCATGTGAAACATTCACATAATCACCCTCCATCTCTCTTATATCATGTTAATACATCAAACACATGCTTGGGGTTTTAGACCCAACTCCACCCATGAGGTCTTGTTGTTGGCCGAAACCCTAGGGTATCCTAGGGTACTCCAAAAATTCCCAAAAATTATACTTAACCTCTAAACATCATAAGGGAACATTAAATAACATTATAAAAATTTTTGGCATAATTATAGACTTTAAAATCATAGTGTCCGAAAGCCTCCATCCTAGGGTTCTTGGTTTTGCTTCTTTCATGTTGGCCGAAACCCTAGGGTGTCCTAGGGTACTCTAAAAATTCCCAAAAATTGTACTTAACCTCTACACATCATAAGGGAACATTAAATAACATTATCATGATTTTTATCATAATTATAGACCTGTAAATCATGGTGGCCGAAACCCTTAAACTTAGGGTTCTTAGTTTTGTTTCTTTCATGTTGGCCGAAACCCTAGGGTGTCCTAGGGTGCTCCAAAAATTCCCAAAAATTGTACTTAACCTCTACACATCATAAGGGAACATTAAATAACATTATCATGATTTTTAGCATAATTATAGACCTGTAAATCATGGTGGCCGAAACCCTTAAACTTAGGGTTCTTGGTTTTCTTTCCTTTCAACATCAAATTTGAAAACTAACCAATATTGTTAGTGAGAGCCCTAGAAGCCAATCATGTGATGATTATATAGACTCATTTGTATCATATTCCTGTGTATAAATAAAGGCATGTTTTATGGTTATTATACTTACGTGTATTTGTGCCGAATAGCTAAGCATAATAATGTCCTTGAGTAGAAGATTCTTATCTATATCAATTAATTAGTTGAATCGATAGTGAGATGATATAGAGAACACTACTCTAAATGATTCCTAGTCAAGTATTAACATTCAAGGACAATGTTAATACGTAGAGGCTAGCATGTAAGTCAACATGATGACTTGATCTCACAAGTCATAGATATAGAGATATCAAGTTGACACATGGGTATGCATTGGAGAATGTATACTGAATGACCCGCCATGAGAAAGTATCATGGATCGTTATATGAGTGTCATATACTTTCTCATGTGGCTATTAGTATGACTATTAGTCCTTGGACCTGAAGTCACCATGGATTCCTACATAAGGAGTTACGTACTTTGGCTTCGTCAAACGTCACCCGTAAATGGGTGGACTATAAAGGCGATTACTGGGTATGTAACAAATTATGGAGAGGGATGTGAGTGATGTAGATGGGATCTATCCCTCCTATATGACGGGAGCGATATCGTATTCTTGATAGAGTTAGACCACAAAGTGCATGGCCATGCCCAAGTGAGTCAATATGAGATATTGAGCTCATTTGATTAGTGTGAGTCTACTTGGAGTTCAAGATATAGATTGACTCGAGGATGACACGGTCTATGCCTCAATTGAGTCAATCTAGATATCAAGGATAGAGGGACATTATCATATATTATGAGAGTCACAATTATTAGTCACAAGGTGATGTTGGATCTCAACATTCTTGTAACTTGGGTAGCAATGATGTGTTGCTAGATACCGCTCATTGCTTATGTTTCTAAGAGGTTAGAAGCATTGCCAACGTTACAAGAACCTATAGGGTCACACGCAAAGAACAAATAGATGGAGAAAATTGAAGTCAAGTTTGACTTGGCTAAATATGGAAAGTCCATAAAAGGCAAGTTTGACTTGACCTAAATCCAAATCAAGTTTGACTTGACTTGGTTCCACTTCAAGTTAGACTTGACATGGGAGAAGAAATGGAGTCAAGTTTGACTTGACTAAATATGGAAAGTCCATAAAAGGCAAGTTTGACTTGACCAAAACCACCTCACCTTGAATTGACCAAGTGATGACTTGGCTTGTTTTTTGACTAAATGTGTATGCCACATCATTTACAAGGTGGTAACCCCTCCCATTTGAATTTGAATTCAAATGGAGGAGGTTATGGCATGTGTGGCCGGCCACTTAATGGCCATTAATGGCCATTAAGTGGCCGGCCACCAAGGATGATCAAAAAGGGATTTTGGTTCCCTTTTTGTGTGTGGCTCTTCTTCTTCCTCTAGTGATTTTCTTTTGCTCTACTTCTCCTCTCGTCGAAACCGAGAAGGTGCTAGCACACCTAAGGTTTTTGATCCATCTATTTTGTTCGCGTGGATACATATAGAGGAGTGTCTGCCTTGATACTCTACGAGATTCGGCGGCTTTTGGACAAGCGGGAAAGCGAAGGGCTACGCATCAAGGGTAATGGTCCTATCATGTAGATCTAATGTAGATTTAGTAGCGAAACTCGTACTCGTAATTTATTTTATGTTCGCACGGATCCCGTGGCCGAACTTCTGGGG
>JAGFNQ010002127.1:118802-144507 GCA_024364735.1 Boesenbergia rotunda
AGGCCTCTCGATATGAAGTAGGAATCCATCCAGACAAACGCATTTGGATATAACCAGCTAAACCCATCAAAAACTGTGTCGTCCTCAGAGCCGGCAGAAGAGTTATGCAGATGTCCGGCGTAGACCACTAGAATTTAATGTTGGAGATTTGGTGTTCCTGTAACGCCCACTTTTTTTTTTTTAAAGCGGCGTTACGTTAACATACCTAGGGCATGTAGACATAACAATGCAGCGGAAACCTTTAACTTACTCCTACATGCACTTACTACCATTTCTAGCATCATAACATAGGAACTTAGCATAGCAACTTTATACTTAGCATCATATCATACTTAGCATCATGTCATTCGTAGCATCATGTCATACTTAGCATCATGTCATAGAGTCATACTCAAGCACATAATAATAAAGGTAAAGTTCTATCATAAAACGAGCAACCATATCGCTCATTGGCCAAGTCACTATCACACACATTCTTTGATGCCCTCCTGCTGCTTCCTTACTGTCCCTTTGCATGATCTGCGGTATAAGAAAACAAGACTATAAGCACACAGGCTTAGTAAGACTCTTTCCTACTCACTAAAACCATTCATCATTCAATCATGAGCATATAAGACATTAGCATACTTAGTGCTTTACTTAGAACATAAGCCTTTTCATCACTTAGCACACCTTCGTCATGACATAAGCATAACTTCATCACATTCATAGCATGACATAAACATATCCATAAGAACATTCATGGCATGACACGATACTTGGCATAGACATAAACATCGTAAACATTCATAGCATGGCATGGTGCTTGGCGTAAACATAGACATAATACACATAATCTCATAAACATTCTTAGCATGGCATGAACCTAAATAAAATCATGGCGTCCTAACTCAGCTTAACATAATTAAATCATGGCATCATGAATTATTATGGACATAATTAAAATCATGGCATTCTAACTTAGCATAAATATAATTAAATCATGGCATCCTAAACTAGCATGAACATAAATAAATCATGGCATTCTAACTTAACATAAAACTAGTTAAATCATGGCATCCTAAACTAGCATGTACATAAATAAATCATGGCATCCTAAACTAGCATGAACATAAGTAAATCATGGCATTCTAGACTAGCATGAACACAATCAAATCATGGCATTATATATTAACACAAAACATAAACAAAATCATTTGCATAAACATACCTTGCATAAACTTACTTTACATAATATTCTTATCATAAATATAATGCATAACATGGATGGATGCATGTGGCAATTGCATATATATATATATATATAGATGCTTAATCTATAAAAACATGCTTTTAAAATATCATAACATTCATTGGGCCCTAGCTTGTACCACATTCATTCATCATATGCGCGCATCCCTAAGTAAATACGAGGTAGCTAATCTCGACCAACTAGGGTAAGGACAGCTTCATCGGTAGTCCCGAACCGTAAGGACAGCATCATCGGTAGTCCCGAACCGTGGACAGCATCATCGGTAGTCCAGAACTGTGGACCTTACTTAGGTCCGGTACAAGCCCATAAAATAAAATATAATGCTTTCACATGCTTTCCATTCATCATCATTCATTCATTATTTTGTCATTCATCATCATTCATTCATCATACTTAACATCATCGTTGTGCCCTAAAGGCATGTACTTTAACCTTATTCATAAGACATGGCATACATACATCTTATTTATAAAACATGGCATATCCTTCATAAACATGGCATATCATTCATGAACACGGCATATCATTCATAAACATCTATGACTTAACATATAATTCATGACATACAAACTAAGGGTTTAGTTAACATAGAACTTCTTCCATCTTACTAAGCATCTTTGGAGATTTAACCCAACCCTAGCCCTAGGTTATGTCCTTGGCCGAAAGTCCCCAAGGAACCCTAGGTCCATGAAACTTCACAAAACCTCCCAACTAACATCCCATACATACATACTAGGCCATAGGGAACATTTAATCCCATACTTAAAGCCAACCCTAATCCTTTAACCCTAAACTTGCTCTTGGCCGAAACTTCAAGGCCATGGGGGTATGGAAAAATTCCATTAAAACCCCAAATCAATTGCTTAAACATCAACCATACCTTACCATAGGGCCATTGGGGCCCTTACTTGAAATAAGTCCTAACTTCCCACCCTATTAGGGTACTTGGCCGAAACCTATAGGGTCTCAAAGCTATGTGAGACATTCACATAATCACCCTCCATCTCTCTTATATCATGTTAATACATCAAACACATGCTTGGGGTTTTAGACCCAACTCCACCCACGAGGTCTTGTTGTTGGCCGAAACCCTATGGTATCCTAGGGTGCCCCAAAAATTCCCAAATATTATATTTAATACCTAAACCTCATAAGAGAACATTATACAACATTATCAAGATATTTAGCATCATTTTTGAACCCTAAACCATGGTGGCCGAAACCCATAGGGTCTCTAGGGTGTTGATTTGTTTCTTTCAAGTTGGCCGAAACCCTAGGGTGTCCTAGGGTACTCCAAAAATTACCAAAAATTATACTTAACCTCTAAACATTGTAAGAGAACATTAAATAACATTATGAATATTTTTTTCATAATTATTGACTTTAAAATCATAGTGGCCGAAACCCTCCATCCTAGGGTTCTTGGTTTTGCTTCTTTCATGTTGGCCGAAACCCTAGGGTGTCCTAGGTACTCCAAAAATTCCCAAAAATTATACTTAACCTCTACACATCATTAGGGAACATTAAATAACATTATCATTATTTTTAGCATAATTATAGACCTTAAAATCATAGTGGCCGAAACCCTCCATCCTAGGGTTCTTGGTTTTGCTTCTTTCATGTTGGCCGAAACCCTAGGGTGTCCTAGGGTGCTCCAAAAATTCCCAAAAATTATACATAACCTCTACACATCATAAGGGAACATTAAATAACATTATCATGATTTTTGGCATAATTATTGACCTGTAAAACATGGTGGCCGAAACCCTTAAGCATGAGGGTCTTGGTTTTCTTTCCTTTCAACATCAAATTCGAAAACTAACCAATATATCATGCTAAAAATCATGGAAATCATAGGGAACTATTATACCATAGGTTAGGGAGTCTTACCTTTGGGTTTCTTGATTTTTAGACCTTAGATGGGAAGAAGAAGGAAGACTTGTTGTCTCTTGATCACCCCTAGCCTTGGAACCTTAGGAAACCTTTAGATCTTCGTGGTAGGACCTTCTTGTGGAGTTTTCCCAAGGGAAAATCTCCCTTGTAGATTTCGTCTAGGATGAGAAAGAAGGAGGAAGAGAATGCAATTGATGGAGAGAAGAGAATAACTCCCAAGACCCCCCTCTTTATAACCCATTAAGGTGGTGAATGAAGAGTCTCTCCATGACTCTTCATCTTCTTCTTAATCTCAACTTATATCCACTTCATTTCCTCATAGAAATCCCTTGCTAGGTGAGTTGGTTAAGGCTTACATGGTTGTACAAGAGGTCCAAGGTTCAATCCTTGGCTCATGCACCTTTATTTTTTTATTTTATTTTCATTTTATTTATTTTATTATTTTTATTTCTTAAATTCCGAAAATCCCCCTAAAATCACCCATAATTATGCCAATATTCCTAAATAAAATTCTTTTATATTTATATTAATTTTACCTAATTTATATTAATTTTACCTAATTAATACCCATTTTTGGAGCCCATTTAAAGCTCATTAGTACCTAGTTTTTCTCAATTTAAATGAGAAAACATGGATTTCTAGGCCCAATTTTACATAATTATTTCTGGGCCCCTCGAAAAATTATCTAGACATGCTCAATATTTTAAGAAAATATTAAGAGAATTTTCCGGGTCGTTACAGTTCCTCAAAGTGGCCTATGAAAGGGGTGGCGAGATTTGGGAAGAGAGGAAAACTGAGTCCGCGATATGTGGGACCGTACCTGATCCTGAAAAGAGTCGGCAAGGTGGCATATGAGCTAGAGTTGCCACAAGAGATGTCGGCTATTCATAACATGTTCCATGTGTCAATGCTTAAGAAGTGTGTTCCCAATATGGATCAAGTGATCGAGCCACAGACAGTACAAGTTCAGGAGGACCTAAGTTATGAAAGTCGACCTATCCAGATCTTGGATCGGGAAGTCAAAAAGCTAAGGAACAAGGAGGTGCCTTTAGTCAAGGTCCTATGGCAAAGTCAACGGTTCGAGGAATCAACCTGGGAACGCGAGGACGAGATGAGACGCAAGTACCCAAAGCTATTCTAAGTTCGAGGACGAACTTTCACAAGGTATGGGGGATTGTAATGATCCGGAAAATTTTAGCAATATTTTCCTTAAAATATTGATCATGTCTAAATAGTTTTTTTGAGGAACCTAGAGATACTAGTACGAACTATAGCCTAGTTATCCATAATTTTCTCATTTAAATTGGAAAGCTAAGTACTAATAGGTTTTTCTAGGACTATGATTATTAGTGGATTTTAGGTAAAAATTTAATATAAATATAAATTGGTTTTAATTAGGAATATTAGCATGATTATGGGTGGGTCTTTGGGGAATATTCGAAAATAATAATAAAATAAAATAAAAATAAAGTGCACGCACCAAGGATTGAACCTTGGACCTAGTATACCATCATGCATATACTAACCAATTCACCTAGCAAGTGATCGGGCCACAGACAGTACAAGTTCAGGAGGACCTAAGTTATGAAAGCCGACCTATCCAGATCTTGGATCGGGAAGTCAAAAAGCTAAGAAACAAGGAGGTGCCTTTAGTCAAGGTCCTATGGCAAAGTCAACGGTTCGAGGAATCAACCTAGGAACGCGAGGACGAGATGAGACGCAAGTACCCGGAGCTATTCTAAGTTCGAGGACGAACTTTCATGAGGTATGGGGGATTGTAACGACCCGGAAAATTTTAGCAATATTTTCCTTAAAATATTGATCATGTCTAAATAGTTTTTTTGAGGAACCTAGAGATACTAGTACGAACTATAGCCTAGTTATCCATAATTTTCTCATTTAAATTGGAAAGCTAAGTACTAATAGGTTTTTTTTAGACAATGATTATTAGTGGATTTTAGGTAATAATTTAATATAAATATAAATGGGTTTTAATTAGGAATATTAGCATGATTATGGGTGGGTCTTAGGGGAATTCTCGAAAATAATAATAAAATAAAATAAAAATAAAGTGCATGCACCAAGGATTGAACCTTGGACCTAGTATACCATCATGCATATACTAACCAATTCACCTAGCAAGGGAGTGCTTGTAGGGAATGAAGAGGATTTTAGTTAAGGCTTAGGGAAGTGAGGAGTCATCAAGAGAGGAGACACCATGACCCTTCACTTACCCCCCATTCATGTGGTATAAAAGAGGGGATGAGAGAAGAAGAGACATAGGAGTTACTCTTTTCCTTTTCTTCTTCCCCAAGACCATTCCTCTCCTCCTTCCTTCTTCTTCTAGCCGAAACCACAAGGGTTTCTTTCCCTTGGAAAAAACTTCACAAAAGGCTCCATCTTGAGGATCCAAGGCCCTCTACAAGGCTACAAGGGTTAAGGAGAAGTTTAGGGTCAAGGAGGTTTCTTTTTACTTTCTATTCAAGGTTTATAAGCAAGATCAAGGAAGGTAAGACCCCCTCACCTGTGGTATAATAGTTTTTTTCAAGTTGATTTCATGATATAATAATTTGTTGGGACTATATGTGAAGAAAACTAGGGCTAGGACTTTTTAAGAGTTTCGGCCAAGTCTTGGAAGGGGGCTTAGGGATGATGTAAACTCTTATTCATGCTCCTTAATGTTTTAGTATGATATGTAAGGTATAGATTATGACTTAGGGAAAGTTTGTGGCACCCTAAAGCCCTTTAGGGTTTCGGCCACCCTTCATGTCCTATGGTTAGATTTAAATTTCAACCCTTCAAGCATGTTTATATGTTCCTCAATGATCTAAGGGATATTAATTGTGTGTTATATGAATTTTTTCCCATGGAATTATGCCTTTAGGGTTTCGGCCAAGAGAAATTCTAGGGCAAGGAAATTAGGGTTAGCTCCAATTATGGGGTTTAATGGCTCCCTATGGTTTTGTGTGTAATGTATGAGTTATATCTTTCTCATAGAACCTTTTATGTTGATTGAATGATGGAGCCATCTTCTATGGGACTTTCGGCCAACCCCCAAGGTTTAGGGTTTGGGTTGGGTTAAGATCACAAGGATACATGTTTAAAGGTTATTATGATGTATGAATGTGTTTAAGTAGGTTGGAAGAATTTTATGCCACTTAAAACCCTAACTTATATGTCATGATATGTATGTATGCCATGATTTATGAATGCCATGTAAGTATGCCATGTTTTTATGAATGGTAGGTATGTATGCCATGATTTATGAATGACATGTATGTATGCCATGTTTTATGAATGATATGTATGTATGCCATGATTTATTAATGCCATGTAAGTATGCCATGTTTTATGAATGATAGGTATGTATGCCATGATTATGAATGACATGTATGTATGTCATGTTTTATGAATGATATGTATGTATGCCATGATTTATGAATGACATGTATGTATGTCATGTTTTATGAATGATAGGTATGTATGCCATGATTTATGAATGCCATGTAAGTATGCCATGTTTTATGAATGATAGGTATGTATACCATGTTTGTGAATGACATGTATGTATGCCATGCTTATGAATGATATGTACATATGCTATGTTTAAGAAAGAAGATGATGAATGAAAACGATGATCATGGCTCTAAGGCAAAGTGATGTAAGCATGACATACCTTATGAATGATGGTAACGAATGATGATGAATGTTCATGCCTTTAAGGCATCATGATGTTAAGTATGAATGATGAAATGTTAAGTATGTTTATGTCATGCTAAGGGATGGGCACCTTAAGAACGCCTCGGTTCTGGACTACCGTAGCTGTCCACGGTTCCGGAACTACCGCAGCTGTTCCTATTCTTATGTCAAGTTTCATGAACCAAGATTATGATTATGTTAAGAATGTTCTATGAATGATGAAGCATGTGAAGTATTTTATTTTTATGAATGAGCTTGTACCGGACCAAAGTAAGGGTCCAAGGGATGGGCACCTTAAGAACGCCCCGGTTCTGGACTACCGAAGCTGTCCACGGTTCTGGGACTACCGAAGCTGTCCAGCAGGGATGGGCACCTTGAGAACGCCTCGGTTCTAGGACTACCGTAGCTGTCCTTACCCTAGTAGGTCGAGATTAGCTAACTCGTATTTACTTAGGGATGCACGCATATGATGTATGTATGTGGTACAAGCCGGGGACCCCCAATGATGTTATGATTATGTTTAAGTATTTATAACTATGGTTTTCAAATTAAGCATTCTTATGATATACGCATCTGACTCATGCATTCATTCATATTATGCATTATGTCATGAAAAGTATGTTTAAGTTTATGCTTAATGCTAAGAATGATACCATGATAAGTATGCCTAAGCTTATGTTTATGATAAGAATTATGTCATAATAAGTATGTTTCATGTTTATGTTTATGTTAAGAATTATGTCATGATAAGTATGTTTTATGTGACGTATGGTTTTAGTGAGTAGGAAAGGGTCTTACTAAGCCTATGTGCTTATAGTCTTATTTTCTTATACCGCAGATCAAGCAAGAAGTTACTAAGGGAAGCAGCAGGAGGGGCAAGAGCATGTGTGTGTGTGGCGGTGACATGGCAAAGGATTCTTTTATTTACACATATCGCATGCCTTGGGTTTTGAAATGCCACCTTAGATGCTATGCTATGCTTATAATGGTTATGCCTAATGAATGACTTAAGACTCATGTTGTTTATGGATAAGTTACTTGCTACTTATGATGCTTATGGATAAGTTATGAAAAGTTTATATCATGATGCTATGTATGCTGGTAATATGCTAAGTTACAACATCACCATGTTCATGAATGATAATTTAGGCATGTATATATGTTTCATGGATTAGTTGAATGGTTAAACGCATGTGTAGAAAAAAAAAAAGAATCATTCCGCTACATTAAGATGTTTTATATGTACATGTATGTCTAGCGTAACGCCGCTTTCCCGCCACACCATAAGGTGTGGGAAAAAGGCGGGCGTTACACCTGATTCGTGTCTCCCTCGGCCTCCTCTGGCCTCCCCCATGATCGTCGTCCACGACCATAAGC
Organism: Boesenbergia rotunda; assembly: GCA_024364735.1. Classification (NCBI taxonomy): domain Eukaryota; kingdom Viridiplantae; phylum Streptophyta; class Magnoliopsida; order Zingiberales; family Zingiberaceae; genus Boesenbergia; species Boesenbergia rotunda. Next base: position 127,024 of record JAGFNQ010002127.1, read on the forward strand.
ACGGGGTGGAGATAACTCAATACGACGAGGCATATCTGTTAATAAAACCAACATACATTATTTAGATATAAATTTAACCAAATTTAAAGCCAACTTACTTCTTGTTTGCCGGGAGAGATCTCGTCGCTGCCAAGTCCCATCACAACCATAACCAGAAAATCACTCCAGAAAATAAATCCGTAAAATACCGATAGAACTCGTAAAACAAAACAACTTCGTCAACCCTCAAGAAAAAAAAACTCCGCAAACATAAACAAATCTGTAACTTACAGATTGACGTCGTAAAAAAAATCCATAAAACCACAGACACCAAAACATCGCAAAACTTGGTCGAACTGACGCACTAAAAACATCATAAAAATCCACAGATCCCAAAGGAACTCGAAAACTTGGCCGACCACTTGAGTTGAATTCTCTTGAGTTGAATGCTCAGATACCAAAAATTGTCACGCCCCAGAGGCACATGCTTCCTCGAAAATCGGGCAGCATCTCCCCTATACGGCGGACAATATGGGGAAATTATACATCTTATCTCCTCAATATAGCTCAGCCACAAGCGGCCGGCATCACAATAATATGTAGAAATCACAACCACGCAGTTTTTATATCGAAACAAATAAATAACAGATGGCTCAACCACCTTAAACATAAAATGAAACTACAATCCAGAAGGGAACTCAAATGTCTATGATAACGACAAAACCTAATAACGAATAAAATGCAACTCCAAGTACTGAAACAAATAACTAAACCAAATACGAAAGACTAACTCAACTCGACACTGGGGACTGGCAACTGGATCCTCTCCTGGCTCCAAGAGATACGTTTACCTGCTATCTGAAACAACAAAAAGGAAAGCAGGGGTGGTGAGTCTGGGCGGACTCTGCAGGTATATGAGTAGACAAATAAGCATGGCATAATAAGGATAAACAGAGTAGAGAACTCAACAGTGTACAATCCATAAGAATTATAGAATTTACCTGATCATGCATAACATATGTAAATCGACATGGTATAAAGTCTAAATAATGACTAAGCAGGTATAGAACAACTCAATAACAATAATATCAAGATATACATGCATGTCAAACATGTGCAACAATCATAGCTCATATAAGTGCATCAAACACAAGCAAATGCATAAAAGAAATACGTATGCACATGATACAATGACATGTGTCACCCCTGACGCCAGTCAAGCCGTCAATACATCCCATCTATGTGACCGAGTGGGTAGGGTTGTGACAACTGTACCACTCCAACAACAAATACCACATAAGACGTGGTTGAGTCGACAGGATGGTGGGAAGTCTACACTCCAACCCCGATACATAGGGGGAGCTATACAGCTGCATAAAAGAAATACGTATGCACATGATGCAATGACATGTGTCACCCCTGACGCCAGTCAAGCCGTCAACACATCCCATCTATGTGATCGAGTGGGTAGGGTTGTGACAACTGTACCACTCCAACAACAAATACCACATAAGGCGTGGTTGAGTCGACAGGATGGTGGGAAGTCTACACTCCAACCCCGATACATAGGGGGAGCTATACAGCTGCAATATCCCTCTAAAAACAATGGTGAGGGTGAGCCACCAACAACTCATCCCTCTAAACACAACGGTGAGGGTGTCACTGTTTGGCATAACAAGACAGGTGCTCGCACTCTAATAACTACCACGATAACAAGTGGTTGAGTGAATCGAACAACAATATGACTAACGACGGCTTAACCAAATGTAAGCCCAACAGTCGTTAGTATGCAACGTGCAAGTATGGTGCATGCTATACGATGCACAAACAACCGGAGAAATAATGATGCAACAATGTCCAACAAATACACGATGCATCAATAAAATCAACCGGAAATCAAAAACCAACGATTATGCACCTACACTACTAGGTAGGGTATTTCTAATGCCAAATAAACCTATCTGTGTTTAATGGACTTCTAGGTACTCGCGTACAAGCGGTACTTTATAGAACAGAAAAAAATCAACCGAGGACTGTACAGATACGAATTTTGGGAACACTCGAAGATCAATGAAGAATAAGTCTCAATGGCGATGTTTTAAATAACGATAAAGAACAAGGTCAAGCAACCTATCAGACATAATATAGTCATGCTTTTAAGGTAAAGAAAACTACTCGAGTACAAAGGAGAAATACCAACCTTATAATTGTAGAACTTCGTAAAAGAAGATGACCTTCCACGATCAACTGTGCGTATCCAACTCAAGGTCCTGTACCGAATGATAAAGTTTAGCTAATTATAAAATCAACAAATTAGCTAAACAAAATACTAAATAAAAATTAGGACAAATCCTAATTATAACCTCTATTTATTTAACTCTAAAACAACATGAGTCTTTCTTGACCTAATTTCCAATTTGAAAAAGAGCTTTCAATATGTCAAGAACAACAACAAAAATTAGCATATCAACTCTGTCCTAATCAAGAGCAAATCCATTGTCAAAATGCTCACGGTTAAAGTATTTGGAGAGCTCCAATGACAAAGTTTGCGTCAACACAATTGGATCTCACGGCGCCTTACAGTGCTCATAAAACAAGACTTGAACACAAATCATTTATCAACCAAAACATAATGCAAGCTACTTCAATTCAACATTACCACTGCCAGCCATACATCCAAACGAAAACCTAATTCTATCAAACTATGTGATCCAAGAACTAGATAGAACTCCAAATTAACCTCATGGTAAACTAAGGAAAACAAACCTCAGTAATCAATTCCGTAAGCCAAAATATGACACATCACAAATCCTCTCACTGCAGAACTGGAAATCTCAGAATTTAACCGAAGCAAATCTAAATTTAAAGGCACTAGCTATATCCTCCCTCCACCCAAAGACACGGCAACTCCATAGCAACCAAAAACCTAATCAACTCAAAACCCATGTCTTACCAGCACGAAAGGTGGTCGGTGGTCAGTGCTAGGCGCTCGGCGTCGACTGGCAAGGTCGGCGTCGTTGACAAATTCGCGCAAGGCAGCAGTGAATCAGGGAGATGAGGCGTAGGCGTGCGGCTCCCTGTTCTTCTTTGGCATAGAAGATGAAGAGGAAGAAGAGAGAGCGACTGTTGCACGAGGGAGGAGGGAACCGCTGTTCGGTTGCTCACGCGCGTCGGGTGCCGGTGTCGGCTAGGGCTCGACAGCGTCGGGGAAATCGACGCAGAGGAGAGGCGTCGGGCGGTTTCGAGAGAGTTGGGGGAGAACTTAGGGCTTTTTAGGTTTTAATATAGTTTTTGGCATTTTGCATATAAGCCCAACAGATTTGGAAAATTGCAACTAAGCCCCTTATTTTCAAAAAAATTCAGTATTTAGAAAATTGCAACTGACCCTAAGTCAGTTCAGGAGGTGCGCAGTTTTTCTCGGATTGGCTGGTTATTATCGCCGATTTGTTGAGGGTTTTCCTGCATTGTTTCACCATTGACACGTCTGACCAGAAAAGGCATGAAATTTGTTTGGACAGAAGCTTGTGAGACTAGTTTTCAGGAGCTCAAGCGACGATTGGTGTCTGCACCTGTATTGGTATTACCTTCAGGCGAGGACGGATTCATACTCTACACTGACGCATCACATCAGGGTTTGGGTGCAGTCTTGATGCAGCATGGACGGGTAGTCTCTTATGCTTCTCGTCATCTGAAGGAGCATGAGAAGAATTATCCAGTTCATGACTTAGAGCTGGCAGCCATTATTTTTGCCTTGAAGATATGGAGACATCATCTCTACGGCGTCACGTTTGAGATTTTTACGGATCACAAGAGCCTCAAGTATTTGTTCACTCAGAAGGAGCTAAATCTTCGTTAGAGAAGATGGATGGAATTCCTGAAGGATTATGACTGTACTATTAGCTACCATCCGGGGAAAGCTAATGTAGTTGCGGATGCACTCAGCAGAAAATTCCAGAGTGTTCTGGCTTGTCACCGGGTTATGGTCATCGATTTATTTCAGTGCTTCTCAGAGTTGGGACTGGAGGAGCAGGGTCCGACAGAAAAAGGATTGTTGGTGACTATGGTTGCTCAGTCTTCGATCAGGACGAGGATCAGAGAGGCTCAGGCTAGTGATCAGCATCTGCAGTTCCTAGGTAGCCGGATAGCCTCAGAGCAGCAAACTAATTTTACACGTGATGACGAGGGTATTCTATATTTTCGAGGGAGATTGTGTGTACCTAAGTCACATCCGGTCATGGAGGAGTTACTTCAGGAGGCTTATCGATCTCGATTTGCTATTTATCTAGGTGGAACCCATATGTACCGAGATTTGAGACGATCCTATTGGTGGAACGGTATGAAGAAAGACATCGCGGATTTTGTTGCTAGATGTCTGGTGTGCTAGCAGGTGAAGGCCGAGCATCAGAGACCTACTGGATTACTTCAGAAGATCCCTATTCCTGAGTGGAAGTGGGAACACATCACGATGGATTTCGTTGTTGGATTACCGAGGTCTCGTAGAAGACACGATGTGATTTGGGTGATCGTTGATCGATTAACCAAATCTGCTCATTTCTTAGGGATTCAGAGGACAAATTCTCTGGGCAAGCTGGCAGAGTTGTACTGCCGTGAGATTATCCGATTACATGGTGTTCCTCTGAGCATCATATCAGATAGAGACCCGGGTTTCACTTCGCAATTTTGGTAGAGTTTGCAGTAGGCCATGGGAACCGAACTTCGATTCTGTACAGCCTTTCATCCACTGACGGACAGACAGCCTGAGCGTACCATTCAGACACTGGAGGATTTGTTGAGATCTTGTGTTATGGACTTTGGAGGCAACTGGGAGGATCACCTGCATTTGGTTGAGTTTGCCTATAATAATAGCTATCATTCGGCTATTCAGATGGCACCTTTTGAGGCGTTGTATGGTAGAGCTTGCAGGACACCCACCCTTTGGGAGGAGGTTGGAGAATCTCAGTTGCTAGGTCATCAGAGTATTCAGCATGATGCAGAGCTAGTCCGTGCTATCAGACGTAGGCTGTCAGAGGCTCAGGATCGTCAGAAGAGTTATGCAGATCGAAGACGTAGACCCTTGGAGTTCTCCGTGAGTGATCACATATTCTTGCAAGTGTCACCCACGAAAGGGGTGAAGAGGTTTTGGTTGCGAGGTAAGCTAGCTCCCCGCTATATTGGTCCTTTCCAGATTTTGGAGCGTATTGGAGCTATCGCTTATCGTTTGGCGTTACCACCGTCATTGGCTGGAGTTCACGATGTGTTTCATGTTTCCATGCTGAGGAAATATGTACCAGATCCTGCACATATGTTATCGGAGGTGCCGGTCACACTTCAGCCGGACGCAACTTATGAGGAGGTGCCTATGCGGGTTCTGGACCGCAAAGAGCATCGATTGAGGAACAAGACAGTTCATTTAGTCAAAGTTGGTTGGCAACACCACTCTGATGAGGAAGCTACTTGGGAGCTCGAGGATACGATCAAAGCTCGCTACCCTCATCTATTTACTTGAGGTGCGTATGGTTGGTTTTCATTTCGTATTTATATTATGGTTGAGGTGTTGATACCTGTTTCGGTTGATAAGTATTTGTTTTAGTTTGTTAGTGAAATTTGGGGACCAAATTTTTTGTTAGTAGGGGAGAATGTTAAATACTAAATTTTTCGAAAATAAGGGGCTTAGTTTCAATTTTCCAAATCTATTGGGCTTATATGCAAAATGCCAAAAACTATATTAAAACCTAAAAAGCCCTAAGTTCTCCCCCAACTCTCTCGAAACTGCACGACGCCTCTCCTCTGCGCCGATTTCCCTGACGCTGCCGAGCCCTAGCCGACACCGGCACCCGACGCGTGAGCAAGCAAACGACGGTTCCCTCCTCCCACGTGCAACAGTCGCTCTCTCTTCTTCCTCTTCATCTTCTATGGCAAACAAGAACAGGGAGCCGCGCCCCTACGCCTCGTCTCCCTGATTCACTGTTGCCTTGCGAGAATTTGTCGACGATGCCGACCCTGCCAGCCGACGCCGAGCACCGACCACCGACCATCTTTCATGCTGGTAAGACTTGGGTTTTGAGTTGATTAGGTTTTTGGTTGCTATGGAGTTGCTGTGGCTTTGGGTTGAGGGAGGATATAGCTAGTGCCTTTAAATTTGGATTTGCTTCGGTTAAATTCTGAGATTTCCAGTTCTGCAGTGAGAGGATTTGTGATGTGTCATATTTTGGCTTACGGAATTGATTACTGAGGTTTGTTTTCCTTAGTTTACCATGAGGTTAATTTGGAGTTCTATCTAGTTCTTGGATCACTTAGTTTGATAGAATTAGGTTTTCATTTGGATGTATGGCTGGCAGTGGTAATGTTGAATTGAAGTAGCTTGCATTATGTTTTGGTTGATAAATGATTTGTGTTCAAGTCTTGTTTTATGAGCACTGTAAGGCGCCATGAGATCCAATTGTGTTGACGAAACTCAGTTATTTGAATTGTCATTGGAGCTCTCCAAATACTTTAACCGTGAGCATTTTGACCATGGATTTGCACTTGATTAGGATAGAGTTGATATGCTAATTTTTGTTGTTGTTCTTGACATATTGAAAGCTCTTTTTCAAATTGGAAATTAGGTCAAGAAAGACTCATGTTGTTTTAGAGTTAAATAAATAGAGGTTATAATTAGGATTTGTCCTAATTTTCATTTAGTATTTTGTTTAGCTAATTTGTTGATTTTATAATTAGCTAAACATTATCATTCGGTACAGGACCTTGAGTTGGATACGCACAGTTGATCGTGGAAGGTCCTCTTCTTTTACGAAGTTCTACAATTATAAGGCGGGTATTTCTCCTTTGTACTCGAGTAGTTTTCTTTACCTTAAAAGCATGGTTATATTATGTCTGATAGGTTGCTTGACCTTGTTCTTTGTCGTTATTTAAAACATCGCCGTTGAGACTTATTCTTTGTTGATCTTTGAGTGTTCCCAAAATTCGTATCTGTACAGTCCTCGGTTGATTTTTTTTCTGTTCTATAAAGTACCGCTTGTACGTGAGTACCTAGAAGTCCATTAAACACAGATAGGTTTATTTGGCATTAGAAATACCCTACCTAGTAGTGTAGGTGCATAATCGTTGGTTTTTTTTATTTTCGGTTGATATTATTGATGCATCGTATATTTGTTGGACTTTGTTGCATCATTATTTCTCCGGTTGTTTGTGCATCGTCTAGCATGCACCATACTTGCACGTTGCATACTAACGACTGTTGGGCTTACATTTCATTAAGCCGTCGTTAGTCATATTGTTGCTCGATTCACTCAACCACTTGTTATCGTGGTAGTTATTCGAGTGCGAGCACCTGTCCTGTTATGCCAAACAGTGACACCCTCACCGTTGTTTTTAGAGGGAAGAGTTATTGGTGGCTCACCCTCACAGTTGTTTTTAGAGGGATATTGAAGTTGTATAGCTCCCCCTATGTATCGGGGTTGGAGTATAGACTCACCAGCATCCTGTCCACTCGACCACGCCTTATGTGGTATTTGTTGTTGGAGTGGTACAGTTGTCACAGCCTTACCCACTCGGTCACACAGATGGGATGTGTTGACGGCTTGACTGGCGTCAGGGGTGACACATGTCATTGCATCATGTACATACGTATTTCTTTTATGCATTTGCTTGTGTTTGATGCACTTATATGAGTTATGATTGTTGCACATGTTTTACATGCATGTATATCTTGATATTATTGTTATTGAGTTGTTCTATACCTGCTTAGTTGTTATTCGGACTTTATACCATGTCGATTTACATATGTTATTCATGATTAGGTAAATTCTATAATTCTTATGGACTGTACACTGTTGAGTTCTCTACTCTGTTTATCCTTATTATGCCATGCTTATTTGTCTACTCATATACCCGCAGAGTCCGCCCGGACTCACCACCCCTGCTTTCCTTTTTGTTGTTTCAGATAGCAGGTAAACGTATCTCTTGGAGCCAGGAGAGGATCCAGTTGCCAGTCCCCAGTGTCGAGTTGAGTTAGTCTTCCGTATTTGGTTTAGTTATTTGTTTCAGTACTTGGAGTTGCATTTTATTCGTTATTAGGTTTTGTCGTTATCAGAGACATTTGATTTCTCTTCTGGATTGTAGTTTCATTTTATGTTTAAGGTGGCTAAGCCATCTGTTATTTATTTGTTTCGATATAAAAACTGTGTGGTTGTGATTTCTACATATTATTGTGATGCCAGCCGCTTGTGGCTGAGCTATATTGAGGAGATATGATGTATAATTGCCCCATTTTGTTCGCCGTACAGGGGAGATGCTGCCCAATTTTCGAGGAAGCATGTGCCTCTGGGGGCGTGACATTGGTAATATATTTCATAAGGTGTTTTGTTGTGTCTTTTATTTATTAGTACCCTATTTTTTTTATTTACAAGGGGTATCCAGGCTTGCGTCTGACTAATCCGCTTGGCTGACCGGCCCTACCCCACAACCTTCAACGTGAGTCCCCACTGGTCAACGAGGGTAAATCACGAGATGGAGACACGTGGCGACTTCACCACCGATGATATCGATACCCGATGGCCCGACCACGCAGCAGCATGTGGTGATTTCTTATGTCAGTATACTGCGTGCTCTACCAGGGAGGAATCGAACCCGAGAAGTGAGGGATCACCCAAGTGAGCCATTACCAAGTGAGCCATTAGTACCCTATTTTGAATATAGCATGCAATGTTTATTGATTTTTCCCAGAATTGATTGGTTAAACTATATTCATTGAGCATGGTCCTAGCGGCTTCTTGAAGGATTCTATTTTTCCTTTCAACTATCCCGTTTTGTTGGGGGGTTCTTGGGTAGGAAAATTCATGAATATAGCCATTTATCTTGCATAAATCATTAAACTTTTGATTTTTAAATTCTCCCCCATGATCGCTTCTTATTCTTTTAATTTGGGTATCTTTTTGATTTTTCTAGCATTTTGCATAAGTTGTTAAATGATTCAAATGTTTCATCTTTAGTTTTTAAAAACCTAACCTAGGTAAATCTAGAGTAATCATCAATAATTACTATGCAGTATCGATTTCCGCTTAGTCACTTGGCTCCATGAGAATCAAATAGGTCTAGGTGTAGGAGCTCAAGTGTGGCTTGGGTTAATTCTGATTGGGTAGATTTGTGGGTTGATTTTGATTGTTTTCCTTGTTGACATGGGTTACAGATTGTATTTTCAATGTTTTTAATTTTTGGAATTCCCCTAACTAGTCCATTTTGACTTACTTTATAAATTAATTTTATGTGCGTATGACCTAGTCTCCTATGCCATAGGTTAGTTTCTTCAAGTTAGGTCAAATGACACTTAGGTGTTGATGGTAGATTAATAGTATAGATATTGTTTTTTCTAACTCCCTTAAGGGTTATTTCTGAGTCATGTAAGTTCCTAATAAGGCAGTCAGTTCTTCAAGTTGGGTCAAATGACACTTAGGTGTTGATGGTAGATTAATAGTATAGATATTATTTTTTCTAACTCCCTTAAGGGTTATTTCTGAGTCATGTATGTTCCTAATAAGGCAGTCAGTTGGTAAAGGTGACTACATAACCAGTATCACATAACTGACTAATACTAAGCAAGTTAAATTTAAAATTATCAACCAATAAAACCTTTTTGATAATAAAATCAGAATTTAACTCGATATTACTTGACCCAATTACCTTAAGTATGACATTGTTGTTAAATGCCACTAAGCCTAGATTTTTGTACTTGATTTTTGTGAACTTAAATTTATCTTCAGGCATATGTCTGGAGCATCCACTGTCCAACATCCACTGTCCAAACTATTATGTTCTTACACAAAAAGTATTCTGATTTGGATCGATTTATGTAGAGGTGTAAGGATAGATTGATTGAATTTCACTGGCTAGTCTGTCTCACCTAGTCTGGGTTATCAATCATGTTAAGCCTATGAATATTTTTGTGAGACAGGTTTTCAACTTGTATTATTTTTTTATTAAAAAATGTTATCCTACCTGGCGAGGTAACTTCGGTTAGTCCCACCTGACTAATAGGACCAAATAGGGTACGCCTTACCCTACCTGACTTTTTAGACAAGTTTCCCTAACGTACTATCATCTCGCCCCACCCTAATACTAGGTTGTGCAAGTTTCAGTTAAGTCAGATCCTTATCTAATCGTTCCTAAGTCTAAGCATAATATTTTTGTAGAAAATAAAATAAACAAACATCAAGCAGAAAAAGAAACAAATTTATCTAATTATAAAAATGGGTTTTATATTGGCTCCTCCTGGACTAAAGCCTCAGTATGGATTAGGCAAGATGTGAATCTTGTCCCTGGGAATCCAATATTAGTTTGGTCCGGCTTGATTTGTTAAGCATAATTTTGGGACTCATGCATGGACTCGGGTTCTACTTGGGTTCACCATAGAGTAGTACGATCTATATCGTGAGTTGGTTCGATAACCAAGTCCAGATCAGTTTAGAACTGATTTTTGCTTTCCAAGAATCATGTCAAGATTCTTGAAACCCAAAGAAAATCATTCCAATGCAACTCTTAATTCCTTCACCTAATTTTTCAAGGAAGAATTTTCCTCCTCAAGTTTTTGGGCTTGAGTGGAGGTTCCTTCTTGAACGGGTTCAGTTAAGGCACTAGAGTTAACTCCCTCTTTCAGGATTTTGACTTCCTATCAGAGGGATTCAACCCTAACGTTGGCTTTAGCCAACTTACAAGATAGATAAGATATTAAATCATAAAGTTGAGATTCAAGGTAACCTCTTACCGTTATTTGCCCGTCTTCCGAAATTGAAAGTCTTCCGGTTCTGACGTTCTCTTCCATTTCTGATTCCAATTTGTTGTTGAGATTCTCTGAAGCATTCAGCGCGAGGAGGTTGGCGTGTGCTACTTCTTCTTCTTCTTCTGAAGAGGATTTGTCCCACGTAGCTTTGAGAGCCTTCTTCCTCCGGTTCTTCTTGTTGGGACTGGGTGCATGTCGACAAGGATACGGGTTCGTAAAATTTTAAATTTTTACGTGCAGCGGAAGAATTAGCATAAAATAATTTCTTAAATTATTTTAACCACGTATCTAGCATGAAACCTTATGGTGTGTGGACATAATCATAAATTAAAACTTTGCGGAAAAAGTAAACTAATTTACTAAGTATCTCGCGTAACTCGAAGTAAGGGACGAGATCCAACTGTAGCGTCCCTTGGAAGCTCCGCCTCTATTCGCGTCCACGCCGAGTTCTCTTCGGGATGACTTCGCAAAGTCACGAGTTTTGTGCCTACGAGAACTACTAGATTCTCTATTGGCACAACTAGAAGATCAAAAGAAAAATAGGAAACTAACCACCAAGAATCGGAATCCAAATTCTGGGAAGGGAAGGAAGGAGACGCGATCCGCTTCTTCTTCTTCGGGGTCTTCTTGGTGGAAGAAGCTCACGCCCACCTTGGGAGTTGCACCGGCCCTAGGGTAGGAGAGAGAAAGAGCCGGCCCTAGAGAGAGAGGCGCCGGCCCTAGAGAGAGAGAGGCGTGTAGAGAGAGAGAGAGAGAGAGAGCAACAATCTCTTGATTAATTGATTGGAATTAAGGGCTTGCCTTTGGTTCCTTTATATAGTTGCTTCTCCCTTGCCAAGTCTCCTCTTTAACGGAATTTTTCATTAGAAATTTATCCTATAAATTCTCTTATTAATTATTCCGTTTAAGCCAAGTTTTATTATAACTAACTTTATAATAAAACAAATACTTTCTTTTCTTTTATTATGGAATAAATTTTATAAGAAATTTATAAACTTTCTTATTATGGAAAAATCAATTCATAATTGATTTTATAAAATTAAAATAAACCATTCCATGGATCATTTTAATTTCCATAAAGAGAATAGATTTCTATAAATTTATTTATATAAATTTCTTTATACAAATTTATTTATCCATATAAAACAAATCCCTCTCACTTTTTAATTATGGAATAAAATTTGTATAAAATTTTCTTATCATGGAAAAATCAATTCATAATTGATTTTATAAAATAAAATTAAACCAATTCATGGTTCATTTTAATTTCCATAAAAAGAATAAATTTCTATAAATTTCTTTATAAATCTCTTTATATAAATTTCTTTATATATCAATTTATTTATCCATAATTTTATAAAACAAATCACGCTAGATTTATTTTATTAATTAAACCAAATAAATTGATTTATCCCCTTTATTGTGGCCGGCCAAACCAAAGGGGTTTGGCACCCTCTTTGGCCGGCCAAACCGGGCCGAATCGATCGCGAATTAAACTCATTTAATTCGCCCGATAAGCCTTCAAAAGACTTAGCCATTTTAAGCTTCAATTGCGCCTCTGATTAATTCAGATTCGACTTATTTCTCTTGATTGAAAAATCTAATTTTCAACTCGTTTTAAATCCCTCGGATTACTCGTAGTGCGTGTGACTAAATAGGCTTTCGATTTATGTTGGCCGTCTATAATCAACTAATTATAGAACGATCATGAGTGGCACCTAGTAGTACATCATGACCCCCAATTAATCGAAAGATCAACGGATGACCTCAGAGAAAATTCTAAAACCCTTCAGCAGCTCTAATGAATCGTGCCTCATTCCCTTCACCATCTTATACCCTCTTGGTTCAGGACATGGTCTGTTTGTGTCAGTCCCCACTAGACTGACTACGTCACACCTAGCCCAAGTAGTATCTTTCTCGTCCTTTGGATTTCTAATTACTCTCATGTATTTTAGAGACTCTCACTCTAAACATGATATGCTCTGGCCAGAGGCTTTGAGTAACAATCTGACGATAGGCCTGGGTATACATCTCCTCGCAAGGAGTGGTGAATCCTTTGTAGGCTGTTCCAACATCTTCGGGCACTTCGGCTTATACCCAATCATCCTGGGTCCACACCTCCTTGGAGATGCTTGCTTAAGATGTTAAAGTATAAGTCTCCATGTCCAAGATGACTTGAACACCGCAAGTCAAAGGAACATCGCACTTAAGCCGCAGTAAGAACTTCATTGACATTTCTATATATAGATTCCATATGAAGTATTACAGCTAGTCACTCCAATGAACTAGTTCCCTTAACTAGCATCCATGTTTATCTCCGGACATCCCAATGTCACCAGCCAGTGAGAATCAGCTGATTAGAGAATAACCCATGCTAGTCTCAACAGAATTGATAGTGTCCGTATTTATTAAATCATCGACTAGGGATATTTTCAATACTTCACATTTGCGCATTTAGAGATAATCACTAGTTGTGATCCCATCACAAATTCTCTTATGCTGTGAGTTGTATTGCAGACATTCAGTAGATGAGTTTAAGATTCCAATCAAATACACAAGCATGTATACTCAAATAGTGAATTATCATTTATTAAAATAAATGATTTACAATCATAAGGCGATTGTCATAGGACACTTCTCTCATATCACTAACACTTCTTATTTTCCTTCAAGCTGGGAAACTCCGATTTGTAGTGGCCCTTCTTGTTACACCCATAACAGGTGACTTCACTCTTGGCTTTTTGGCTGGTAGACGGTTCTGTTGGATCATCTTTTTTTGGTTCATCTTCTTCTTCTTCATTTGTCCCTTGATCATTTCATATTAACTCTGTTGGGACCGGGTGCATGTCGACAAGGATACGGGTTCGTAAAATTTTAAATTTTTACGTGCAGCGGAAGAATTAGCATAAAATAATTCCTTAAATTATTTTAACCACGTATCTAGCATGCAACCTTATGGTGTGTGGACATAATCATAAATTAAACCTTTGCGGAAAAAGTAAACTAATTTACTAAGTACCTCGCGTAACTCAAAATAAGGGACGAGATCCAACCGTAGCGTCCCTTGGAAGCTCCGCCTCTATTCGCGTCCACGCCGAGTTCTCTTCGGGATGACTTCGCAAAGTCACGAGTTTTGTGCCGACGAGAACTACTAGATTCTCTATTGGCACAACTAGAAGATCAAAAGAAAAATAGGAAACTAACCACCAAGAATCGGAATCCAAATTCCGGGAAGGGAAGGATGGAGACGCTATCCGCTTCTTCTTCTTCGGGGTCTTCTTGGCGGAAGAAGCTCACGCCCACCTTGGGAGTTGCGCCGGCCCTAGGGGAGGAGAGAGAAAGAGCCGGCCCTAGAGAGAGAGGCGCCGGCCCTAGAGAGAGAGAGAGGCATGTAGAGAGAGAGAGAGAGCAACAATCTCTTGATTAATTGATTGGAATTAAGGGCTTTCCTTTGGTTCCTTTATATAGTTGCTTCTCCCTTGCAAAGTCTCCTCTTTAACGAAATTTTTCATAAGAAATTTATCCTATAAATTCTCTTATTAATTATTCCGTTTAAGCCAAGTTTTATTATAACTAACTTTATAATAAAACAAATACTTTCTCTTCTTTTATTATGGAATAAATTTTATAAGAAATTTATAAACTTTCTTATTATGGAAAAATCAATTCATAATTGATTTTATAAAATTAAAATAAACCATTCCATGGATCATTTTAATTTCCATAAAAAGAATAAATTTTTATAAATTTATTTATATAAATTTCTTTATACAAATTTATTTATCCATATAAAACAAATCCCTCTCTCTTTTTAATTATGGAATAAAATTTGTATAAAATTTTCTTATCATGGAAAAATCCATTCATAATTGATTTTATAAATTAAAATTAAACCAATTCATGGTTCATTTTAATTTCCATAAAAGAATAAATTTCTACAAATTTCTTTATAAATCACTTTATATAAATTTCTTTATATATCAATTTATTTATCCATAATTTTATAAAACAAATCACGCTAGATTTATTTTATTAATTAAACCAAATAAATTGGTTTATCCCCTTTATTGTGGCCGGCCAAACCAAAGGGGTTTGGCACCCTCTTTGGCCGGCCAAACCGGGCCGAACCGATCGTGAATTAAACTCATTTAATTCGCCCGATAAGCCTTCAAAAGACTTAGCCATTTTAAGCTTCCATTGCGCCTCTGATTAATTCAGATTCGACTTATTTCTCTTGATTGGAAAATCCAATTTTCAACTCGTTTTAAATCCCTCGGATTACTCGTAGTGCGTGTGACTAAATAGGCTTTCGATTTATGTTGGCCGTCTATAATCAACTAATTATAGAACGATCATGAGTGGTACCTAGTAGTACATCATGACCCCCAATTAATCGAAAGATCAACGGTTGACCTCAGAGAGAATTCTGAAACCCTTCAGCAGCTCTAATGAATCGTGCCTCATTCCTTTCACCATCTTATACCCACTTGGTTTAGGACATGGTCTGTTTGTGTCAGTCCCCACTAGACTGACTACGTCACACCTAGCCCAAGTAGTATCTTTCTCGTCCTTTGGATTTCTAATTACTCTCATGTATTTTAGAGACTCGCACTCTAAACATGATATGCTCTGGCCAGAGGCTTTGTGTAACAATCTGACGATAGGCCTGGGTATACATCTCCTCGCAAGGAGTGGTGAATCCTTTGTAGGCTGTTCAAACATCCTCGGGCACTGCGGCTTATACCCAATCATCCTGGGTCCACACCTCCTTGGAGATGCTTGCTTAAGATGTTAAAGTATAAGTCTCCATGTCCAAGATGACTTGAACACCGCAAGTCAAAGGAACATCGCACTTAAGCCGCAGTAAGAACTTCATTGACATTTCTATATATAGATTCCATATGAAGTATTACAGCTAGTCACTCCAATGAACTAGTTCCCTTAACTAGCATCCATGTTTATCTCCGGACATCCCAATGTCACCAGCCAGTGAGAATCAGCTGATTAGTGAATAACACATGCTAGTCTCAACAGAATTGATAGTGTCCGTATTTATCAATTCATCGACTAGGGATATTTTCAATACTTCACATTTGCGCATTTAGAGATAATCACTAGTTGTGATCCCATCACAAATTCTCTTATGCTGTGAGTTGTATTGCGGACATTCAGTAGATGAGTTTAAGATCCCAATCAAATACACAAGCATGTATACTCAAATAGTGAATTATCATTTATTAAAATAAATGTTTTACAATCATAAGGTGATTGTCATAGGACACTTCTCTCATATCACTAACACTTCTTATTTTCCTTCAAGCTGGGAAATTCCGATTTGTAGTGGCCCTTCTTGTTACACCCATAACAGGTGACTTCACTCTTGGCTTTTTCGCTGGTAGACGGTTCTGTTGGATCATCTTTTTTTGGTTCGACTTCTTCTTCTTCATTTGTCCCTTGATCATTTTATATTAACTCTGTTGGGACCGGGTGCATGTCGACAAGGATACGGGTTCATAAAATTTTAAATTCTTACGTGCAGCGGAAGAATTAGCATAAAATAATTTCTTAAATTATTTTAACCACGTATCTAGCATGCAACCTTATGGTGTGTGGACATAATCATAAATTTAAACTTTGGGGAAAAAGTAAACTAATTTACTAAGTACCTCGCGTAACTCAAAGTAAGGGACGAGATCCAACCGTAGCGTCCCTTGGAAGCTCCGCCTCTATTCGCGTCCACGCCGAGTTCTCTTCGGGATGACTTCGTAAAGTCACGAGTTTTGTGCCGATGAGAACTACTAGATTCTCTATTGGCACAACTAGAAGATCAAAAGAAAAATAGGAAACTAACCACCAAGAATCGGAATCCAAATTCCGGGAAGGGAAGGAAGGAGACGCTATCCGCTTCTTCTTCTTCGGGGTCTTCTTGGCGGAAGAAGCTCACGCCCACCTTGGGAGTTGCGCCGGCCCCAGGGGAGGAGAGAGAAAGAGCCGGCCCTAGAGAGAGAGGCGCCGGCCCTAGAGAGAGAGAGAGGTGTGTAGAGAGAGAGAGAGAGAGCAACAATCTATTGATTAATTGATTGGAATTAAGGGCTTGCCTTTGGTTCCTTTATATAGTTGCTTCTCCCTTGCCAAGTCTCCTCTTTAAAGAAATTTTTCATAAGAAATTTAATATATAAATTCTCTTATTAATTATTCCGTTTAAGCCAAGTTTTATTATAACTAACTTTATAATAAAACAAATACTTTCTCTTCTTTTATTAAGGAATAAATTTTATAAGAAATTTATAAACTTTCTTATTATGGAAAAATCAATTTATAATTGATTTTATAAAATTAAAATAAACCATTCCATGGATCATTTTAATTTCCATAAAAAGAATAAATTTTTATAAATTTATTTATATAAATTTCTTTATACAAATTTATTTATCCATATAAAACAAATCCCTCTCTCTTTTTTAATTATGGAATAAAATTTGTATAAAATTTTTTATCATGAAAAATCAATTCATAATTGATTTTATAAATTAAAATTAAACCAATTCATGGTTCATTTTAATTTCCATAAAAAGAATAAATTTCTACAAATTTCTTTATAAATCTCTTTATATAAATTCTTTATATATATCAATTTATTTATCCATAATTTTATAAAACAAATCACACTAGATTTATTTTATTAATTAAACCAAATAAATTGGTTTATCCCCTTTATTGTGGCCGGCCAA
>JAGFNQ010002127.1:144528-193485 GCA_024364735.1 Boesenbergia rotunda
ACAACAAATCGTTTTCTAAGGGTGGCTCCCCGAGGCTCAGATACCCAAAGAAAAGTAAAGTGTTGTAAATCCAATTGGACGGCTCCCTGAGGCTCAATCCAAATCAAACATGACAATTTCAATTAAAAAATTAGGAAATTAAATTACAACATCTAACTTTAAATTGGACGGCTCCCCGAGGCTCAATCCAAAATAAAGAATTTGTTGTCAATTTAAAAACCAATTCAAATTTAATTGTCAATTAACTGTCCATGAATTTGTCTAGACTTTCTTAAAAGAAAGTGCCCAAAATTACGAGATTTCGAAAATAGGTTTTCAGAATAATTGTAAGTTTCTGGTACAAAGAAAACTTACATATTTCCAAAGTTGGAAAATTTCTAAAATAGAAAATTTTCCAAAATTGGAAAGTTTCCAAAGATGGAAATTTTCACAATTATTATAAAAATTTAGAAACTAGAAAATTTCAAACGTTTGCGAAATTTCATGACGATTTCCAAACTTTGAAATTCCTAATTCTAAAATTTATTATAATTTGAAAGTTTCCATAATTGGAAAAATTTTCCGAAATTGAGATCATGACAAAGTTTTCCACAAAACAATTACATGATTAAGTCGAACACTAACCGGCTCTGATACCACTGTTGGGACCGGGTGCATGTCGACAAGGATACGAGTTCGTAAAATTTAAAATTTTTACGTGCAGCGGAAGAGTTTGCATAAAATAATTTCCTAAATTATTTTAACTTCGTATCTAGCATGCAATCTTATGGTGTGTTGACATAATCATAAAATAAAACTTTGCGGAAAAGTAAACTAATTTACTTTTATACCTCGCGTAACTCGAAGAAAAGGGACGAGATCCAACCGTAGCGTCCCTTGGAAGCTCCGCCTCTATTCGCGTCCACGCCGAGTTCTCTTCGGGATGACTTCACAAAGTCACGAGTTTTGTGCCGACGAGAACTACTAGATTCTCGGAAGGCACAACTAGAAGAATAAGAGAAATAATGGAAAAACTAACCAACGAAGTAACGGAATCAAATTCCGAGAAGAGAGGAGTCGCTATCCGCTTCTTCTTCTTCGTCTTCGAGTTTTCCTCCTTCTTCAAAGCTCACGGCAAACACCCTTGTTGGTGTTGTGGTTGGGCGCCGGCCCTAGAGAGGCTAGGGTGCGCCGACCCTAAGGGAGGAAGAAGAGGAGGAGGAGAGGAGATTAAGAGAAAGAGAGAGGGAGTAATTAATCTCTTGATTAATTGATTGATATGAATAAAGGGCTAGCCTTTGGGTCCTTTATATAGTAGCAACTCCTTTGCTAAGTCTCCCTCTAAACGGAATTAGTTATAAGAAATTTATCTTATAAATTTTCTTATTAATTATTCCGTTTAAACCAAGTTTTATTATAAACTAATTTATAATAAAACTAGTTCTTCTTCTCTTTAAATTATGGAATAAATTTTATAAGAAATTTATAAACTTTCTTATTATGGAAAAATCAATTCATAATTGATTTTATAAAATTAAAATAAACCAATTCGTGGATTATTTTAAACTTCCATAAAAGAATAAATTTCTATAAATTTTATTTATATAAATTTCTTTATACAAATTTATTCATCCATAATTTATAAAACAAATCACACTAGATTTATTTTATTAATTAAACCAATTAAATTGGTTTAATCTCCCTTTAATGGCCGGCCACCACAAGGAGGGTTAGCACCCTCTTTGGCCGGCCAAACCAACCCGAACCGGTCGCGAATTAAACTCATTTAATTCGCCCAAAAAGCCTTCAAAAGACTTAGCCTTTTTTAGCTTCCATTGCGCCTCTGATTAACTCAGATTCGACTTATTTCTCTTGATCGGAAAATCCAATTTTCAACTCGTTTTAAATCCCTCGGATTACTCGTATTGCGTGTGACTAAATAGGCTTTCGATTTATGTTGGCCGTCTATAATTAACCCATTAATTATAGAACGATCATGAGTGGCACCTAGTAGTACATCATGATCCCCAATTAATCGAAAGATCAACGGTTTGACCTCAGAAGAAATTATTCTGAAACCCTTCAGCAGCTCTAATGAATCGTGCCTCATTCCCTTCACCATCTTATACCCACTTGGTTCAGGACACGGTCTATGGTGTCAGTCCCCACTAGGCTGACTACGTCACACCTAGCCCAAGTAGTGTCTTCCTCGTCCTTTGGATTTCTAATTACTCTCATGTATTTAAGAGACTCGCACTCTTAACATGATATGCTCTGGCCAGAGGCTTTGAGTAACAATCCGACGATAGGCCTGGGTATACATCTCCTCGCAAGGAGTGGTGAATCCTTTGTAGGCTGTTCAAACATCTTCGGGCACTTCGGCTTATACCCGATCATCCTGGGTCCACACCTCCTTGGAGATGCTTGCTTAAGATGTCAAAGTATAAGTCTCCATGACCAAGATGACTTGAACACCGCAAGTCAAAGGAACATCGCACTTAAGCCGCAGTAAGATCTTCATTGACATATCTACATGTAGATTCCCATATGAAGTCTTACAGCTAGTCACTCCAATGAACTAGTTCCCTTAACTAGCATCCATGTTTATCTCCGGACATCCCAATGTCACCAGCTAGTGAGAATCAGCTGATTAGAGAATAACCCATGCTAGTCTCAACAGAATTGATAGTGTCCGTTTTTATCAATTCATCGACTAGGGACAATTTCAATACTTCACAATTGCACATTAGAAATAATCACTAGTTGTGATCCTATCACAAATTCTCTTATGCTGTGAGTTGTATTGCGGACATTCAGTAGATGAGTTTAAGATCCCAATCAAATTTACAAAACATGTATACTCAAATAGTGAATTATCATTTATTAAAATAAATGTTTACATCATAAGGCGATTGCCTTAGGACACTTCTCTCATATCACTAACAGTATTCACTATAGAGAGTTTGTACGCATTCAACCTTTTCAATACTGACTCTACATAGTGGAATTGTGTCAGAACTATCCCATCAGATATCCTGAGAATTTTCATTCCCAATATAACATCTGCTCGACCTATATTTTTCATATCGAAATTGTTGGTCAACATTCTCTTTGTACTCATGATTATCTCATGATTACTACCCATTATAAGCATGTCATGTACATATAGACACACGATTACATGACCTTCAAGTATGGTTTTGACATAAATGCATTTGTCACATTCATTTATTTTGAATTCGTTTGACAACATTATTTGTCAAATTTTTTATGTCATTGTTTATGCGCTTGTTTAAGTCCGTATAACGACTTAACAAGTTGACACACTTTTTTCTCTTTTCCTGGAGCTACGAACCCCTAGGGTTGCTCCATTTAGATTTCTTCTTCCAACTCACTATTAAAGAACGCAGTTGTCACGCCCCCAGAGGCACATGCTTACTCGAAAATCGGGCAGCATCTCCACTGTACGGCGGACAATATGGGGAAAATATACATAATATCTCCACCAATATAGCTCAGCCACAAGCGGCTGACATCACAACAATAAGTATAAGACACATCCACGCAGTTTATATCGAAACAAAAAAATAATGGGTGGCTC
Organism: Boesenbergia rotunda; assembly: GCA_024364735.1. NCBI lineage: Eukaryota > Viridiplantae > Streptophyta > Magnoliopsida > Zingiberales > Zingiberaceae > Boesenbergia > Boesenbergia rotunda. The sequence continues at coordinate 148,109 of JAGFNQ010002127.1, forward strand.
AGCCACCTTAATCATAAAAGAACTACAATTCAAAGAGAACACCAAAAGACTCTGATAACGACAGAACCCGATAATGAATAAAATGCAACTACAAGTATTGAAAATAAACAACTAAACTGAATACTGAAAAATTGTTGGTGCAATTTACACTAATAGTTAAACTTGGGTTTTGATGAATGACAAATAGGTTAAAGTTAGGCTTGCTTTTGGTTTTGACCTCTTTACTAAGTGTGCAGGGTTGAAAGACTTAGGACCTGACACCAAGCTGAAGTCCAGGGTGGTTGAGTCCTGGCAGGAAGTCCAGCTGGGTTCGTGGGGCCTGACAATTGGCTAAAACCCAAGTTGGTTGAAACTTGGCAAAAAGACCAGGGTGGTTGAGCCCTAGCAGGAAGACTTGGTGGGTTAAGAAGTTGAGTAGAGATGCACGAGGTAAGTAAGGTAAGTCACTGGAGGAGCGAACCAGTGAGGACGGGTCCTATTTTAGGACTGTAGGCGCGGTCTAACTTAGGCTCATTTTGGTGACCACGGTTGAGTCCTGGTTAGATCCTTATCCAGGGTTGGACGGGGTCTAATTAACTCTAAATTCATTAACTTTATTTTACAGGATTTATTTGATATGTGAACTAATTAGATTTTGTGGGTGAATTTTATAAATTTATTCCTCATCTAAAGCTTCGGTGGAGGATAAATTTTTATTTAAATTATTCATATTGGAGAATAAAATTATTCCTACTAATGATAAAATCTTATTTTTATTTTCTAATTATTCCTATTAATGCTTAAAATTCTCACGTGAAGCCTAGCTAGAAGGATAAAATCTCTTTTTCAATTATTAATAAAATTGTATTTTGAATTTTATTTTTTCAAAAAAATCATGGTGAGGTAAGAGGATAAAACCTCTTGGTTAACTTTTCAGATTAAATTTTATTTAAATTATTTAAGTGAAGCAAAGGATAGAAACGTTATCTTGTTTGAATTATTCCTTCTTGCTGATAAATAAAATTTGAGCTGAAAAGATCATGCATCGAGGCACTATAAAAGGAAGCAAGCAAGCCCTCTAAAAGAAAAAAAAATCCATTCTGGTTCAAGCTTTGACACTCTCTTGCTTCCACGCTCCTCTGCTGCGGTTTGTGCTTTGACTCGACGCTGTCCGACCGATGCCGGAAGATCGCTCCCAACACCCAAGCCGCTTCAGATAAATTTAAGTGTTGGGTAACATAATTTTTGTTCTGTCTGCACTTAAATTATTAAAGGGGGAAGTGTAGGGCTGTTACTTCCACCTAATCTTGTATTCGAATCACTCTACTGGGAGTTTGCCGGTAGAGGTTTTTAGTGGATTGCCTACAGGAAAGGCTCAAGGAGCCTGGGCCTTCGAGTAGGAGTCACCGAAGGCTCCGAACGAAGTAAAACTCCTCGTGTAATTTTTTATTATTTTTTGCTTTCGCTTTTCGTTTAAATTTTTCCGTTGTGCACGTTTTTCAAAGCATCGTACAATTTTCTATCGACTCTGATTTTAGAACAAAGATTTTAAAAGTCACGTGATTCACCCCCCCCTCTCACGTGCATCGATCCTACAAGTGGTATCAAAGCCTTGGTACGCTCTGAATCGGTGCAACCACCATAAGAGCCGAGGGAGATCCAGTTTTTCGCATTTTGTGTTTTTCGTTGCACAATCTAAATTAGGTATTGTTGCTTAAATTTGGATCTTTTTCTTTTGTTCGTTCAGTTTTACTCGAATTTGGTGCAACACCATTTCGAGTCGCTCTTCACTTATTCTTTTTTTCCGTACCACACCACTAATCCAAGACTTAGTCTTGGAACGAGTTTTGTTGTTTTTTTTATAAATCACAGATGGCCCAGAGTGAAGGTTACAGCATTGCTCGTCCTCCGCTCTTCAACGGGGAAGATTTCCCCTACTGGAAGAGGAGAATAGAAGTGTATCTCAAAACCGATATGGATCAATGGTTCGCTGTGCAAACTGGCTACGAACCACCAATGGACGAGGGAAACAAGGCGCCACTGAAGCCCGATAGATGGAACCTGGAAATGAAGAAAAAAGCTCAGATCGAGTTCAAAGCGCAGAACACCCTCCAGTGCGGACTAACCAAAGAAGAGCTGAACAGAATCGGACCAACCGAATCAGCAAAAGAACTTTGGGATAAACTAATTGAATTGCATGAAGGCACTACTGATGCAAAGGTAACAAAAAGGGATTTACTTTTAAATAAATTGTTTAATATAAAAATGCAAGAAGGTGAATCTGCAAGTCAACTTCACGCTCGGATCAAGGACATACTAAATGGACTCCACCTGATTGGGCACAAACAAGAAAACAGAGACATTATAAGGTATGCACTAAATGCCTTTCCTAGAAATTCATTATGGGCATCCATTGTAGATGCTTATAAAATCTCTAGGAATCTTTCCAAAATAAATTTAGATGAACTATTTTGTGAATTAGAGTTGCATGAACAAACTAACGCCAAGGCCGAGAAAGGGTTTGCTTTGTTTGCAGATTCTTCAAGAAAGGTCAAGTCGAAGAAGAATATTCAAGAAGAATCCGAAGAAGAACCAGAGTCAGACTCAGACGACGAGGAGCATATGGTAAACTTGGTAAAAAAAGTCTTTGCCAAAAAGAAGAACAAGTTTTCAAAAAGGGACCTCCAAAAGATAATGAAGCCTATCAGCAATGAAGGTAAAAGCAAAATGACCTGCTTCAGTTGCAACAGATAGGGGCACTTCAAACATGAATGTCCCTATAAAAAGGAGGACCAACCCAAGAAGAACAAGAAGAAGAAGGCTTTACAAGCCACCTGGGACGAGAGCTCGGACGACTCCGACAATGAACCACCAAAAAATTCAAGTTACCTTGCACTAATGGCAACCGGACATGGATCGGACTCGGAAAGCGACGAAGATTCCGAATACGAGTCAAGCCAAGAGATCAGACTCTTTTCGGATGGCTCGACTAAGGTATACTTAGATTCAATTAATAAAAAGTTTTTAAAGATTTTCTCTGTTTTAAATAAAAATTTGTTTGCATCTGAATTTAGGAATGACCAGCTCCTTAAGGAAAATCAAGACCTTAAGGAGCAATTAATTAATACCAAAACTTTAACTGAATCAACTCAAAATGAAAGAACAATTGAACTGGAAAATGATAACTCCACCCTAAAGGGTGAAGTTCAAAACCTTAAGGACTTACTAACAACTTTTACAACTCGGTCCAAGAATCTTGACCTTATTCTTGGATCTCAAAAGGGCGTGTATAATAAATCTGGGATAGGATATAAATCAGGATCGACCCAAAAATCCATTATCTCATTTGTCCACCCACGTGAAAACCGACGAAAAGCGTGGGTCCCGAAAGCTTACCTAACAAAGCAAGTAGGGCAGAACCAATACTATGTCCCCAAGGACATTCATTACATTGACCCTAAACACCCTACCTATAATTTAGGGGGAGGCACCAAATTAGTTGGCACCTCAAAGTCACCCTTTACCCGTCTGGGTACCTTGGACTAGTTTCAAAAGTTAGTCTGACACTTGACCTACTCAATACTAGGGTAGGGCGAGCTGATAATACGTTAGGGAAGCTGATCTAAGGAGTCATGCAGGGGAAGGTGTCCTTTATTTGGTCTTCTTAGCCCAGTCGAACTAGCCGGAGCTACCCCGCCACATCCTAGACTAGTTAGACCAAGGAGTTTCAATAGGTAGGTTAAAAGTACAACTTCCTTAAGCGGTTTTGCCTAAAAAGTGGTTGTTGATCCAATAAGGCTTCAGCCAAAGAAGACCTCTATGTCTCGCCACGGCCTGGAAACCAATTATGGAAGTATACTTTTAAACTGCTTCTTATCAAACCTGAATCTAACAAAAGGTCTGATTAACTTTTATAAATCAAACTCAAGCTTATCTCACACAAATCATAGGATCCCTTTGATTGACAACTTAGATCAAGTGAGATGAATAAAGATAACTAAACTCAAAATTCAAAATTCAAATTAACAAAATCAAAAATCAAAATTCAAATTAACAAATTCAATTTAACAAATTCAAAATTTAAAATTCAAATTAACAAAATAAAAATTCAAAATTCAAATTAACAAATTCAAAATTCAAAATAATGAATTCAAAATTCAAATTCAAATTAACAAGTTCAAAATTCGAAATTCAAATTAACAAATTCAATTTAACAAAATCAAAAATCAAAATTCAAAATTCAAAATTCAAATTAACAAATTCAAAATTCAAATTAATGAATTCAAAATTCAAAATTCAAATTAACAAAATCAAAATTCAAAATTCAAATTAACAAATTCAATTTAACAAACTCAAAATTCAAAATTCAAATTAACAAATTCAAAATTCAAAATTCAAATTAACAAAATCAAAATTCAAAATTCAAATTAACAAATTCAATTTAACAAATTCAAAATCCAAAATTCAAATTAACAAATTCAAAATTCAAATTAGCAAATTCAAAATTCAAAATTCAAATTAACAAAATCAAAATTCAAAATTCAAAATAACAAATTCAATTTAACAAATTCAAAATTCAAAATTCAAATTAACAAATTCAAAATTCAAAATAATGAATTCCAAATTCAAAATTCAAATTAACAAATTCAAAATTTAAAATTCAAATTAACCAATTCAAATTTAAAATTCAGAATCTTAAATTTTTTAAATTTCTTAATGTTTCTCGAAATTCAAAACTCTTAAGTTTTTTTTTTTAATTCATATTTTTCAAAGTTGTTCAAAATTCAAAATTTCAAATTCCTTAAGTTTTTTTTAAAGTTGTTCAAAATTCAAATTTTAAATTCCTTAAATCTTTTAAATTCGTTAACTTTTTCAAAACTTCAAGTCTTCAATTTCTTAAGGTTTTTCAAAATTCAAATTCTCCTAAGCTTTTTGAATTCAAATTTTTAAACTTCTTAAGTTTTTTTTTGGGGTTCAAATTTCTCAAGTTTCTTTAAATCATTCCTTTAACTCATTAAAAACTTAAACTAAATTCTAAAAATTTCCTACTTAACTGTAGAAAAACAAGTGGATTATCGACAGTGGGTGCTCCAGACATATGACTGGGGATCCCACCAAGTTTACAAAACTCAAGTACAAAAGTCTAGGGACAGTTGCGTTTGGAAACAACGGTAAACTTAAGGTAATTGGCCTAGGTATCATTGAACTAGAGTTTGATTTTATAATTAAAAATGTCTTACTTGTTGAAAACTTTCACTTCAATTTACTAAGTATCAGCCAATTGTGTGACACTGGGTATAAGGTTAGGTTCTTGTCCAATGAATGAATGATCAAACACACTGACAACTCAAACATCACACTTAGAGGACATAGACACAATAACATCTATGAAATTAGGTTAACCCGTCCCCTAGCAAATTGTCTTTTAACACATAAGGATGAGACTTGGCTCTGGCATAGGAGACTTTCACATACTCACTTCAGAAAATTACCTAAACTAAATGGTTTAGTTAGAGGCCTACCAAAGTTACCTAACTTTGAGACAACCTTATGTAATGCTTAATTAGCTTAATTACTTCTTTTGAACAATCAGCTCGCATATTCTGTTTGGCCATTAGCTTAATTACTTTGATTCTTGGTTTAATTGGCTTAATTCTAGTATTTCAAAGTAGCATTAAAAATAAATAAATAAAAAATTTGGTGGACTTAGCCTAAGTTTGACCCCTAAAACTGTATGAACCTATAGATTTAGGTAGCCGCATCTCACAAAACACATTAAGGATAACTTGTTTGTGCTTGCAAAACATAGAACGGTTGTGAGATGCATAGGACTTTGCCTGGACTTCAGAATGCTTAAAATCAGTGTTCAAATTTTCTTTTAAAATATTGTGTTAAAAAAAATTATCTTGAAAGTTTTTTCATCAAATTAATCCTGAAAATATTCTAAATGATCTTTTGAAAAGAAAATTTTGGAGAAATCTTCTCCTTTTCATTAATTCGCTTTGAGATATTCTTTATTGGTTTGGAAAAGATTAATATTTTGAAGGAAGTTTTTTTGAAAATGGTGTTAGAAAAGTCATTTCTAAATTTACACGTTAAATTAAGAACTTGACTTCCCCCTCTGAATCAGTTCAGAAACTTAATATGCTTGTTAAGCATTTTTTCTTCCCCAAATACTTAAAGTTTCTTTTGCCTGGCATATTACTTGAATGCTTGGTTTATTTCTGATGCTTGCGCACTTATTATTTCTTCGTTTTGATGAATGCCAAAGGGGGAGGGTTTAAGGGTTAAGTTAGAAGTTAAAGTTTTTAGAAATTAAAATCTTAAAGAAATTAAAAATTTCAGATCTTAGAGCATGCCATTTCCATATTCTTTTTGGACTCATTGCTTTAGCTGGTATGTTCTAACTTTAACCCAGGTTGTCATTGCATCAAAAAAAGGGAGATTGTTGGTGCAATTTGCACTAATAGTTAAACTTGGGTTTTGATGAATGACAAATAGGTTAAAGTTAGGCTTGCTTTTGGTTTTGACCTCTTTACTAAGTGTGCAGGGTTGAAAGACTTAGGACCTGACACCAGACTGAAGTCCAGGGTGGTTGAGTCCTGGCAGAAAGTCCAGTTGGGTTCGTGGGGCCTGACAATTGGTTGAAGCCCAAGTTGGTTGAAACGTGGCAAAAGGACCAGGGTGGTTGAGCCCTAGCAGGAAGACCTGGTGGGTTAAGAAGTTGAGTAGAGCTGCACGAGGTAAGTAAGGTAAGTCACTGGAGGAGCGAACCAGTGAGGACGGGTCCTATTTTAGGACTGTAGGCGCGGTCCAACTTAGGCCCATTTTGGTGACCTCGGTTGAGTCCTGGTTAGATCCTTATACAGGGTTGGACGGGGTCTAATTAACTCTAAATTCATTAACTTTATTTTACAGGATTTATTTGATATGTGAACTAATTAGATTTTGTGGGTGAATTTTATAAATTTATTCCTCATCTAAAGCCTCGGTGGAGGATAAATTTTCATTTAAATTATTCATATTGGAGAATAAAATTATTCCTACTAATGATAAAATCTTATTTTTATTTTCTAATTATTCCTATTAATGCTTAAAATTCTCACGTGAAGCCTAGCTAGAAGGATAAAATCTCTTTTTCAATTATTAATAAAATTGTATTTTGAATTTTATTTTTTCAAAAAAATCGTGGTGAGGTAAGAGGATAAAACCTCTTGGTTAACTTTTCAGATTAAATTTTTTTTAAATTATTTAAGTGAAGCAAAGGATAGAAACGTTATCTTGTTTGAATTATTCCTTCTTGCTGATGGATAAAATTTGAGCTGAGAAGATCATGCATCGAGGTACTATAAAAGGAAGCAAGCAAGCCCTCTAAAAGAAAAAAAATTCCATTCTGGTTCAAGCTTTGGCACTCTCTTGCTTCCACGCTCCTCTGCTGCGGTTTGTGCTTTGACTCGACGCTATCCGACCGCTGCCGGAAGATCGCTCCCAACACCCAAGCTGCTTCAGATAAATCTAAGTGTTGGGTAACATAATTTTTGTTCTGTTTGCACTTAAATTATTAAAGGGTGAAGTGTAGGGCTGTTACACTTCCACCTAATCTTGTATTCGAATCACTCTACCGGGAGTTTGCCGGTAGAGGTTTTTAGTGGATTGCCCACAGGAAAGGCTCAAGGAGCCTGGGCCTTCGAGTAGGAGTCGCCGAAAGCTCCGAACGAAGTAAAACTCCTCGTGTAATTTTTTATTATTTTTTGCTTTCGCTTTTCGTTTAAATTTTTCCGCTGTGCACGTTTTTCAAAGCATCGTACAATTTTCTATTGACTCTGATTTTATATCAAAGATTTTAAAAGTCACGTGATTCACCCCCCCCCCTCTCTCACGTGCATCGGTCCTACAAAAATAACTCAACTCGACACTGGAGACCGGCAACTGGATCCTCTCCTGGCTCCAAGTAATACTTCTACCTGCTATCTGAAACAACAAAAAGGAAAGCAGGGGTGGTGAGTCTGAGCGGACTCTGCGGGTATATGAGTAGACAAATAAGCATGGCATAATATGAATAATGGAGTAGAGAAATCAACAGTGTACAGTCCATAAGAATTATAGAATTTACCTAATCATGCATAACCAATATAATACGACATGGTATAAAACCGAATAATAACTAAACAGACGTAAAATAACGCAATAACAATAAAACCAAGATATAGATGCATGTCAATCATGTGCAACAACCATAGCTCATATAAGTGCATCAAACACAAGCAAATGCATAAAAGAAATACGTATGCACATGATGCAATGACATGTGTCACCCTTGACGCCAGTCAAGCCGCCAACACATCACATCTGTGTGACCGAGTGGGTAGGGTTGTGACAACTGTACGCACTCCAACACATAAATACCACGGAAGGCGTGGTTGAGTGGGCAGGATGCTGGGGAGCCCACACTCTAGACCCTTATACCTAGGGGGAGCTATCATAACTACAATATCCCTCAAAAACAAACAACGGTGAGGCTGAGCCACCAACGACTCTAATATCCCTCTAAAAACAACGGTGAGGGTGTCACTGTTTGGCATAACAGGACAGATGCTCGCACTCTAATAACTACCACGATAACAAGTGGTTGAGTGAATTGAGCAACAATATAACTAACGACGGCTTAACTAAATGCAAGTCTAACAGTCGTTAGTATGCAACGTGCAAATATGGTGTATGTTATTCGATGCACAAACAACCGAAGAAACAACGATGCAACAAAATCCAACAAATATACGATGCATCAATACAACCATCCAGAAATCGAAAACTAACGATTATGCACCTACACTACTAGGTAGGGTATTTATAATGCCAAATAAACCTATCTGTGTTTAATGGACTTCTAAGTGCTCGCGTACAAACGACACTTTACAGAATAGAAAACCAATAGAGGACTGTATGGATATAAATTTGGAATACTCAAAGATCAACGAAGAACAAGTCTCAACGACGATGTTTAAATAACAAACGACAAAAAACAAGGTCAAACAACCTATCAGACATAATATAGCCATGCTTTTAAGGTAAAGAAAACTACTCGAGTACAAAGGAGAAGTACCCGTCTTATAATTGTATAACGTATACGAACAGAACCTCCCGCGATCAACTGAACGAATCTGAATCAAGGTCCTGTATAAATAATAAGGTTTAGCTAATTATAAAATTAATAAATTAGCTAAATAAAATATTAACATGATTAGGATAGATCATCATTTCAACATATATTTAATTAAATCCCCAAACAACAACAATGTTCTTTCTTAACCTAATTTATGACAATTAGGTTATTAAGTTAACTTTCCATACTAACCTAACGAACTACCACCAATTCCAAAACCGACCATGCACCCAGTAACTAACCTCAAGCATTACTGACTAGTGGAAACTAATTGTTTTAACCCATAATCATATCAACCCATTACAAATAAGAATTACTTAAGTATCACAATTAGTTTCTTATTCCACATATCAACCATCCAACCCAAATCAAATGCTAACCCATTCCTATTACCACCCATTACCATACAATTTGCAATGAATTCCATTTCCACACCTCCTTATTCATCAGCTCATGGTCACACACAAATCCTACATGTTAGAATCCTCAAAGAGGCTCACGGCAACATCACCACAAAGACATTCCAAAAGAACCAAAATTCATCAGATTCGAAATAGCACAATTCTCCTCTACACCTTGCGGCAACCAACACAAAATCATGGAGTTAAACAGAATAAGTAGTAATCTCAACCAAAACCAGCATAATTCCTACCTGAAGGTTGAGGAAAATTGTTAGTAATGGATTGAAGCTAAGGAACGGGCTCGGGAGTGGATGCACGCTCGACTAAGGGACGGTAGCCGTAGAGAATTTAGGGCAGCAGTGAAGAGAAAGATCACCAACGACTAGGGCTCGCTCGTGCGAAGAGATCTGCGGCGCGAGTGACTTACACGAGGCGGTGTCGTCTCCTTCGTGTGTGCCGGCAATGGGAACTCACCCGCAAGGCGTCGGCGTCGGGAAGAGGCGACAGCTAGGGGTCGGTGTGTGCGGGCTGCGATCCTCTGCTCGTGCGCACCGAAGAAGAAGAAGGAAAAGGGAGATGCTAGGGTTGGCGGCGGTCGGCGCAGAGAAAGGAGCGGCGTCGGGGAGGAAAGGAAACGACAGAAGGGGATAAGGAGAGGAAGTTAGGGCACGGGGGAAAAAAGAAACGGTTTGGGGGGTTTTTAATAGTTTTTGGCATTTTTGCAAAAAGGCCCTCCAAGTTTTGGAAATTATAACTAAGCCCTTTAAAATTTCAATTTTCAACAGCAGTCTTAACATCCATTTGATGTATTTTAACATCTTACAATGCTGCAATGGCTATCATCACTCGTATTGACGTAATCCTTGTCACAGGAGAGTAGGTATCGAAGTAGTCAAGGTCTTCCTTTTGCTTGAACCCTTTGGCTACAAGTCTGGCTTTATACTTGTCAATCGATCCATCAACTTTATGTTGATGCAGTCTGACCCGGTTGTTGTTTTGGTGTTTGACAATGATTTAAGTTTGGTTGAATAAATGTGGATTAAGTTCTGGTCGGGTCCTGGTGAGTGAAGCCAGGTGATGGAAATCCCGGTGAGTGAAAACGGGTCCTGGTGAGTGAAGCCAGGTGATGGAAATCCCGGTGAGTGAAGCCGGGTCCTGGTGAGTGAAGCCAGGTGATGGAAATCCCGGTGAGTGAAGTCGGGTCCTAGTGAGTGAAGCCAGGTGATGGAAATCCTGGTGAGTGAAGCCGGGTCCTGGTGAGTGAAGCCAGGTGATGGAAATCCCGGTAAGTGAAGCCGGGTCCTGGTGAGTGAAGCCAGGTGATGGAAATCCTGGTGAGTGAAGCCGGGTCCTAGTGAGTGAAGCTAGGTTGGATAAAGCCCTAATTCGGAAAGGTTGGGTGAAAAGTCCTAGCTTGGAGGGCTAGGTGAAAAGTCCTAACTTGGAGGGTTAGATGCAAATTCCCATCCTGGAGAATTAGGTGAAAAGTCCTGGCTTGGAGGGTCAGGTGCCTAGCTTGGAGGGCTAGGTTGGATGAAGGTCTAACTCGGAGGGGTTGAGTGAAAAGTCCTAGCTTGGAGGGCTAGGTGAAAAGTCCTAGCTTGGAGGGCTAGGTGAAAAGTCCTAACTTGGAGGGTTAGGTGCAAATTCCCAACTTGGAGAGTTAGATGGAAAAATCCTTGGCTTGGAGGGCTAAGGTGGATGAAAACTTAGCTTGGAGGGCTAAGTTTGAGTCCCTGGATCGGTCTGGTGATCGATCAGGGAGTTGGCACGGTGCTCCTTCGTGGATCGGTTTAGTGAATGATCCAGCGATGGCTGATCGGTCTGGTGACCGATAAGGGAGTATGTGTTTCACTCACTGCACAGCTCCTGATCGGTCTGGTGACCGATCAGGGAGCGAACAGTGACTTGAGTTCCCTTGCTAATCAGGTCCAGAACGGTCCGGTGACCGATCAGAGACTTAGAATTTGATTAAAGAATCACTGTTCACTCAAGCCTGATTGGTCTGGTGACCGATCAGGCTGGAGCCTGATTGGTCTGGTGACTGATCAGGCAGGAGCCTGATTGGTCTGGTGACCGATCAGGCGCAGCTAGGATTTGATTAAAGTTTCAGCCTGATTGGTCTGGTGACCGATCAGGCTGGAGCCTGATTGGTCTGGTGACCGATCAGGCAGGAGCCTGATTGGTCTGGTGACCGATCAGGAGTATGCAGAAGACTGTGGATCGGTCTGGTGACCGATCAGGGTCCTTCCTGATCGGTCTGGTGACCGATCAGGCGCAGAACTTTAATTCAAATACGCTGTCAGAAGCTCTGATCGCGTCTGTTTTCACTGTCGATTCTCTGATACACTGCTGATATGTTTTGATATGCATTGCTAAGCCTCTGTTGGAGTGTGCAGGTGATAGCAGCTGATTCAAACACTCAAGGAGGGTCAATGGGAGGCTTTCCGTTGAGCAGGTTTGGCTGTTTCTCATTCTCAGGTTTCAACGGGCAACTGACGCAGCTGGCGACTGACGGAGGCTCAGCTGGAGAGGAAGTCTTCAGTGGACTGAGTGCTCAGGGAGGTCAGTGGGTTCAGGCTGGCTCAGTGGATGCTGATGAAGCTTGTGATAGTGAGCAAAGCTTAAGTAATGATGCTGAGGCAGAGGAGCGGCGAGCGAGACAGACAGAAAACTTGGGAAGTTGTTGCTGGGCTGTGTTCGTGCTCTCTGTTGCTTTGTTCTTGAGCGATCTTGTTGCATTCCTGTGAGAGCTTTGTGAGCTTCCCTTCTCGAGTGTCTCGTGTGCTTAATCTTGTATTCATCTACTGAGACAGCTTGTGGAGAGGTTACTCCACCGAGAAGGAGGCGCTTAATATCCGAAGTTCACCGGGGCTTGATCTGCCGACGATCAAGGGATCGCCTACCTTACGGGCATGCCAAGGAGTAGGGGCAAGTTATCCCCGAACCTTGTACATTTCCGTCTTAGCGTTTGTTTGGTTTGAGTTTCTTTCTCTGCTTAGTTTTTTGTTCTGCATTTGCTTCCGCTGTCTAACCTTGAAGTGCAGAAGTTTGGAAACTCAAAGAAATTGTGCCTAGCTAGATTCACCCCCCCCCTCTCTAGCCATCTCGTTCCCAACAAGTGGTATCAGAGCTTGGGGCTCTACTTCAACGACTTAACATCCAAGAGCTTACAACAAGATGGCTATGGGAAGAGAAGGCTACAGCACAAACCGACCTCCATTCTTTGACGGCACAGATTTTCCATATTGGAGGTCAAGGATAGAGTTCTATCTCAAGACCAACATCAGTGTGTGGTTTGCCATGAAGGAGGGCTTCATCCTTCCAAGAGATGGTGAAGGAAAAGAGCTAGACTTCTCCATGTGGTCAGCTGAGCAAATCAAAAGGGGAGAAGCGGATGCTAAGGCTGTGGTCACGTTGCAATGTGGGATGACCAAGGACCAACTTATCAAAGTTGGTCCCTTTACAAGTGCAAAGGACCTATGGAACAAAATCTTTGAGCTCCATGAGGGAACTCAAGACACCCGGAGAGCCAAGAAGGATTTGCTTCACAGCCAACTCCAAAACCTCACCATGGGAGAAAATGAAAAGGTAAGTGAACTCCATGGACGGGTTAAAGAAGTGTTGAATGGTCTTCACTCCATTAATGAGAAGGTAGAGAACCGAGATCTAATAAGGTATGTTCTCAAAGCTTTTCCTAGGAATGCCTTGTGGTCATCCATGGTGGATGCTTACAAGGTGTCCAAGGATTTATCTTTTGTTAAGTTAGAAGATCTATTTTGTGAAATGGAACTACATGAGATCTCTAACAAAAGTTCAAAAGAGAAAGGTATTGCTTTAGTGGCAGGTGACAACAAGAAGAAGAAGGGGAAGAAGAAGGAGAAGGAAGCCTCTTCATCTTCATCCTCATCCGAGTCCGAGTTCGAGGAGGTGGGCAGCTGGTCTTCTTCCTCCGAGATGGCCAACTTTGTTAGAAGAATGATGAGGAAGAGCCGGCGCCTCAAGGGTAAAGGTAACCCGAGTGAAGTTAAATTTGATAAGTCTAATATTACATGTTATGAGTGTAGCAAGAAAGGACATTACAAGGATGAATGTCCAAAGTTAAAGAACAAGAAGGATAAATCAAAGAAGAAAAGGAAGGCCTTGAGGGCCACATGGGACGACTCCTCTTCTAGTTCATCCGAAGAAGAGGAGGAGAAGTACACTCATCACCGTGCCCTCATGGCACTAGAGGACTCGAGAGAAGAAAGTGATAACGAGTCAAGCTCCTCAACCACGCCTTCATCATCTTCGGATGATGAAGAGGTAATTTCTCCCGAGTTAGATAAGTGTTATAGAGCTATCGCATGTTTAACCAAATTGTTAAAGAAATCTAAGACCAAAGTCAAAGCATTAAGGTTGGAGGTAAAAGAATTGAAATCCTCTAAGGTTGAGGACATTAATGATTTGCATGACAAATTCCTTGAGGATGAAAATAAGGATTTGAAGAGCAAAGTTGAAAACCTCAAGAATATTCTTGAGAAGTTTTCAACTAGCTCTAAAACTCTAGACATGATACTAAATTCACAAAAAGCGGTTTACAACAAGGTTGGCTTAGGTTACCAACCTAAAGAATCAAGTTTCATGTCATTGATGTCTAGAACCCATTTTAGATCACAAAATAATTCTAGGGTTCAAAAGGTTAGAAAGAAAATGACTAAGGCATGGGTGCCAAAGTCATTCATTGTAGATTCATTAGGTCCCAAAATTTGGGTACCTAAAACCTCTATTTTTCGAATTGTATAGCATGGTTTGAGGGGGAGCATCTATCAACATAGGTTGTTGATAAATTGGTGCTCCAAACATATAGTCATTCCTAGTTAGGAATGTGCTTACCATTTCCTCAAATTCACATGAATGGCTTAGACTAACCCACAATTTGCTCTTGCCATGAATGACTTAGAATAATTGGTTTTACTTGTTGCAATTTGTGTTTTCATGCAAGTTATGGTTTATGAAATGTCTTATCTCAAGCCCAAGTATGCCATGAGTATCTTGTATGTGTTATAACACATGAATGCATGTTTAAGGACAAGATGAACATATAGTTTGGGCTGATCATTATAAAAATCTCACAATACATCATTAGACAAGAACATGAACTTAAGGTCTAGGTTCAGTGTTTTCTTGAAATGAATCAAAAGAATTGGCATGTATTCAAGGTCTTCACACTTAGTGTTGCTTATGATGGTAAATGAACTTGATAAAAAATTGGGAACTTAATCATACCTTGATACTAGTGTTATATAAGCATGATTTGAAAATTTGATCATACCTTGTGAATCATGAAATTTGATCATACTTGGAATATTTTGATTCACACATGATCATGCCATGAACATGCTTAGAACATAACTGATCATACAAACCTGGTTTTGGGACTCAAGTTCATGATTAAGAACATACTCATCATGCTTTGACACAGATCATGACATATATCTTGATTAAGGGAACCCTTAGGACCAAATGGATTAACATTAATTGAATTAGGGTTTAGGAATGGTTGAGATTTGAAACAAAGTTGATTTCACAGTTTCTGAAATTTTGTTTCTGAAACTGAAAAACCATTCTGTATCATCCCTGATCGGTCCACCGACCGATCAGGGGTGCTTCTGATCGGTCTGGTGACCGATCAGACCAACTCTGATCAAGGAACTCCCAGACCGTTCCAAATTGATCCAAAACCTCCTCAAACCAATATCTTCTTGTCGAATTGTATCAGTTTAATGATCATACAACACACAAATCTGATACAATTGAATTACAATTGAAATATACTTGATCTTCCATTGGTACAAACCTGGTACTAAGGGAGCACAAATTTGTTCAAGTGATGCAAACCTAATACTTAATAGTGATTTGATACAAACCTATGTTGGAATGTTCAAATTCATAAGAAAGGGTTTGTTGAGTCATGACTCTTATTCTTAATGTCGTATTTCAGAATTGTTTCTGAAATATCGAATATTAATAGAGTCTACTCCCCGGTAATGGAATGCAAATTGTTAATGCAGTCTGATCAGGAACGTATCAGAGTTTCAGGAATTTTTCTGAAATATGATCGCTCCCCAGACTAATCAGATATACTTCTGTATCATGTAATCAACTGACTTGGTTGGTCACGAAGACCAATCAGGACCATGTGTCAGATACAGATGCATTCCTTACCTGTCATGTGAAGCATATACATACTTGACCATGATATATTTCTGTATATGTCTTCACATAGAAGTCCAAGTGTTAATGCAGTCTGATCTTGAATGAATCAGAATTATAGAAATTTTTCGTTCATAGATAAATCAGAAATTTTTCTGTATCAATCATAAGTATGATGAAGCTGCATTATTACTTGTCATATGAAACATATACATGTTTGACCATGATATATTTCTGTATATGTTTACATGTGCAATTCACACTTATTTCCATATGATGCATATACATTGTTGCCATGATACATTTATGGTATATGTCTCTCATATGCAATTCCAACATCATCCTTTAACTTACTTGTCATATGAAACATATACATGTTTGACCATAATATTATTCTGTATATGTTTTCATGTGCAATTGAAAACTTAACTTTGATTATTTTGGGTTTGGGGAGAGACCCATGTTTGAGGGGGAGGTATGTTCAAACTTAATAACCATATCCTTTTCGATGTTTGACAAAGGGGGAGAAAATGGCTGATTAAGTTTATGGTTATTATAGGGGGAGGATCATGATTCCCTTATGAGAATTGAATGGCTTCAATTGATTGATACCTAAACTTAAATCGGGTTGTCAAAAAATAAAAAGGGGGAGATTGTTGATGCAGTCTGACCCGGTTGTTGTTTTGGTGTTTGACAATGATTTAAGTTTGGTTGAATAAATGTGGATTAAGTTCTGGTCGGGTCCTGGTGAGTGAAGCCAGGTGAAGGAAATCCTGGTGAGTGAAAACGGGTCCTGGTGAGTGAAGCCAGGTGATGGAAATCCCGGTGAGTGAAGCCGGGTCCTGGTGAGTGAAGCCGGGTCCTGATGAGTGAAGCCAGGTGATGGAAATCCTGGTGAGTGAAGCCGGGTCCTGGTGAGTGAAGCCAGGTGATGGAAATCCCGGTAAGTGAAGTCGGGTCCTGGTGAGTGAAGCCAGGTGATGGAAATCCTGGTGAGTGAAGCCGGGTCCTAGTGAGTGAAGCTAGGTTGGATAAAGCCCTAATTCGGAAAGGTTGGGTGAAAAGTCCTAGCTTGGAGGGCTAGGTGAAAAGTCCTAACTTGGAGGGTTAGGTGCAAATTCCCATCCTGGAGAATTAGGTGAAAAGTCCTGGCTTGGAGGGTCAGGTGCCAAGCTTGGAGGGCTAGGTTGGATGAAGGTCTAACTCGGAGGGGTTGGGTGAAAAGTCCTAGCTTGGAGGGCTAGGTGAAAAGTCCTAGCTTGGAGAGCTAGGTGAAAAGTCCTAACTTGGAGGGTTATGTGCAAATTCCCAACTTGGAGAGTTAGATGGAAAAATCCTTGGCTTGGAGGGCTAAGGTGGATGAAAACTTAGCTTGGAGGGCTAAGTTTGAGTCCCTGGATCGGTCTGGTGATCGATCAGGGAGTTGGCACGGTGCTCCTTCGTGGATCGGTTTGGTGACCGATCCAGCGATGGCTGATCGGTCTGGTGACCGATCAGGGAGTATGTGTTTCACTCACTGCACAGCTCCTGATCGGTCTGGTGACCGATCAGGGAGCGAACAGTGAGTTGAGTTCCCTTGCTAATCAGGTCCAGAACGGTCCGGTGACCGATCAGAGACTTAGAATTTGATTAAAGAATCACTGTTCACTCAAGCCTGATTGGTCTGGTGACCGATCAGGCAGGAGCCTGATTGGTCTGGTGACCGATCAGGCGCAGCTAGGATTTGATTAATGTTTCAGCCTGATTGGTCTGGTGACCGATTAGGCTGGAGCCTGATTGGTCTGGTGACCGATCAGGCAGGAGCCTGATTGGTCTGGTGACCGATCAGGAGTATGCAGAAGACTGTGGATCGGTCTGGTGACCGATCAGGGTCCTTCCTGATCGGTCTGGTGACCGATCAGGCGCAGAACTTTAATTCAAATACGCTGTCAGAAGCTCTGATCGCGTCTGTTTTCACTGTCGATTTTCTGATACACTGCTGATATATTTTGATATGCATTGCTAAGCCTCTGTTGGAGTGTGCAGGTGATAGCAGGTGATTCAAACACTCAAGGAGGGTCAATGGGAAGCTTTCCGTTGAGCAGGTTTGGCTGTTTCTCATTCTTAGGTTTCAACGGGCAACTGACGCAGCTGGCGACTGACGGAGGCTCAGCTGGAGAGGAAGTCTTCAGTGGACTGAGTGCTCAGGGAGGTCAGTGGGTTCAGGCTGGCTCAGTGGATGCTGATGAAGCTTGTGATAGTGAGCAAAGCTTAAGTAATGAAGCTGAGGCAGAGGAGCGGCGAGCGAGACAGACAGAAAACTTGGGAAGTTGTTGCTGGGCTGTGTTCGTGCTCTCTGTTGCTGTGTTCTTGAGCGATCTTGTTGCATTCCTGTGAGAGCTTTGTGAGCTTCCCTTCTCGAGTGTCTCGTGTGCTTAATCTTGTATTCATCTACTGAGACAGCTTGTGGAGAGGTTACTCCACCGAGAAGGAGGCGCTTACTATCCGGAGTTCACCGGGGCTTGATCTGCCGACGATCAAGGGATCGCCCACCTTACGGGCACGCCAAGGAGTAGGGGCAAGTTATCCCCGAACCTTGTACATTTCCGTCTTAGCGTTTGTTTGGTTTGAGTTTCTTTCTCTGCTTAGTTTTTTGTTCTGCATTTGCTTCCGCTGTCTAACCTTGAAGTGCAGAAGTTTGGAAACTCAAAGAAATTGTGCCTAGCTAGATTCACCCCCCTCCCCTCTCTAGCCATCTCGTTCCCAACACTTTATACTTGTGTTTTAGTATCCACTTACAACCTAATGGTTTAGTACCAGTAGGAAGGTCCAGTAATTCTCAAGTATAATTATTCATGATGGACTCGATTTCATTATTGACAGTCTCTTGCCACAATGGAGCATCTGGACTAGAGAGAGCTTCACTTAATGTTCTTGGGTCCATTTCCGATATAAAAGTCATGAAGTCTAGCCCGAACGATTTCTCAACTCTAGCTCATTTGATTTGACGTGGCTCTATGCTTTGATCGTCAATAGTCCTTTTACGACAACTAAGTTCAAAAATATCTTTTTCGTTAGAACTTCTGTTGCAATCACTTTAAATGTTTCCCTTCTTATTTGAGAATACATCTTCAAAGAATATTGTATTCTGAGATTCTATGGCTATTCCCACATGAATATCAGGAATGATTGACTTTTTAACTATGAAATGATATGCATTACTGTTATGGGCATATCTGACAAATATCGCATTGAACGTTTTAGGTCCGATCTTTACTTGCTTTAGTTTGGGTACTTCGACCTTTGCCAAGCACCCCCCCCCCACACACACTTTCAAGTATTTGTACGATGGCTCGCGGCCTTGTTGGGTACGAGATGGCTAGAGAGGGGGGAGGATGAATATAGTCAATCACTCTTTTCTTCGCACTTAGTAAGTTTTCTGCACTTAACTTATCAGTAGCACAGCGGAAGAAACAAAGGAAAATGAAGCAGTACAGTAAACGAAAACAGAAATGAAAGCAAACAAAGACAACTACCAAGATTGCTAACAAAAGGATTTACAAGGTTCGGGGATAACTTGCCCCTACTCCTTGGCGTGCCCTTAAGGTGGGCGATCCCTTGATCGTCGGCAGATCAAGCCCCGGTTTTCACCGGATATAACGCAACCTCCTTCTCGGTGGAGAAACCTCTCCACAGCGTTTCAAACAAGGATATAGAGTTAAGCTTAATGAAACACAGAGAATACTCTTACTCAGCACCCAGCAAGGACAAGAACACAGCAAGCTTATCTTGAGCTCCACCCAGCGACGATCTCACGCAAGGACTCCCTCCTTCGTGTCTTCTCACTGTCGGACTCCAAGCTCCTTGTTCTTTCCTCCCAGCACTTACGAAAGAGTTGGTTGCTTCTCGATTGCAGTCGCTTGCTCAAAGTGATGAAGACATCAGAAACACAACAAGCAAGTTGTGGAGAACACAAGGCGCGGCAAGAACACTAGTTCACAAAAAACTCTGCTTCCACGAAGCCAACTTCCGCCCTTTTGATTCTCCACACAGCACCAGGTGACAACATCCTCCGTAGCCTCCAGCTACCTCACTGCCAACGCCAGCTACCACTGAGCCCTCTCTGGTCTTCCTGAGATCCCCTCAGCCAAGCCCCAGTCTCGGCTCCAGTTTGCAACTCGGCCGTTGCAACCTGAAATGGAGAATCGGACAAACCTGCTCCAAGGAAAGCCTCCATTGACCTCTCCTTGAGTGTTTGAATCCTCCCTGTCACCTGCAGCTTAATCAGACTGTTAGAGCAGTAAATCACACAGTAAATCAAATATCAGAAGCAAACAGCAGCGAATCGGATACGATCAGACGCTCTAACCGTGTCTGACAGTGCAATTTGAATTAAAGTGATCGGTCACCGGACCGATCCAGGACTTGTGGATCGGTCACCAGACCAATCTACTGCTGTGCTGGGATTCCCAGCTCTTACGGCAACACAGCCTGATCGGTCACCGGACCGATCAGAGTGAAGCCGGATCGGTCACCAGACCGATCAGAGTGAAGCATGATCGGTCACTAAGACCGATCAGGTCTAATGAACAGTGACTTCCGGAAATTAAATACTAAGTCCCTGATCGGTCACTGGACCGATCAGGATTTGATCAGCAAGGGAACTCACTCACTATCTGCTCCTTGATCGGTCACCAGTCCGATCAGGGGCAAGGCAGCGAGGAAGCAGCCTGCTACCTGATTGGTCACCGGACCGATCAGGAGCCACATAGTAGGTTCCCAACCTCACTGTGCGCTCCCTAATCGGTCACCAGTCCGATCAGACATCGCTGGATCAGTCACCAGACCGATCCACGAAGGAGCAGCATGCCAATGTCCCTGATCGGTCACCAGACCGATCCAGGGACTCAACCCTAGCCCTCCAAGCTAGTGTTTCATCCACCTTAGCCCTCCAAGCCAAGGATTTTTCCATCTAACTCTCCAAGTTAGGAATTTACACCTAACCCTCCAAGTTAGGACTTTTCACCTAGCCCTCCAACCTAGGACTTTTCACCTAGCCCTCCAAGCTAGGACTTTTCACCCAACCCTTCCGAGTTAGAACTTCATCCAACCTAGCCCTCCAAGCTAGGCACCTGACCCTCCAAGCCAGGACTTTTCACCTAATTCTCCAGGATGGGAATTTGCACCTAACCCTCCAAGTTAGGACTTTTCACCTAAACCTCCAAGCTAGGACTTTTCACCCAACCTTCCGAATTAGGACTTTTCACCACTTGACTTCACTCACCAGGACCCGGCTTCACTCACCGGGATTTCCAACACCTGGCTTCACTCACCAGGACCCGGCTTCACTCACCGGGATTTCCAATCACCTAGCTTCACTCACCAGGACCCGACTTCACTCACCGGGATTTCCTATCACCTGGCTTCACTCACCAGGACCCGGCTTCACTCACTAGGATTTCCAATCACCTGACTTCACTCACTAGGACCCGGCTTCACTCACCGGGATTTCCAATCAGGACTTAACCACAATTAGTTCAACCAAACTTAAATCAAACCTTAAATCGATGTCAACACCAAAACAACAATCGGGCCAGACTGCATCAACAATCTCCCCATTTTTGTTGTTTGACAACCCGATTTAACTTGATTTAAGTTTAGGCATTAATGATCACTTTGAAGGCAGTTCAATTATTGTAAGGGAATCAAGATCCTCCCCCTACAATAACCCTAAACTTAATCAACCATTTCTCCCCCTTTGTCAAACATCGAAAAGGGTATGGTTATTAAGTTTAAACATACCCCCCCCTCAAACCACGGGTCTCTCCCCAAACTCAAAATAATCAAGTTATGATTTTGGAATTGCATATGAGAGGCATATACCATAAATGTATCATGGCAACAATGTATATGCATCATACAACAATAAGTGTAGATTTTTGAATTGCATATGAAAACATATACCAAATAATATCATGGTCAAGTATGTATATGTTTCATATGACAAGTAAGGAATGCATCTGTATCTGATATATAGTCCCGATTGGTCTCCGTAACCGATCAGGTTCGTTGATTACTGGATACAGAAATATTTTGATTAGTTTGGGGAGGGATCAGATTTCAGAAAAATTTTTGAACCTCTGATACGTTCCTGATCAGACTACATTGACAATTTGCATTCCGTAACAGTGAAGTAGACTCTATTAATATTCTATATTTTAGAAAAATTTCTGAAACACGACATTAAGAACAAGAGTCATGACTCAAACAAACCCTTTCTTATGAATTTGAACATTCCAACATAGGTTTGTATCAAATCAGTATTTAGGTTTTGTTTCAAGTACCACTTGAACAAATTTGTACTTCCTTAGTACCAGGATTGTACCAATGGAGGATCAAATATGTTTCAATTGTAATTGGTTTGTATCAGATTTGTTAGGAGTATGATCATCAAACTGATACAATTCAATAAAAAGAGATTGTTTTGAGGAGGTTTTGGATCAATTTGGAACGATCTGGGAGTTCCTTGATCAGAGTTAGTCTGATCGGTCACCAGACCGATCAGAACGACGACTGATCGATCACCAGACCGATCAGAGGGATCCCTGATCGGTCGGTGGACCGATCAGGTTTGACATAGAATGTTTTCTGAAACTGATCAGTTTCAGAAATAGGTTTGTTTCAACTCTTAACCTTTCCCAAACCCTTATACAATCAAATTTGATCCATTTGTTCCTAAAAGGTTCCTCTTAACCAAAAACCATCCCTCAAATCAAAATACGATACTAATAACCGATTTCCAAAACATGATCAGTTTGTATGTTTATAACATGTTTGTTCCAAACAAATTGAAATCAGGTTTGTATCAAACATTTATTCCCTAAGTTACCCATAGAAACAAGGTTTAAATCATGATTCAGAAAATCATGGTAAACTTGAGCTAGATGTTGGGGATGTATAGATATCCTAAGTCCTAGAATCTTGATTTATATTGATACAAAGAAATCACTAGCTCATAGTACTTAAGCATTGAGTCCTTGTGGGATTTTCATAAAGATTAGCACAAGCTATATGTTCATCTTGTTCTTAACCAAAATTAGCATGTCATAGATTAATGTTAATCACACACACAGTAAGATCATGGCATACTCAACTAAATTTATCTCCGAAGTATTAAATAACACTTAAGCCTAAGATATGTCACAAGTTATTGCAAATATTTTGGCTAACTTCAAGATTTACAGTGAACTACAGAGTTCAATCCTAATCATGGCATATTGAAGCTAAAACTCATGGATTGAGTTGAAAGGTCATACTTCCAAGTGTGTATTAAGGTCACGGTTCCAATTAAGTTTGTATCAAAATGAAGCATAGTATAATGTCGACAGGAAACTATTCATGCTCCTTTGATTACAATGAATTCATCATCATATATTTGTACTTTACTAATAAGAAAATTCACAAACATGTATCTATTTAACTATGGATCACAAAACCATGATGTTGTCTAAATTTATGAAATGTAGGCAATTCCAAAGAAAAACCTAATTTTAGACCTCTTGTTGTGATGAATGATAGTTCATCTCAATTCATGGGTTTGGAGCACCCAATATCAACCTCCCATGTTGATAGATGCTCCCCCTCAAATAATGCTTATACAATTCTAAAGATAGAAGTTTTAGGTACCCAAATTTTGGGACCTAATGCATCAACAATGAGGGACTTTGGCACCCATGCCTCAGTCATTTTCTTTTTGGCTTTTTGAACCCTAGAATCATCTTGTGATCTAAATTGGGTTCTTGACATTAATGATACAAAGGTTGGTTCCTTAGGTCGGTAACCGATACCGGCCTTATTGTAAATCGCCCTTTGGGAATTTAAGATCATGTCTAATGTTTTAGATCTAGTTGAAAACTTCTCAAGAATATTCTTGAGTTTTTCAACTTCACTCCTCAAGATCCTATTGTCATCCTCAAGATTTTTATCATGCAAATTATCAAGATCCTCATCCTTAGAGGATTCCTCATGGAAATCATTAATATCCTCCACCCTAGAGGATTTCAATTCTTCTACTTCCAATTTCAACAATTTAACTTTGTTCTTGGATTTTTTAAGCAACCTAGCTAGACATGCAATGGTTCTATAACACTTATCTAGCTCGGGAGAGATTACGTCTTCATCATCCGAAGATGATGAAGGCGCGGTTCAGGAGCTTGATTCGTCTCCACTCTCCTCTTCATTTGAATCCTCTATGGCCAGGAGGGCAAAGTTAGGAGTGTTCTTCTCCTCCTCTTCTTCGGATGAACTAGAGGACGATTCATCCCATGTGGCCCTCAAGGCCTTCCTTTTCTTCTTTGGTTTATCCTTCTTCTTCTTTAACTTTGGGCATTCATCCTTGTAATGTCCTTTCTTGCTACATTCATAACAAGTAACATTAGACTTATCAATTTTAAATTTACTTTGGTTACCTTTACCCTTGAAGCTCCGGCTCTTCCTCATCATTCTTCTAACAAAGTTTGTCATCTCGGAGGAAGAAGACCAGCTGCCCTCCTCCTCGGATTCGGACTCGGATGAGGATGAAGATGAAGATGAAGATGAAGGGACTTCCTTCTTCTTCTTCTTCCCCTTCTTCTTCTTCTTGTTGTCACCTGCCACTAAAGCAATACTTTTCTCTTTTGAACTTTTGTTAGAGATCTTATGTAGTTCCATTTCACAAAATAGATCTTCTAACTTAACAAAAGATAAATCCTTGGAAACCTTGTAAGCATCCACCATGGATGACCACAAGGCGTTCCTAGAAAAAGCTTTGAGGACATACCTTATAAGATCTCGGTTCTCAACCTTCTCATTGATGGAGTGTAGACCATTTAGGATCTCCTTGAATCGTCCATGGAGTATACTTACAGTTTCTTCCTCTCTCATGGACAGATTTTGGAGTTGGCTGAGAAGGAGGTCCTTCTTGGCAGTCCGGGTGTCTTGAGTTCCTTCATGGAGCTCAATGATCTTGCTCCATAGATCTTTAGCACTTGTGAAGGGACCAACCTTGATTAGTTGGTCCTTGGTCAACCCGCATTGCAAAGTTACCACCGCTTTCGCATCGGCTTCACCTCTCCAGATTTGATCTGCCGACCAACTTGAGAAGCCCATCTCTTTTCCCTCAGCATCTTTAGGAGTAGAAAAACCTTCCTTGACAGCAAACCACATGCTGAGGTTGGTTTTTAGGTAAAACTCCATCTTCAACCTCCAATATGGAAAATCAGTGCCTTCAAAGAGTGGAGGTCGGCTGGTGCTAAACCCTTCTCTTCCCACGGCCATCTTTGTTAGCTCTCGGATGTTAAGCCGTTGAAGTAGAGCCCCAAGCTCTGATACCACTTGTTGGGTACGAGATGGCTAGAGAGGGGGGGATGAATATAGCCAATCACTCTTTTCTTCGCACTTAGTAAGTTTTCTGCACTTAACTTATCAGTAGCACAGCGGAAGAAACAAAGGAAAATGAAGCAGTGCAGTAAACGAAAACAGAAATGAAAGCAAACAAAGACAACTACCAAGATTGCTAACAAGAGGGTTTACAAGGTTCGGGGATAACTTGCCCTTACTCCTTGGTGTGCCCTTAAGGTAGGCGATCCCTTGATCGTCGGCAGATCAAGCCCCGGTTTTCACCGGATATAACACAACCTCCTTCTCGATGGAGAAACCTCTCCACAGCGTTTCAAACAAGGATATAGAGTTAAGCTTAATGAAACACAGAGAATACTCTTACTCAGCACCCAGCAAGGACAAGAACACAGCAAGCTTATCTTGAGCTCCACCCAGTGACGATCTCACGCAAGGACTCCCTCCTTCGTGTCTTCTCACTATCGGACTCCAAGCTCCTTGTTCTTTCCTCCCAACACTTACGAAAGAGTTGGTTGCTTCTCGATTGCAGTTGCTTGCTCAAAGTGATGAAGACTTCAGAAACACAGCAAGCAAGTTGTGGAGAACACAAGGCGCGGCAAGAACACTAGTTCACAAAAAACTCTGCTTTCACGAAGCCAACTTCCGCCCTTTTGATTCTCCACACAGCACCAGGTGACAACATCCTCCGTAGCCTCCAGCTACCTCACTGCCAACGCCAACTACCACTGAGCCCTCTCTAGTCTTCCTGAGATCCCCTCAGCCAAGCCCCAGTCTCGGCTCAGTCTGCAGCTCGGCCGTTGCAACCTGAAATGGAGAATTGGACAAACCTACTTCAAGGAAAGCCTCCATTGACCTCTCCTTGAGTGTTTGAATCCTCCCCTGTCACCTGCAGCTTAATTAGACTGTTAGAGCAGTAAATCACACAGTAAATCAAATATCAGAGGCAAGCAGCAGCGAATCGGATACGATCAGACGCTCTGACCGCGTCTAACAGTGCAATTTGAATTAAAGTGATCGGTCACCGAACCGATCCAGGACTTGTGGATCGGTCACCAGACCGATCTACTGCTGTGTTGGGATTCCCAGCTCTTACGGTAACACAGCCTGATCGGTCACCGGACCGATCAGAGTGAAGCCTGATCGGTCACCAGACCGATCAGAGTGAAGCCTAATCGGTCACTCAAACCGATCAGGTCTAATGAACAGTGACTTCCGGAAATTAAATATTAAGTCCCTGATCGGTCACCGGACCGATCAGGATTTGATCAGCAAGGGAACTCACTCACTATCTGCTCCCTGATCGGTCACCAGTCCGATCAGGGGCAAGGCAGCGAGGAAGCAGCCTGCTCCCTGATTAGTCACCGGACCGATCAGGAGCCACACAATAGGTTCCCAACCTCACTGTGCGCTCCCTGATCGGTCACCAGTCCGATCAGACATCGCTGGATCGGTCACCAGACCGATCCACGAAGGAGCAGCGTGCCAATGTCCCTAATCGGTCACCAGACCGATCCAGGGACTCAACCCTAGCCCTCCAAGCTAGTGTTTCATCCACCATAGCCCTCCAAGCCAAGGATTTTTCCATCTAACTCTCCAAGTTGGGAATTTGCACCTAACCCTCCAAGTTAAGACTTTTCACCTAACCCTCCAAGCTAGGACTTTTCACCTAACCCTCCAAGCTAAGACTTTTCACCCAACCCTTCCGAGTTAGAACTTCATCCAACCTAGCCCTCCAAGCTAGGCACCTGACCCTCCAAGACAGGACTTTTCACCTAATTCTCCAGGATGGGAATTTGCACCTAACCCTCCAAGTTAGGACTTTTCACCTAAACCTCCAAGCTAGGACTTTTCACCCAACCTTCTGAATTAGGTCTTTTCACCACTTGGGTTCACTCACCAGGACCCGACTTCACTCACCGGGATTTCCAACACCTGGCTTCACTCACCAGGACCCGGCATCACTCACTGGGATTTCCAACACCTGGCTTCACTCACCAGGACCCGGCTTCACTCACCGGGATTTCCAATCACCTGGCTTCACTCACCAGGACCCGGCTTCACTCACTGGGATTTCCAATCACCTGGCTTCACTCACTAGGACCCGGCTTCACTCACCAGGACCCGGCTTCACTCACCGGGATTTCCAATCACCTGGCTTCACTCACCAGGACCCGGCTTCACTCACTGGGATTTCCAATCACCTGGCTTCACTCACTAGGACCCGGCTTCACTCACCAGGATTTCCAATCAGGACTTAACCAAAATTAGTTCAACCAAACTTAAATCAAACCTTAAATCGATGTCAACACCAAAACAACAATTGGGCCAGACTGCATCAACAGGCCTTTCCATAGTACATATGTCGTTTTATCATTTTTCTTATGAGGGATTTTATTGAGAATGTGATTTGCTGATAATATAGCTTCTTCCCACATGTTCTGGGGTAAGCCTGAATTTATCAACAAGGCATTCATCATTTCCTTTAGTGTTCAATTTTTATGTTCGACAACACTATTTAATTGAGGCGAGTATGGTGTTGTTGTCTGATGGATAATGCCAGATTCCGAACAAAATTCATCAAACGGTGTACAATATTCTTCACCTCTATCGTTACGAATTATTTTAATTTGTTTATCAAGTTGATTCTCAATTTCTGTTTTATAAATCCTGAAAGCCTCTAAGGCTTCATCTTTTCTTCTTAAAAGAAAAACATCACAGAACCTCTTGCAGTCATCGATAAAAGTAATAAAATACTTTTTACCTCTTCTAGTTTGCACGAATTTTAAGTCATATAAATCACTATGTATCAATTCTATAGGAGTCATTGACTTGTGTGTTTCATCAACATTGACAATTTGTAATAAATTTAATTTGACGATACATTTTAGAGTATTATTATTAACATGTCCAAATCGATCATGCCATAAATTAAAACACTCAACAATGTAGATGAAAGCTTTTATTTTATTACTATCAAATTCACGGTGTACAGTCATTATAATTACTTTGAACAGACTCTGTTCTAAATATCGCTTACCTACAAAGACACCATTCTTCGTAAGTACAAAGTTGTTTGACTGGAACACTAGTCTAAAGCCGGCCTTGACAAGTGCCGATCCAGAAACTAGGTTCTTCCTAATGTTAGGAACGTGGAGCACATCAATGAGTGTTAACTCCTTCCCAAATATTATCTTCAGGATAACTTTCCCGAGTCTGACAATCGATGATCTAGTGGAATTGCATATATAGACCTTTCTTCCACTTATTGGAGTATACTTAGAGAACATCGTCTTATCAGAACAAATATGACATGTTGCTCCAGTATCGATCCGCCACTGCTTCAGGTTGTCCACCATTGTGTTGGCTTCAAACACGACCAAAGTGATATCCAGTTCTGAACAATTGGGGAGGTTGTCATCAGAAGTTGCAACATGGTTCGCAGCATCCTTCTGACTCTTGGTTGGTTTCTTCGGGCGTCTACAATCTTTGGACATGCACCCTGGCTTTCCACAGTTGTAACACGTGCCCTTGAATTTCTTGCCTTGAGCCTTCTTTTTGAATTGCTTCAACTTCTTGGCATTTGGCTCAACCAAGTTGGACATCTCGTTGATAGCCCGCTTCGTTCCACTAGAGTCAGATAGCTTTCGATTATCCTCCTCTATTCGTAGCCTCAGGATCAGGTCTTCAAGTCTCATCTCCTTTTACTTGTGCTTAAGGTAAATTTTGAAATCCTTCCATGACAGAGGGAGTTTCTCAATTATCGCGGTTACATTGAACGACTCGCTCAACTTCATGCCTTCGGCATCCAGATCATGAAGTATTAGTTACATGTCTTGGACTTGAGACGTTACGCTCTTGGAATCCACCATCTTGAAATCCAAAAATTGGCTGACGATGAATTTCTTCAATCCAACGTTTTTGATTTTGTATTTCTTTTCTAGTGATTTCCATAGAAATTTTGTCGTCTCTATCGGACTATATACATTATACAACGTGTCATCCAATACGTTGAGAATGTAGTTGCGGCACAGAAAATCTCCATGCGACCATGCATCGCATGCAACCTTGCTGTTGGAATCACCTTCCTTGGTGGCTGGAGGGTCTTCACGGAAAAATCATACGAGATTTAGTGTTGTCAGATAGAACAATATCTTCTACTACGATCATTTGAAGTCGGCTATGTTGTATTTCTCTGGCTTCTCTCCGTGCGGAATGTTGGTCGGAACGTTGATAATTACCATTTTGCTAATCAAATAAGGCTCTCAAATTCATGTTTTGATCTCTTTTATATGCTTAATCTTGTATTTACACTAGGTTCCATGAGTTAATTCTATTTTTGGTTTTGGATGCAAATCATTGTATATTTGAGATGTTTTGACATTAAAATTTGAATCTAATTTTGTAGGCTTTGAATGATCATGGGCCTAGATCAGATTGGATCGAGTTTGAGTTGGAATTGGATTCAGATCAAGACGATCAAGCATTGGAAGAATGTGGGTTGTCCAATCAAAAAACGGTGAGATCTGAGTCATCTATCAGCTTCTGATCAATCCGAGCTCAAGATAGAGTTAATCAAGACCATAGATCATGATCTGAAGCTTTGGTCTCAATTAGAAGCCATCTGACCGTTGGATCAAGCTCAAGAGGAGTCTAAGCCATTCATTCAAAAGGAAGGGAGATCTGAGCCATCCGTTGTAAATCTGATCGATCCAAGCTGAGGAGGAGCAGATCCTGACCATTGATGGAGATCTGGAAGGTTTGGACTCAATACAAGTTGATCTGACCGTTGGATGAGGCGAGGATCCATTCAATTTCAAATGGGATTAATTAAAACAGAACTTTTCCGCCAAGCTCGGTCTTCGCAAATTCTATTTTTTTTTCTTCTCTATTCTTCGTCGTTTCTTCATCGTTTTCTTCTCTGATCACGCGCGACCAACATCAGATCCGTTGTTTTCAAGATTTCAAATCATCGAGGTAGTTTTCTTGTTCAGTTTGCTAACCAAAATCTCGCAGTTGAAGGAGCTCAGGTGAGGGTTTCGCCCGAACCTCTGTCCACTGATCTATTCTGTTGATCGCTGGTTTTCTCATCAAGCGGAGCAATCAGAGCATTTAGAGGGGTTCTCCGAAGTGATCTGAGAGTGTCTGAGGGAGATCAACACTCAGCGTTTCAAGGAGGAGATCGTGGAGTTTTTTAGCAATTGATCGTTCACCGCGATCGGACAGACACGCTTCTGATCGGTCTGAGTGACTGATCAGAAAAGGTCCTGATCGGTCCCGTGACCAATCAGGAAGAGCAGTTCACCCCATCCCATTGCAAATTGATCAAATTAAGGAGGTTTTCTTCATTGGTTTTTAAGCTGGAGGGTTTCTAGCTCAGCTTTTGTGTGACGGCAAAGGGAAGTCTTGACAATGAACTGATTTGATGTTCAATTTAGGATTATTTTGGTTCTAAACACTTATTTCTTCAAGTTGTCTTAGTTTGTTTCCAACTACACTTCAAGTCAAGTTTCTTAAGTATTGTTTTGTTCTAGTTTTAACATTTCTGCAATTATTTCCCTGCATTCAAGTTTAGTTCATAAAGTTTCAATTCCATAGTTTTGAATTTAATTGCTCAGTTGTCAAATAGGTTAAATATAGTTTTTGCAATTTGCTAATTCGTCTCTGCTTTAGTTGAGTTCATTTTGTTTCAACTATATTTTCATTTCTTATTGCAAAACAAACCCCCATTTCAATTTGAAAACCCAAAACATATCAAACGACACATTCAAGCTTGAATTAAACACTCTTAACTAGTTCTTGGAAAAATACAACTTGAAGCCCTTGTACTACATTTAATTTTGTGAGCTAAGAGTTTCAACTTATAAATATATAAATTTGAGGCTCATTTGTGACACTTGTTATTGGGCAACCATCAAACGTCCTTGGTGGCTGGAGGGTCTTCACGGAAAAATTGTACGAAATTTAGTGTTGTCAGATAGAACATTTTCTACTGCCATCATTTGAAGTCGGCTATGTTGAATTTTTCTGGCTTCTCTCCGTGCGGAACGTTGGTCGGAATGTCGTTGATCAATGTTATATTAGTTTGCAAAATATCATTTTATGATTGTTGGTTGTGAGTTCCGGGGTTGCTGCCGGGAGAATGCAAATTGATATGATATCTCGTCGAGGTTAGTGTTCAACACTATCTCCGTAAAACGATATTGCTTCACTACAGGTGCTCACAGATAGTAGCAATTTGTTTCCCAAGATACAACGATGATCTCTCAAAATAGCAGCACTATAAATTTCAAGACCAGCGAACATTCTCTTAGGCTTTTTGGACTCTGGATGTACAAGATAAGATGTATGCTAATGAACTTTGGATGATTGAATAAATGAATCCAGCATCTAAGTGACTATTTATACAAGGGAAGTGGTGAGGTACCCTTTACTGAGTGAATGTGGCCTTTGGTTTAGAATTGATCTGGGTTATCAGATCTGGATGGTTGTAGCCCTTCAGATAACCCCTTTGATCTCAGTCATCAGATCTGGATAGTTGTAGCCCTTCAGATCTCCTTTTGATCTCAGCCGCCAGATTCGATCTAACACTTCAGATCAAGTTTCATCACTAACGGTCAAATCGCGACTCTTCGCGATCAACGCTCCAGATCGCGTCACTTGCGATCCAACATCCCTCTTCAATCCAACAGTTGTCATTCGTTCACCCTGTTAGCAGTTTAGTCATCTCTCCTCCTACCTGAGTTTCAGGTAGGCACTTCCTGACACATCACCCGAGTGTCACATCACCTGGAGTTAAATTTAAGCTCCTCAATGCTCCTCGCGACGATGCGTACATGCAAAGTGCTCATTTCGCGCGTGCGCACGTGCCCGCATGGTGGGTGGTGAGCTCGCAGGTGCGAGCACCTACTCACCTGTTAAAAGAGACTACCAGTGTTTTTTTCTCTTTTTTTTAACTCCATTAACTCAGGAACATATATAAGGAAGCAAACATCTTCGGAAATTTCAGATGTGAGACTAATCCCCATCTATTACCTTCTATGCCAATATTGGGTTGATTTTAAATAATTAGTTTCACATTCATCCGTAATCGATTTTGAGCAAATTAATAGTCTAGATTCATCTATGCGAAACGTAGATTTCGTTTTTGAAGTCAATTCTGACTTTCATCGATTGATGATATCTCGATATTCCCTTACAAAATCATACTTGGTCTTTTTAAGACTCAAATATCCAACACTATTTTTTACGGTAGGGTGATGGGTATATCTTGACCATCAGGTGGACTTTTTTTTTTTGTAGAAGATTGATGCATATCAAATGTTAGGTTGCAAATAATCAAATATATTCATTTTTATTAAATTTATTTACTATAATTTTATTGACCAATTATAACATTATTGTCCTGGTAGAATTTATATTATTTTTTAATATTTCACAAATAATTTAAAATTGTAAGACTTGTAAATTTTATACAATATTTTTATGCATTTTAATTTTTTAAAATCATTTACAATGAAAAAGTTAGATAAATTATTAAGTAAATTTATTCATAAGTTTGTCTTATGAATATTAATAAACAAAATTTATTAATTATTAAAAATTTTATTTTATATAAATAAATTTTTATTAAACAGATCCAAAGCGATGGATTTCATGTGAGCTAATGGGCTTCAAATTCCGATGCTATTTTGTTAGGCCCAACCCAAATTTTTTAAATATTAGTTTCTTGTATCACATGGGAGTTACTCATAAATCATCTCTAATAATCTATCTATTAAGTTAATTAGTGAATTTCTTTTTGTTTGCGTGTTAAAAGATTAAAAAATGATTATATTATATTTTCGAAGAGTTTTACTCGTAAACATTGACTTAATGACTAGTTTACTTTGAAAGATGAATCATGATAAGAATTCGTCATCTTAAAAAGTAACTACGCATCAATAATACAAGGGATTATTGCCCGCTCTCCCTTATACATTAATTATTATTCACGTTAGTAATTTTCGTGATTTATCTTATCTATATTAGTCCTGAAACAGATTGATACGAGCATTTGAACGAGCGAATCATTCTTTATCGCCAATAATATAGGGGATAAATGAGCGCCCAATTGACCATGATGGAAGAAAAGAATTAATTTTTGATGTATTCATATTTGTATAGAAAAAAATCTCTCTCATACCCTAATTATTTGGACAATCAATAATAGGTTGATCTTATCATTTACCTTTGCATATATAATTTGAGTTGTGCAGATGCCCTTGGAGGAAAAAAAAAATCCCTCTCACCCCTAATCACTTGGGAAGTCAGCTATAAGTTATCCTCATGATTTACCATTCACATAACCTGGGACGAGTTTTGAGAGACGCTTAGAATGAGCGTAATAAATTTTTGTTATAATAGTGCAAGCTAATTGTCCTACCACCCCTATTCACTTATCGATCAACTATAAGTTGATTCATGAATTTATTTTCCTTCACATAATTTAGGAGTGTTCTATAAAGAATACTTGGGGTGAGCATAATCACCTTTTAGCTACAATAATATAAGTTAATTGGCCCTAGAATATTGGTGTAATGGTTAACGCTCCAACGTATAACCAAAGGAAAAGTTTGAGTCTCAACTCTTGCACATTGTAGGGGATTTTTTCCTCCAAAAAATTTCCGCAAGATTGCGTTAGTCACCTGCAGGATTAATTGGGTTTGTTGAGCTATAACATAGTGTCAATTAATAATAATAATGCAATCTAATTGCCTCGACCACCTTCTCAATTCCCCAAGCATTCATCGAGTCCCAGGTTCGACAAATTAATAAATGAATTTTCTTTAATTAGCACTTGACCTATGAATACTGAATTGATATGCTAGATACTCTGATTAAAAATAATTTTTTTATATATAATTGATTGATAATCTCTAAAATTAATCGAGTTAAACTAAATAATAATGTCAATTAAAAATAATAATAGAAATTAATTATTGCCGGATAATATCGGTCCATGTATCTTTGGGGCCCAAATATCATCCAAGCTAATTATTGGCTGTCAATGTCGGTCCATGTACTATCTTTCTCTATGGGCCCCAACAATAATGCAAGCTAATTATTGATTGTCAATAATGCAACAATAAAGCAAGCTAATTATTGACGGTCAATGTCGACCCATTTGCAAGGCAGGTACGCTCTATGTTTGTGGGGCCCGTGACAAGCAGCCTGTTGAATGAGTTCACTGTAACGCAAATTACTCTTTTTTTAACGTAAAAAATATTAGAGATGTGTTTACTTCGAAGGAAGAAAAAATATAAGTGGAATTTACATCATTTTCGTATAACACGTTTCGGATAAGAAAATTGTTAAATAAATGGATTGATATGTATTAATGTAATTATAAATCATGACTATCTCTATGTATTTATTCATTAGAATCAATTAAAGGTTATAAAGTCATTGAGTTTTCGTAACTGTTAAAGAGATTAAATTATTTTATTTACTTTTTTATGATGGCAGAAAAGAATATGTGAACACTAAAAAATAATTCTGTTAGACGAATCATGAGGATATTCGTTGTCTGAACAAAAATCAAATAATAATAATAATAATAAAAATCAAACAAAATGAATCAGAAGGATAAGAATTTCATGAGAACTGAAATTTATGTAATCGGAACTCTTTAGGTCAAATCAGTAGATTTTGACTAAAACCCATTGATTGACCTAGAGAGCTCTGATTTCATAAATTTCAATTTTCATGGTTTTCTAAGGTTACAAGGACTTCAAATATGTTATCCATTGTTTATTTCGAATTTCCTAAGTGTTAAAATATAATAAGGAAGAATTGAGAAAAAACCCCACATTAGGCTTGTTGGTCTCAATATGAATTATATCAGGCCCAACGGGCCAAATGTGAAAGAGTTCACCCTTTCGCTAGACTTTAATCAACAAGAATGAAAATACTAGGCTGATTTATGGGTAAATTTGCTTTAACTCCCCATTTCTAAACTTATATTTGCATGCAATCCCTACCCAAACTTTTATTTACATGCAGTCCCTGATGGGATTGACAAGACAACTTTGTGAGTATTATTTGAAGAAAGTTGAGTATAAAAATTAGAAAATTGAGTATAT
Source organism: Boesenbergia rotunda (assembly GCA_024364735.1). Classification (NCBI taxonomy): domain Eukaryota; kingdom Viridiplantae; phylum Streptophyta; class Magnoliopsida; order Zingiberales; family Zingiberaceae; genus Boesenbergia; species Boesenbergia rotunda. The sequence goes on from JAGFNQ010002127.1 coordinate 183,343, forward strand.
AAGGTTCCATCCACCACATCAAGACACTGCATACTCAATTTTCACTCTTTTATACTCACTTTTCATTCTTTTATACTTATTTTTCACTGATGTATACTCAATTTTCACTCTTTTATACTCAATCCATTAGGGAGTTAACACAAAGAAAAATGCAAATGAGGACCGAATGTAAAGTTTGACTTGTCATTAAGGATTTAAAGCAAATTTACCGCTGATTTATCTCGATATAAATCTCACTCGAATGAAATTGACCACCTTCTAGGTCAAATGTGACCCGTCATTAAATTGATGTGCTTTTAGATTTTATTCAAATAAATGAGAAAGAACAATTGAAAAATTATTCTTTCCTTTACTCTCCTTGCTGGGAGGACTAACACAAACCTTGCAATTCGAATTTAAATTAGTGTCAAGTTTTTCTCTAACAATAAATTTGATTTCATTTCATTTTTGTCGAATTTAAATTATATATATATATATATATATAAGTATTAATTTAAAGTAAAGTTGGCTTAGATTCACATTAATTTAATTTGATTTAAATTAGTGTCAAGTCTTTCTAGTTTGGAACCGGCGTCAGGCAGCATCGGTTACATTAAGATGTAAATAAGCCGAGTCAATCCTAAATTATTGGGTCTCGATTTAAAAAATAATTTATTTGAAATCGATCGATCAAGCTAACGAGTAGAATTTGAGTTCGATTTTGAACTCAAAAATATTATCAAATGGAGCTCGACCTTAACGATATTTGAATCGTCAGCTCACAAGCAAGTTTGTTTAGAGACTCGTAAGCGTGTTTGTTAATAGGCTCATGAATATATTTGTTAGAAGATTCATTTATCTTTTATATATATATATATATATATATATATAATTAAATATCACATGAATAACAAATATAATAATATATTATTAAGTATTAAAGTTACTTATTTTAAACGAGCACGAATTAAACTCGTTTAATTTTTAAATGAATTTTTTTTAATCAAATTCGAACCGAGCTCGAACTATTTAATTTTATTACGAGTCGAATTCGAGCTTAAAAATCAAAGTTCAAATCGAACTCAAGTTTGAGTTAGAACTTAAAAATAACGAATCGAGTCCGAACTCGAATTTCTTATATCCGACTCAATTCGTTTCGCCATAAACAATTTGCCCTCTTCATTAGACGGCCATGGGGCTCATAAATAAATTACAAGTGGACGATATCTTTTCATATTATTTTTAGTACTTTTTAGTATTTTAATATTTAAAATATTTTTTTTTGTATTTTTGATACCTTATAATTTTTATTTTTATATTTTTATATTTTGGGTTTGTTCACTAATTTTAGTATAGTAAATTAGTTGAGAATTTTTTTAATTTTTGCAAGAATTTTTTTCTTTATAAATTAGGGTTTGAATTTGTATAAAGATTTTGTTAATTGATGTAAACAGTTGGTTTTATTAATAATATTTTTAACAATATTATTAGTTTTTATTTTTTTATATACTTTTTAAATTAATAAATTATAAAATTTATTTTTAATATTCATATATAAATCAATGAAAACTCAGGACGAGGCCTAGTTGTAAGCCAGTGGATTACAAACTCGTGGCCTAGCTGTAAGTCAGCAGAAATATCTCATATTTCAATCAAGAAGTTTATTAGATAAATAGATTTACATGTATTACTCCCCACTTACCAAGTCAATTTTACATGCAATCCCTACCCAAACATTTCTTTGCATGCAATCTCTGATGTGATATTTGGTGAGTATTATTTGAAGAAAATTATGTATAAAAGTTAGAAAACTGAATATGGCAGTTTGCATTCACCACATCAATAACCCTGTACTCAATTTTCACTCTTTTATACTCAAGTTTTACTCTTTTATACTCAGTTTTCACTGATGTATACTCAATTTTTACCCTTTTATACTCAGTTCTATTAGGGAGCAAAAACAAATAAAAATTTGTGTGAGGAGTGAATGTAAAATTTGATTCCCCATTAAAGATTTAAAGCAACTTTATCGTTAATTTAATGATATATATATTTGTTTATTCATTAGAAGCAATTTGTCCTAACTGTGTGAGAGATTAAATTATTTCATTTAATTTTTTATGATGGTAGAAAATAATATGTAAAGATTAAATTGTGTGTTTTTTAAATTTTTATATCGAGTAAAACAGAATTAAATACTCTTACTTTCCTCTCCTATCCTGCACAGAGTACACTGCAGCTCTTTATAAGAAAAGGTTTCACAGCCACTGAAAGAAGGCAAAAGAGGGCAGCAAGAAAGATGGCTTTGCTTACAGCTATAGGCCCTATGCTGATCAGAAACGCCTTCGAAATGATAGCCGACGAAGCGCAGAGTATATGCACTGGGCTACTGCTGCAGCAAAGAATTCCACCTTTATACCAGATTCACCGTCGAGTGGCTCAAATCACCAACATCGACTTCAAATTACTCGAAGCGTGGATCAAAGACTCTAATCGGTCGACTGCTGCTGCTTTGATCGAACAGGTGACATGCATCATTTCCTTTACTTTTATGATTTAATTTATTGTACTGCTTGTTGGGATCGAACAGCTGCTGGCCATAAAACTAACACTTATAAATATTTCATGAATTAATTGTACGTGTATTTCTTAATTAGGCGAGGGAGGTAGCCTTCAAGATAGAAGACATCCTCGATGAATACCGCTATCTGGTTGGAAGGCAACCGAAAAGGACATGGAAGAATTGTTATCTCATGGCATCGTCCAGTCGTGCTAAGGCTTGGAGTGGTTTTTATTCTCAATTAGAAAAGACGGAGAGAGATCTTTCTGAACTACGTTCAAGAATGAGAGATCGATATGGTTTAACAATAAATCGCAACGAGGATTCAGAAAGAGACGGCAACGAGGATTCAGAAAGAGACACACATTATTATCGAGATTACTCACCTGTGTTCATTGATGAAAATGCTATAGTGGGGATCGAAAAAAATACATCTAAGTTGGTTTCATGGCTGACTAATGCTGATACTTGCAGGAATATGACAGCAATTGCAGTATGGGGAATGGGTGGTCATGGAAAAACTACTCTCGTCTCAAATGTCTATCGCAATGAAATTGTGAAGAGTCACTTTGATTGTCAGGTATGGGTTACAATCTCACAAACTTATAGTGTGGAAGTACTCCTAAGAATAATGATCCAGGAAATCTTCAAGGGAAACAGAGAACCTGTCCCAAATGGTATCACTGCCATGCACGGATTAGAGTTATTTGACATCATTAAAGAAAGTTTGCAGCGAAAGAAATATATAATTGTGTTAGATGATGCTTGGCATGTAGACTTGTGTAAAGATATTACTCGCATTTTTATTGATAGCGACAATGGAAGTAGACTTGTTGTTACCACCAGAATGCATGAAGTAGCATTAAGGATAGCAAAGAAAGAACATATAATAGAGCTGCAACGACTTAATGAAGAAGATGCATGGACTTTGTTTCGCAGGAAGGCATTCAGAAATGGGAACACTATTGCTTGTCCAGAGCATGAGGATTACGCTCGTAATATTTTGAACAAGTGTCAAGGCTCACCATTAGCTATTGCTGTAATTGGCAGTTTATTATCAACCAAGGAAAAGAGTGAAAGTGGATGGAGGGATGCCCATGATGGTCTTCATTCGGAGTTTGAAAAAAAACCTTCGGTTGATGCATTGGAGAGTATTCTTAACTTTAGCTTCAATGATTTGCCTGAATGCCTAAAGAATTGTTTTTTATATTGTAGCATCTTGCCCAAAGATTATCTAATAAAAAGGAAGAAATTAATCCGATTGTGGGTAGCTGAACGATTCGTGGAGTTAAAGAGCTATCACAAATCGTTGGAAGAGGAGGCTGATGACTATCTAGCTGAACTTGTGGATCGGTCCATGCTTCAGGTGGTGCGGAGAAATCATGTTGGGAGGCCGAAGGGTTTCAAAATGCATGACATTATAAAAGAGGTAACACTGGCAAGATCTAGAAAGGAAAAATTTTCCATGATTCTTAATGGTCCACAATTAGTTTTGGACGATCAAACTCGTCGGCTTTCCATCCAAACAAATGATGAATCCTTTGATTTAAATTTGAACATGAGCCTTCCAAGACTTCGCTCTTTTACCGTGTTTTCTACTTCCAATTTTAGTTCTGGTTCCTTAAGAGCAGTCTTGATCAGTTTCAAATTGTTGAGGGTGTTGGAGCTGGAAAAAGTTGGAATCTCCAACTTACCAAATGAAATTTCAGCCTTGTTTAACCTTCATTATTTGGGTTTGAGGGGTACAAAAGTAGTACAACTTCCCAACAATATCCAACAGCTCCAACTTTTGCAAACACTCGACCTCCGTGATTCCAAAATAGTGAAGCTCTCACAAGGTGTGGCAAAATTGAAGCGACTTCGGCACCTCTTTGTGACCGATATTGAAGTTGACTTTGGGGGATCAATTGTAGTTGGCTGTGTTCCAACTCATGCAAGGGCATGGCAGTGGGAGAACCTACAAACTCTGAAATATGTTAAAGCAAACGAGAAGCTTGTTCAACGATTGGCAGACCTGACAGAGCTCCGAACATTAAAAGTTAAGGAGGTGAAACAAGCCCATTGTCCTCAGCTCTGCATCTCATTGACTAAGATGAGCAACCTTCGTTGTTTAGAGTTGTATGCGAGAATTGAAGAACAACTCAACTTTGAAATGTTAAGAGTTCCACCTTCTTCACTTGAGAAGTTGGATCTGATGGGGAGATTATTTGAAAGACAAATGCCTGAATTTATTTGTTCTTGTACAAAACTCACACGTGTGACACTGGTTCTATCTCAGCTAATCGAAGATCCACTTCCTTCACTCGGACAATTGCATTGGCTAGAGGAGTTAAGATTGTGGGATGATGCATATGACGGCGAACTGTTGCACTTTAGAACAGGTTGGTTTCCTAGACTTAAGGTGCTTTGTTTGAAAGACTTGAAGAATTTAAAGTGTATTGATATAGACGAAGATGCATTGCCATATTTACAAGAGATATTAATCTGCCATCTTAGACAATTAGAGGTCATTCTTGGCATCCGTTTTCTCACCCGTCTCCAAAGTGTCACTCTGGATGATATGCATGAGCTGTTCGTGGGAAAATTAAAGGAGGAGCTTAGACATATTCCAAATATAATTATCGTGTAAATCAGAAATTAAAATATCTTTTCATATTTATTTACGTATTAAATAGCCCTAAAAGGGCATGAGAAAAAATTGAAGGGCAATATTATGGAGTCTTTGTCTTATGTATATGTTTTGCAATATTATAAAGTCAATTATTGACTTGCTTGCTGTGATTTTTTTTATAAAAAAATAGTCTCGTATTCTATTGACTCTTCTCTATCAAACTATAAAATTAGAAATTATTTATATTGAATAGTAACAAGAGAATTAGTTCAATAGTATATAAAATAATCTATGTTAAATACATGAAATTTGAGGGGTTAAATGCACAGAGACCGGAAATTAACGAGCTTGGTTTTGAATAGCCAGAGTTGAAGGGTTTATTTGCAAAACTTTCACCAAACTTACAAAAATTTTCGCAGACTGCCACAGGCCCGATTGCATTGCCGAAATCCTCTCCTTCTTCCCTCTCTCGCCCGACGCCATTCGAGACCCATCACCGGCCCTTCTTCAGCACCAATCGCTGTCTTCGCTCTCCCCTCTCTTCTCCTACTCTCGATCCTCCCTACCGAAGGCTCAGGGAGGCAAGGATTGGCGAGTCTCCCTCCTCATATACGTTGGTGTCGTGCCCTACCCTAGCTCCGATTGCCGCCTTACTATTGGACATGACAGCGCTGCCCCAATTCTCCCTTCCTTTTCCGATCTATTTAGAGCGACCGAAGCTGACCCCGTCAGCTCGTGAGTGTCGCACCTTTCCAGATGGGTTGAGCCAGCCAAAGGATCAGCGCCGTTTGTGATGATAGTTGCCGGTCTCTGCCTCCACCTTCGGCCACTGGAGTCCTCGCGAGTCTTGTGCTTCTAGTCAGAGTGACCAACTTCTCGGCTATCCTGATTGTTGCTGCCACCTCCCAACTGATCATCGCCAGTTGCCTTGGGGTTGTAGATAGAGCAGGAACTTTGGGTAACGAATCTTCCTTCACTGAGTATTGCTTGTTTATTCATAGATTGGGTTTCTGATGTGAGAAAAAAAATAATCCAGACATTATCTCATATTTTATTTTTTAATTTTATTCTGATAATTTTTATGACTTAGTTTTGGATTAGGCGTTCCTATCTTAATAGGATAACTAGATAATTAGTCTCCCTATTTTTATTCCTATTTTAATGGGATAAGTCATGACTAAGTCTTGTTCATGGTGTATTTAAAGGGTCCTAGAGGCATGTGAAACAGTGTCTCAGTTTTTTGTAAGTTTGTTTCTTCCAGAAAAATAAATTTGTTCGTTCTTCTTTCGTTCTTTCGGTTTCTTCGTTTTCTTTTTTGTTCCTCTTGCATATTGTGTGGTTCTTGGGTGCGCTATTCTTTGGGTCTGGGTCAACAATTGGTATCAGAGCTTTAGTAGTATAAAGCAGCCACAAATCCACGCTTCCAAAAAAATGTCGAGCATCCTAGCGAAGGAGAACGGCGGAGTGCCATTTCCCTATTCGATGCTAAGCCCTCACAATTATACTGTGTGGGCAATTATGACAGAGGCAATTCTCGATGCCCAGGGAGTCTGGGAGGCGGTGGAGCCAGAGAAAGAAGCCCAGGTGGATGCAAAGAAGGACAAAAAGACACATGCATACATCTTGCAGTGTGTCCCCGAAGATATTCTTCTCCAAATCGCAACAAAGAAGACGGCGAAAGAAGTCTGGGACAACCTCAAGCTGAGGTACCTAGGCAGTGAACGAGTGAAGAAGGCTCGCGTACAAACGCTGAAGAGCGAGTTTGACGCCCTCCGGATGAAGGAGACCGATACTATTGATGAGTTTGCTGGCAAACTCAGCGCCATGAGCAGCAAGTTCTCCACTCTTGGTGCCACGCTTGAAGATTCCTCGTTGGTAAAGAAGTTGCTCGATTCTGTCCCTGATAAATTCTTCCCTATTGTTGCTGGTATTGAGCAGTTCCACGACCTTGAGACTATGCCATTTGAGGAGACTATCGGGCGACTGAAGGCATACGAGGAACGAACACTGCGATTACGAGGCAACACCAACGACACTGAAGGTGAGCTCCTGCTTACTCATGCCGAATGACAAATGCGACAAAAAGGGAGCAGTGTGGACACTCCATCAGGAGGCAAGGGGCGCAGGTCCAGCAGCCCTAATCGTGGCATTTGGCGTGGGCGAGGGCATGGTCGTGGTCGTGGTACGCATCGTCAAGACAGTGCAGGAGGCACTAGCAGCAACAACAGTAACACTCGTGATAAGAGACACATAAAGTGTTTCAATTGTGAGAAAATGGGGCATTATGCGTCCGAATGCTACAACAAGCGTCGAGATGATGAGGCTCACCTCACTTGCGACACCGATGAAGAGCCAACACTGATGATGAGCGTGTCCCACGAGGAGTCTCACGCTTGCCGAGAGCGGCAAGATATGATTCTGCTCAGTGAAGAAAGGTTTCTACCAGAGATGTATCGCAGCGTTAAGAAAGGAGAAGATAAAGACGTCTGGTACCTTGACAACGGGTGCCAGCAACCACATGACGTGCCATCGCGAGAAGTTTCAAGAACTAGATGAAACCATCACCGGGGAGGGTGAGGTTTTGGCGATGGATCAACCATAGAGATCATGGGCAAAGGGACGGTTGTGTTTGAATGCAAGAACGGCGATCAGAAGGCTCTCCATGAGGTATACTACATTCCAAAACTTTGTAGTAATATCATCAGTCTTGGTCAATTGACAGAAACTGGGAACGAGGTGCACATGGAAGGAGATACCATGAAGGTGATTGATGGGAGCAGGAAGCTCTTGATGCTAGTAAAGAGAACACAAAATCGCTTGTACAAGATAACCTTGAAGACACTCAAGCAAGTCTGTCTCCTGGCAAGCCTAGAAGATCCAACCGGGGTATGCATGCAAGGCTCGGACATGTCAATTTTCATGACTTGAAGCTATTGGGTGAGAAGAAATTGGCAGTTGACGTGCCAATATTGTCCCCAGCCGAACAAGCTTTGCGAGGTGTGTTTGATCGCCAAGCATGCAAGATTGTCGTTCCCGTACCAAGCAAACTTTAGAGCAAAGAAGCCGTTAGAACTTCTCCATGCTGATATTTGCGGGCCAATCTCACCATGTACACTTGCCGGTAACAAGTATTTTCTTCTAATTGTGGATGATTTCACTAGGTGGATGTGGGTGTTTGCATTGGCAGCAAAGAGTGATGCATTCCAGGCATTCAAGAAGTTCAAATTCCTGACAGAGAACAAGACTAAGTACAAGATCAGAACACTCCGGACAGATCGAGGTGGCGAGTTTCTATCCACAGAGTTTACTCGATTCTGTGAAGATGAAGGAATCGAGCGGCACCTCACGGCTCCCTACACCCCTCAACAGAATGGTGTCGTGGAGCGCCGCAACCGCACCGTGATGGCCATGGCAAGATCTCTCCTCAAGGGTACACATATGCCGGCAAGGTTCTAGGGAGAGGCGGTTAGGCATGCTGTCTATTTGCTGAACCGTCTCCCAACTAAGGCGCTAGGAGAGCGTACACCATTTGAAGCTTGGATGGGGAGAAAGCAACATCATGCCCACTTGAGAGTGTTCGGTTGTGTTGCATATGTGAAAAACACAACCCCTCATCTGAAGAAACTTGACGACAGAAGCTCACCCATGGTATACTTGGGTGTCGAGGAAGGCTGCAAAGCTCATCGGTTGTTTGATCCAAGCCATGGCAAGCTACAAGTAAGTAGAGATGTCATATTTCAAGAAAATTCTGAATGGACATGGAATGCAGGTGCTAACAATGAAGAAAACTTGCCGAGTTTTATGATGTTGGATCCGCTCTACTCCGACGAGGCGATTGTTGCAGCAGACATTGAGGTAGGGGTGGAAAATGTCATACCATCAGTAGTAGCCGTGGTACCCATGACAAGAGCGTCAAGTCCATCTACACCATCATCGAACTCGAGTCCATCTACACCATCATCGAACGCCCATGCAACTACCTCGCCTCCGGTAACAAACACGCCCGATTCTTATGAAGGGCCAGTCCGCTATAGGTCCCTTGCCGATATCTACGCCAACACTGAGGAAGTGGTTGGTATTGATGAAGAAGAGGAAGAGCTGATGATGGTGGTGTCTGATGAGCCAACAAGTTATCAAGAAGCTGCAACTGAGGCTTGCTGGTACGAAGCAATGGAGGAAGAACTGAGATCTATTGAGAAGAACAAGACCTGGACCCTAACTGAGCTCCCATTAGGCCGCAAACCTATCGGTCTAAACTGGGTGTTCAAATTGAAGAAAGATTCAGATGGGAAAGTTGTTAAGCACAAAGCAAGATTAGTTGCTAAAGGCTATGTACAACGACAAGGCATCGACTTTGAAGAGGTTATGCATTGTCGTCATCTTCACATGGTGCTGTGTTGTCTTATCTTCATACATGTCCCCAGCCAGGTTTGGGTCGTGTTGCTGGATTGGTTACATTGGAAGTGGAAGATGGCAACGCTTCACATGATGCTCTTCAGCATCCCAAACTGTCTGGAGAAACTACAATACAAAATGCAGTTACAGAGGTTGCTGCCATGGTGGGGGAGAATGCCAGGAGTGAAGTTAGCTGCCATGCGACAACTACTCGGTGTCCGTGATTTACAGCCATGTCTGGATTAGGGGGAGTAATGTGAGAAAATAAATAATCCAGACATTATCATCATATTTTATTTTTTATTTTATTCTGATAATTTTTATGACTTAGTCTTGGATTAGCCTTTCCTATCTTAATAGGATAACTAGAGAATTAGTCTCCCTATTTTTATTCCTATTTTAATGGGATAAGTCATGACTAAGTCTTGTTCGTGGTGTATTTAAAGGGTCCTAGAGGCATGTGAAACAGTGTCTCAGTTTTTTGTAAGTTTGTTTCTTCCAGAAAATAAATTCGTTCGTTCTTCTTTCGTTCTTTCGGTTTTCTCGTTTTCTTTTTTTCCTCTTGCATATTGTGTGGTTCTTTGGGTGCGCTATTCTT